>JAWWEW010000060.1:877922-889232 GCA_035583185.1 Anabacerthia variegaticeps
CCGCGCAGGGACGTGGGGAGGGGGATGTGGCACCGCGAGGCTCCGTGGGACTCTGCCCTGCGCTGCCCCGGTGGGACCCCCAGCCCCCAGCCCGGGCGGGGGGCTCGCAGCCCGGCGTGGCCACCAGCCCCGCTCGGGGAAAAGGGCAGCCCCCGCAATTTTCTCCGAATTCGGGTCCCCGGCTGCAGCCCCGGGGAAAGAACCCCCACGGAGGGTGGGCTGGGGGGGCTCAGCTCGCCCACTGGGACAGCTTGGCCCCAGCCCACACAGCTCCCCGAGCATTCAGTGCAGCCAAAACCAATCGCCAAGCTCCAAATCTTTGGGAAAAAAATAATTAATATAAGATGTGGCTGCACCCCTGCGGCGTGCGGTGGGTGAGGGGAGGTGGGTGGGCAGCTGGGAGACCCTCCATGCGGCTGGTCAATCCAGAGAATCATGTCCCGGCCCCATGCTGTGCTCAGCACAAGGACTGTCCCCGCTGGAAAGACGCGGGCACAGAGAAGGTGCCACCAGCTGCTCCTGGCCTGGCACCGGTGTCACCCTTGTGGGTGGGACATGGCCAAAGCCGAGGGTGTGAGATGGGGGTCCTCACCCCCACCCTGGAGGTGGCTCGGGGCAGTGAGGTGGGGGAGGCAGCTGTGACCGCAGTGGGAATTAGAATCAAGTGGAATTTGCACACAGCAGCAGCAACCAGTCCCCAAGGCTTCCACCAGCATTCCCACAACTGGGAATCAGCGTGGGAATGCTGAGAGGCTCCAAAACGGCCCTCCTGGCCCTGCAGGTGGATGTCCCCAGGGCGGGGGAGTGGGGTGTGCTTTCGGGAGACACCCCCTCCCTGGGTGATGGGGTCCCTGCCCCCCAACTGTTCCCAGCAGGAGTGCATCCTCATTTGGGATCACCCGATTTAGGAACAGGCTGGGGGCATGTTCCCAAATTCCTGGCTCTGGCCAACCTCCTCTCCTTTCTGAAGGGGAGGGCTGATGCTCAGCGCTCTGAGCAAGGTGCCCGTCCTTCCCCGGCGAACTCGCGGGCCACGGGGACAGGGCGGCACCTTCCCTGGAGCCCGAGGATGCTGCTGACCCTTCCCGGGCGATGCTTCCCTGAGCTCCGCACCCACCGGCGGGGCGGATCCGGCCGTGCCCCTCCGCCGACAGGGACGGGAGCCACCCAGGCCACCGGGACACGGCTGGTGTCCCCCCTCTGGGACCCCCGTGGGCCGGGGGTGGCGGGGGGCTGCATGCCCCGTGGGTGGCTGTGCTCGCTCACGCGTGTGACGGGCGGTGGCAGCTCCGGCGCGGCCGGCGGGGAGCGCAGCCTTCGCCAGCCTCTATTTTTAGCCGCTCACGCTCCGCTTTCTCCTTGACTGTCTCCCCTCTCCGGAGCAGTCTCGGCCCGAGCAGCGGCGATGTTTATCCTGCCTGGCACCTGATCGGATGTGACACCGGCTGTCGCGGGCGCAGGGACGGCTGCCATCCCTCCGCCGCCGGCAGCAGGGGAGGAGATGTTTGTGGGCATGGGGAGGCACGGGCGTTTGGGGAGGGCGCTGGGAGCACCCTGGGGTGGCTCTGCCTTCCTCCAGCTCCTGGGTGGCTCCAAGGGATGCTCTGGGAGAGCTGAGGGGGAGCTGCAGGCGTGTCCCCGTTTCCACCGAGGCTGAACGCTTCCCTCTCGCAGTGTGATCCTTCGGGCACGGCTGGGCTGGGGGAGCTGGGGAGACCGAGGCACACGGGAGGTGTGTGAATCCCTCCCTATCCCACCAGTGCACTGCTGACAAGGAATAACCTCCCTGAACCTGCCTGCATGCTGATGGTGAGCACGAGGAGCCCAGATTTCCAGCCAAATCTCACAGAACTCTTGGATACAAGCCCCAGGGACGCAAAGCATGGCAGCTGGGAAGGGAAACATTATTCCCTTATCAGACAGCTCCCACTGGGAGTTGGTCCAGGGCAGTGCCACTGTGCCTGCTGCTGCACCAGTGTGGGAGTAAAGGGTGTTCTGCTCTTCCTCTGCTCCTTCAGCTCCTGCTCTGTGGCTTTGCAGATGTTGGGAGCCTCTTGTCAGAATGCTCCCAGCAGGATCAGCATCCCTGCTGATGGGATACCTAAAATAAACCCAAGCATCATGAGGGCTCCTGCTTTATCCATCAGGGAGGTGCCGCCAGTGGTGATGGGCTCAGACCACTCCCTGCTCTGTCACCTGCTCTAAATCCTATTTTCTCCTAAAAAGCAGGATCCAGAACAGGGAGGAAATGGGCTTGGGGGAGTCTGTTCTCCTTGTGCTGCTGCTGCCCAGCTACTTTCTCCCACTGGAGCAGGAGAGTCATTAATACCCACAACCCTCGAGCTGCACTGTCCTGGGGTGGAGGCAGCACCCTGTGCTCGGGGGGCAGCAGGAAGGGAGAGGGGCTGTTTTCCACCCTCCTGCCCAGCACTGCCAGGCTCTGATCTGGGCTAAAAGTCACTGCTGAGGCAGGGCAGCCCTTTGCTGTTCCTCTTTTAGATGTGTCTTTACCATTTCCAGCCTGGTTAAGACCCTGGTTCCCTGCTGGGTACACAGGTGACGTGGAGGAAAGATTATTCCTGAGCTGAGGGGCTGCGTCAGTCCCTCTGTTAAGGTGCTATTTCGGGACACGGGTCACAGGGTTTGGGGACCTGCAGGTTGTTCCCTGGCTGGGGACTGAGACTTTCCATGAGCAGGACCAGGACATGGCCTCGAGGCCACCCTGGGGCAGGGACCAGCCCCGGAGCGACGGAGGGATCCATCCCGAGGGATGGATCTGCAGAAAACCTTCCTACCTTCCTGCCTGTGAGATCTCAGGGGCCAGAGGCACTGAGAGCATCTCCTTGCCTGGAGGATTTAAAACAAGAGAGGAAAATGCCAGCAAACACCTCCCAGGGAGGCGATTTGTCACCAGGCAGGGTGGAGTGTCACACTGAGACGAGAGTCTGGACATCTCTGAGAGTCTGGATATCTCTGTGCCACCTCAACAGGGGGCACTGAGGTCACAGCAGTGCCCTTCCCAAGCATCCTGTTTGGACTCAGCCACCTGGATCCGAGTGTGCTGCACTGCCCTTTGCAGGGCACGTCGACTCTGCAGCACCATCTGCCCCAGGCACGATGTGATGGAGCTTTGGGAGATCTTCCCCCAGCTCATCCTTCCACGGGGGACAGCACACGAGCTGATTTTCCTGGTTTTATTTCCTATTTCAGGTTCTCAGGGCAGCTTGAATACCTGCAGTGAGCTGCCCAGGTCTTTGCAACTCATCTGCAACCTCAGAGTTCTCCAGCCGGATGGAAAATTTCAACCAAAATGATGGTTATTGTTGTTGTTGTTGCAGCAGAAGCTCTTTCCTGACCCAAAGGTGAGGTAGATCCCACAGCCAGATGCAGTCCCAGCGTGGGGCTCATCCTGCTGCCAGTTCATCACGGGAGCTGTGGAAACAAGGTCCCCTTCGAATGAGTCAGCGGCTCTCGGGGCCCAGCCACCGAAACATTCATCACCTGCCCCAGTGGAGTGGCAGAAAGTGTAAATTATTTCTGGGACAAAATAGCTACAGTTCTGGAAACCTCTTTGACTGTGCACGGACTCTAATATTGGCTTAAATCTGATGTTTTTTGGGCAGCAGCCTGGTTTGCACAGGCAGGAGGTGAGCACAGGCAAGGTCAGGACAGCTCAGGGCAACACAGAAGGGATGGGAAGAGCTGGGATGTGGTGGGATTTGCCCAGTTCTTGCTTTAAGAGACCAGATCGGGGTGGTGAGGTGAGTTTTGGAGGAAAGGTGTGTTTGAGTTAACTGAGCATAAAGCAAGCAGCCCAAAAAAAGATGTGCTCATGGGCAAAGAATAAAGTGCTCAAATCCATTCTTCATGCTCCAGTAACTTCCAGATGCCTGGATGGGGGTGTGGGAGCCTCACCAACACCTTCCCGACTGGGGGCGTGGGTTATCCCTCCTGCCTGCCACTGTCCCCTGCCAGAGGGGGACACCTCACCCGAAATTCAGGGATTTAACCAAACCCTCCAGATTTCAGGTGCTGTTTAATCAGCTCATGGCTCTGGTGGAAACGCCCGTGTTTGACAGGAGAGGCACAAACTGAGCTGCACCCATGGGCGAGTCCTGTCCCCAGTTTGCAGCCCCCTTGTGGGGTGTGGCTGAGCCCATGTGGTGCCCCGCTGGGTTTTGGGGTTGCTCCCTGCACCACACAGCCCCTCGGTGCCCAGGTGAGGGCCGGGATGCTGCAAACAGCCCGAATCAGCCCCAAATCACCGGGTGGACAAGGAGCATCCACCTCCCAGCGCTGCGGGATGGGGGGATGCTGGTGCTGCCTGCAGCCCTGCCTGCAGCCCTGCCTGCCTACACTCCCGCAGCCAAAGGGATTTGTGCAAAGCTCCCAGCGCCCGGGCTGGGCTTTTTTTATCCCTGGCTGCTCTTACGCTGACATTCTTAGCTGTGCCACTGGCTCCAGCGCTGCTCGCTAACCCCTTTTACAGGCAGCTAAATATAGCGCAGGCAGCTAAGCAAAATCTGCTCGGCAGGGCCACGTGGGGCTCGGCAGCGCTGCCGCAGCCACGCCGGGCCGTGCGGGGTGCCAGCACGGGGGGGGCACAGCCAGGGCCCTGCCGGTGGCATCTGTCACCCGCGGGGGCTTCATCCCCATCCCCGGGGGCGCCGCCGCCGCTTTGATGCTCCCACCGGTGGCATCTGGTGGCTTGTCCCCACCTTGGTGGCCCCGTTCCTCTCCCACCGCGAGGTTTGCTGGGGTCCTGCCGCCCATCTGGAGCATCTGGACTTTGTTAGCGGCCCCGAGGCTCGGAAAACACCGTGTAAGAGCCCGGCTCGCTCCTGAGCCTGACAAAGAGCAGCGGAGCCGCTCCGGGCGCCCACAGGGGGGTTGTGGGAAGCACCGGGCGCAAGGAGCAATCCCAAACCCCTGGGAGGCACCGCACGGGCTCATCCACACCCCACAAAAGGTCTGCAAAGGAGGGGACAGGACTCGCTCTTGGGTTCAGCTCAGTTTGTGCCTCTCCTGTCAAAGACGGCTATTTCCGCCGGAGCCATGAACTCATTAAGCAGACACTGATCTAATTGTCTCCACGCCGGCACTTGTGGGGCTTTTTTCTTTCTGATTTTGAAAGGCAAGAACGAGGTGAAAGGCCAACTAGAGAAATCTAATTGGATCCCCATGGCTCATTAGCCATTTCTCCGAGAGGGAGAATCGTTAAGGCTGAAAGGGAACAGGCTCAAAATCCGCCCGTGCTTTACGCGGCTTTCCACGGGCATCCCGAATTTACCATCCCACTGTGCTTGCTGGGATGTCCTGTCAACCACAGGGCATGGAAAATGCGTGGAATTGTTCAGGGGGTTTCCTGAAGGAGTTTGGAGGAAGGCTGGAGTCTTTGTGTGCCTTTGGGCACCAGGAAAGAAAATCGAGGGGCTCAGATCCAGCACTGAAGCAGGAGCAGCCAGGAGTGCAGAGGCTTCAGGCTGGGAAGAAAAGAACCAGCTCCTCCTGCCAGGTGGACCAAGGACACCTTCAGATCAAGGTCTCACCCTACTTCTTGCTCCTCCAACCTCCTTAACCCCACCACCTCTGTAGACTCAAGTTCTGGTACCTTGGGGAAGAAATGTAGCTCATGGTGAAGTAACCCCTCAAATTTTCCACCCTGTGAGAGACCCAGCAGTTGTGACAGCCCAGAATCTCTGGTGTGACACTCCCATCCATCACCAGCCAGGTGTCTGCCCACTGCTGAGACAGAGACAAACAGCATCTGTCCGAGTTCAGCAGGGAAATGCTGCAGCTTTTCCAGCCGGTCACTGTGTCTGTGAGCCCAGGATAAATCAGGCTTCAAGGACAGAGGGTGGGTCTTCACCTTCCAGGCTGCAAGAGGCTTTGGGGACAAGACCCCAGCATGATGACAAGTGATGGCCCATTATGGAATCCATCAGCTGTGTCAGCTCTGCATCACCCCCTTGGCCTTTAAGACATCTCAAACTGGCAAAAGGTCCTTCAAGAGGGTCCCAGTTGCTCAGTGGGTTTCCAAGAAGAAATGCCAGTGGGTAGGAAACCCAAAAGTAAACTCAGAGGGTTTTCTGGTCTCCATCAGGCTCTTCTCTTGGGCTGCTCTCAGGGGCTCCCCAGAGCAGTGGTCACGGCCCCAAACCTGCCAGGGCTCAAGGAGCATTTGGACAATGCTTTCAGGCATGTGGTGGGATTGTTGGGGTGTCCTGTGCAGGACCAGGAGCTGGATTTGATTCTTGTGTGTCCCTTCCAGCTCAGCATATTGTGTGATCCCATGGTTCTGTGATTTGAGATGTTCTGGGCTGCTGAACTGGTGAGGGAGGGAAAGAGGGTCCTGGTCAAGGAAGGGACAATGTAGGAGCTCAAGCACAGAAGGTTCTGCAGGTTCCTGTGATGTTCCTCCTGAAAATCGTCCCCCCCATTTCCATTGGCTCTGCATCCTGGCTCCCATGACCCTGAACACCCTCTCGCTGTCTGTAATTAAAGGACAAGCAATTGCCCGTTGCTCCCGTGTCTCTGTTTATTACAGAGGAGCTTAGTGGAAAACTAATTCCCCGACTCAAAGGCATCCCTGGACAAGGGGGAAGGGACGTGCTTCAATCTCAGCACTTCTGCTTCGTCCTTCCCACCCCAGGCTGGCTTTGTGGCTGTTGCCCTTCTCATCTGGGGGCTGCAAACCCCAGGGGAGGCAGCACAGCTGAGAAAAGGCACTGCTGGCAGTAACTGGGGGCTCCATCCCTGTCCCCCCCTTGCAGCACAGGATGGGCAGGGGGACTCCCACACCTCTCAGCAGGGATGAGCAGCACCCTGAGGTCTCCAAAACTCCCAAAACACAAGGATGGGGTGTGCTGAATGGCAGCTGGTGACCAAGGAGAAGGGTCCTGTGTGCCTTAAATCCCACCCAAGGCCCCTCAGGGCAGGACAACCCCGTGGATCCGAGATTTGTCAAACCCCAAACCATCACCCCAAAAACACACCTTGTGCCACAGCTGTGTTTGCCTGCACTGGAGGATGCTCTGGAGACAAGGTGCTCGATGGGCTTAGGTGGTTTTCCAAATGCAGAATTGATTATTAATTATTATTAATTGCTGTAATGTAGGTTCAGCCATGAAGAGCCCGGCTCGGGAGCAGCAGGAGCCCTGCTGGCTGCGCCCATGGCTAAGCTGGTATTGTCCCAGATACAGTCACATGAGAGCATTTGTTCTGCCGGGTGGGAGGGCATCCCTGGCAAGCTGCTCCTGGCTCCTGCTCCCCCAGCCCCGTAATCCCCCCGGGTGGGCAGAAATGGTGCCCTTGACCCCTAACACACCACACATCGTGGCAGAGGAGAGGAGGGGTGTCCCCTCGTGCCTCGGGGATGCAGGAGAAGGAACAGAGGGGGAGGCAGAAAAGATAAAGGTGTTTTGTAGGGATACATGGACAAGGATGCTCCCAGCAGTGGGGGTGGCTGGGAACAGTCCCATGTCCCTGGGGTCCACCAGCATCCCACTCCTCCCAGTCCCCCATCTTTCCCGGTGTGCAGGGTGATGTAAAACCAACCTGTCCTGTGGTGCACGGGGCCTGTCACAGCTCCGTCATTCGTGGCACTGCTGCCACATCGCTGCCACATCGCTGGCACCCGCTCGGCCCAGGGCAGATCTCACTGCCCACAAACCCTCTCCCGAGAGGGGGACATCGAGGGGCTGATGCCGGGGGTGGTGGCGGGGGGGGTGGCATGTGCTCTCCAGCCAACACCAGGCGTGAGGACAGCCCTGTGGAGAGGGTGGGAGCCACCCTCCCTCCTGGCAGCCTGGAAGGGGCAGGGACCGAGCCCGGGCACCGGAGTGCGTGCCCCGGTGTCGTTCCGGCACTGCCACCTGGTGGCATCATCACAGGGGCCAGGGGACACTGTCGGGGGGACAGTGGTCCCTTCAGGGTCCGCAGGAGGATTTCTACTCCTGGCATACCAACAAGGCGCAGGGGACAGCAGGACCAAGGCGACAAATACGTGTCCGGCCAATTTGCCCTTCCCGAGAGGACAGGGACTGAAGGATATTCCTGCAGCCGATGTCACAGGGCTCTGACATCCAGCCAGAAGGAGCCGGGAGCTGCCAGACCCACCACCCCCACCCCCGGGGGGCTGTGCTGGACCAGTCCACGATGTCCCCGAGGCTGCCGGGCGCTGCCAGACCCGTGCACACGCCCCAGCGCCTCCGGAAAGGAGGAGAAACCCGAGAGCAGCTGAGATCACAGAGCAGTTTCTGGGTGCTGACCTCTCCTGTTGCAGGACTGTGCCCAGCCAGCAGCTTTTGGGAGCCCACGGAGGCTCAGAAAAGCTTTTATTAATTTGTGCCAACTGCCGCTCAGGGGCCAAACCCCGGAGCTTTACCGCTGGAGCAAGAAGTGTGACACTCTCCTCTTCCTCAAGGGCGCAGGGGACACGCTGCCCCAGCCCTGTGTCCCCAAGCCTGTCGCTGCCACATAGTCATGTACTTTCTCCACTGTCTAAATTTAGGGGCTGGAAGTGGGCTGGCACATCCCGGTTTATCTCAGCCCCTGAATTATGCATGTCAGCAGCACAGCAGCACTTTCTGCTCCACGGGGATGTGCTGGGCAGGAGGAGCAGGGAAACCTGCTGTCTCCCACCCTCAGTCCCCCTCGCCCGGGGTCTGGCCCTGCAGGGGGAATGGGTTCAGGCTGGTGGGGCTGCTGGAGCTGGTGAGAATGCTGGAAGTGGTGGGAATGTTGAAACTGGTGGGTTTGCTTGTGCTGGTGGGTCTATTGGGGGCTGGTGGGACTTCTGGAGCTGAAATCCAGCAAGAAGGGCTCATAGAGGAGACAAAGGAAGACTAGTGAAAATACAGGTCCATTGCTCCACAAGATGTGAGACTTGGTGCTTCAGGACAAAGGAAGGGCTGAGGGACTGAAGGTTGCCTTGGCCTCTTTACTTGCCAGGCTAATCCTCAGGAACACCAGGTCCCAGAGGATCAGAGAACCTGTGGACAAAGGCTGGAGCAAGAAAGACAGATCCGTGGTGGCAGAGGATCAGGTCAGGGGGTACTTAAGCAAACTAGGCATACTTAAGCCCTGCAGTGGCACACAGTCCAGTGGGAGGCCAACCACCAGTGGAGCACCCCAGGGGTCTGTACTGGGTCCAGTCTGGTCCAGTTCAACACCTTCATTAATGATCTGGGTGATGGGGCAGTGTGAGTTCAGCAAGTTTGCAGATGATGCCCAGCTGGGAAGGGTGGCTGATGTAGAAGGGGATCATGCTGCCATCCAGAGGAGGCCCTACCAGTCCAGCACATCCACCAGCTCCAGCACACCCACCATCTCAGAATCATGGAAGGTTTGAGGCTGGAAGGCACCTCTGGAGTCCATGTGGTCCAATCCCCTGCTCAACCAGGGCCATCTAGAGCCAGTTGCCCAGGACAGAGTGAAGATGACATATCTCCAAGGATGGAGACTCCACAACCTCCCTGGGCAACCTAGGCCAGTGCTCAGTGAAAACAGTGTCTTCTGGTGCTAAGAGGGACCCTGCTGTGTTTCAGTTTGTGCCCAAGGCTGCTGATCACCACAGGAAAAAGCCTGAACCTATCCTCTTTGACCCTTCCTTCAGGTATTTATATACATTAAGATGCCCCCAAGCCTCCTCCAGGCTGGTCAGCCCCAACCTCTCAGCCTTTCCTCATACCTGGGATGCTCCAGACCCTTAATCACCTTTGTGGTTCTTCATTGTACTCACTGCAGTACGTCCATGTCTCTCTTGTACTGGAGAGCCCAGAAGTGGACACAGCACTCCAGGGGGGGCCTCACCAGTCTGATCACTGGATGCCCCACCTTGACCTGCTGTCAGTGCTCTGCCTGATGCAGCCCAGGACCCCACGTGCCCTCTCTGCAGCAAGGGCACATTGCTGCCTTGTGTTCCACCTGGTGTCCCCCAGCAACCCCAGGTCCTTTCTGCAGAGCTGTTTTCCAGCAGAGTGCCCTCCATCTTTTATTGGATTGTTCTTTCCCAGGAGCAAAACTTTGCCCTTCTTCTTGTTAAACTTTGGGAGGTTCCAGTCAGCTTTCCAGTGCCTAAAGGGGCTCCAGGAGAGCTGGAGAGGAACTTTGAACAAGGGCCTGGAGGGACAGGGCACAGGGAATGGTTTACAATGGCAGAGAACAGGGTTAGGTGGGATACTGGGGTGAAATTGTTCCCTGGGAGGGTGGGCAGGCCCTGGCACAGGTTGGGCAGAGAAGTTGTGGCTGCCCCATCCCTGGAAGTGTCCAAGGCCAGGCTGGACGGGGCTTGGAGCAGACTGGGCTAGTGGAAGGTGTCCCTGCCCATGGCAGGGGGTGGGACTGGATGAGCTTTAAGAACCCTTCCAACCCAAACCAGTTTGCGTTTCCATGACCCTTTCCCGTGGGCTGCTTTGAGCCCTGGCAACGCTCCTGGCCATCCCCCTAGCCCTGGGGGCGTCCCTGAGACCCCCCCGGCCCGAGCTCAGGGCGTCTTGTGGGGTCCCCTCGCCGGTAACCAGTGACGGAGCGCCCGAGGCGGGACGGAGTAGGGATGGCGGAGGGCGGGGGATGGAGGAGGATGGAGGAGGATGCAGGGGGATGGCGGGGGGATGAAGTGAGAACGGAGGCGGGATGCAGAAGCAATGGTAGGGCTCCCCTGAGTCCGGGAGGGGTTCGGACTCTCTCATCCTGCCCTCCCCGCCTCCGTAAGGGCCGCCCCGGGGGAGGCGCGGCCGCTCCGAGCGCTGCGCTCCGCGGCCGGTGCGGGCGGAGCCGGGAGGGCAGCGGGGAACCGGAGCCCGAGCCGGAGCCGGAGCCGGGAGCGGGCGCAGCACCACCATGGGGGCCTGTCTCGGGGTCTGCTCCCTGCTCAGCTGCGTGAGTGCCCGCCCGGAGCGGGGTTGCGGGGATTGCGGGGTTGCGGTGTTGCGGTGCCGCAGCGGAGGGAGCGTCCCCGGCGGGGATTTTCGGCTGCGGTGGGTCCCGAGGAGGGTCCAGGGGAGGCCCGGGGAGGGCTGAGGGACATCCCGGGGATGTGCCCCGGTACAGCCGGGGGGCACGGAGGGGACGCGGAGAGGTCCAGGGGATGTCAGGGGGGTGACCCGCGACGCATCCGGGGGATGCGGGGGGACCCCCGGGGGATGCACAGGGGATACAGGGGACCCCGCGGGGGCACACCCCTGTATATGGGGGGTGCAGGGGACACCCGTGTCCGTGGGGGATACAGAGGACCCCGCGGGGGCACACCCCTGTATATGGGGGGGATGCAGGGGACCACCGGACGATAGTCGACAACGGGCACCCCAG
>JAWWEW010000060.1:931801-943365 GCA_035583185.1 Anabacerthia variegaticeps
GTGCTGTGTCTCCACCATCCTGGTGTGGCAGAAGCTGTCCTATGGAGCAGAGCAGATGTGCTGTGTCTCCACCATCCCCAAAAACGCTCCTTGCCGGCAGCCCGACGCACCGGCGCGGGTCAAGGTCAAGCCGCTGGCAGGCTGCATCCCTCCGGAGCCGAGCCAGAGGGACGTGAACTCCCCCTAAACCTCCAAATCCCCAGCGCCTGCAGCGCTGCTGGCCGGCCCCGTGGCTCGCAGCCCGCGGGGTCCCCGGTGGTCCCGGGGGAAGCGGCGGCCGCGGGCGGGCAGCGATGCCGGGCTGCTCCTGACATTTCCGCCCGCGGGTGCCCGACCAATTGGCGGGGCTGGAGCAGCGACACATGAAATATGATGATTTTCTGCCGAAGAGGAGGAGGAGGGGGAGAGGGCGGGAGAGCCGCTCGCTCCCGGTGGTTCGCATGCCGGGGGCTGCCGAGAGGAGCGGCCCGAGCGGAGCCGCAGCATCCCGGGGATGGCCCCCCGCTCCCCGCGCCCCCACCGCCAGGATGCCGATGCCACCCAGGTGGGCCGGGCGCCGGTGGCACCGGGAGAGGCCGGGGGACGCTGCCAGGGGCTGCCAGGCCTGGGGACCCCCACTTTCGGGGACCCCCACCTTTGGGGACCCGGCCCGGCGCTGTCACCCCGGGGAGCTGTGCCGCTCACGGCGCTTTGCGGCGCTGCTTTAGCGGAGGGCTGAGCTTTTTATGGGGAGGGGGTTCGGTTGGGTTTGCTGAAAACCCGAAATCCCACTCGTGGAGGAACGCTTTAATGCCGTGCCAGGGCTGCTCGGTTCAAACTTCGCAGCCTGAGCCTCAGTTTGATGGGAAGCACTTGCCAGAGCTCCTCTCTGCATGTCATTAACCCTCTCACAGCCCCGCCCGGCACGGAAACTGTTAATCCCCAAAATTCACTTGCAACAAATTTAACCCTGACCAGGAGCGACCGAAGAACTCCCGGAATGGCATCCAGCAGCTGTTCGTTTTTATAATGACTTTGCATTTATCCCAGAGCCGGGTGGCAAGTTTTCAGATGAACATTATTTTTCCCAAAGGCGAGCGGGGGACCTATTAAAAAAAAAAAAATAAAATAATCATACAATAATCTTGCCGAAGCAAAGGTGGGAGCCCAAACCACCCTCCCCCTGCTCCGGCTGTGCCGCCGCTGCCGCGTTATTAATTTCTGGGCGCCGTGAGTGACAGTCCTCCAGAAGTGATAATTGGTGCACTGTGTCTTTAAAAGGTTAAAACCCTTTTCAAAAAGGCCTAGACTCATAGTGGGAAAAGACAAGAGAGGCTTTGGCTGGCTCTGGATCCAGAAAACAGCTGCTGATTAGAGTCTGCGTCTTCGGGCTGAATTTATTACATATTTTTCAGCAGCAGGGATTCTAGGAGGAAGCTTCCGTTTGGGTTTCTTGCTCGTGGTTTATTTTTATTCAGAGGAATAACAGAGGAAGGATTTGTTCCGGCTGGAGCATGCTCACAACCTGCAAGACCTCCCATTATTAAACTGCCTACTTTGGGCTTTAATATACATGTGGTATTTTTTTTTTTTTAATTTTTATTAGCGTTATTATCATTTGGCAGCGCGCATCTCTATTTTTTTTTTAATAATTTATTTTGAAAGGAAGCTGATCTCGTAATGAGCTTTCTCCTTCCTTACTTGAAACAGGTGCTAATGAAAGAATGCAAATAGCACCGGCTGAGCCGAACATTTCATAAAGAAGGGAACAGCCACCGACCCCAATCGCTCCGGGATCTGCCCGCCGGCCCCCACCAAAGGTAGGCGCGGGGGCTTTTGTCGCTATTCCCGCTGTTGTTCTCTGCGCGGATGTTTGCTCGGTTTCCCTCTCCCCCCTCCCTCGCTGCGGGTGCACAACCGGCCGGCGAGATTCCATTTTGCCTCCCGAAAGGTGTCAGGTTGCCACGGAGCGCGCCCGGCCGCCCGTCTCCCGGTGGATCCCAGCCCGGATCCCGGCTGGCCGCGCCGGGAGCGAGGGGCGAGCCCGCCGCTGTCACAGCCCGGCCGCGTCCCCGCCGCGCTCGCAGCTACTTTGCCGCTTAATTAGCCCCGGCTGTCGCATGAATTTATCGTCGCTTGACAGCAACTTCATTTTCTCCCAACGTGCCGGGGGAGGGAGAGGCAGAGGGAGCGAGGGGCTGGTTGTGTTGGCGCTGGCGGGTGGGAGGCAGGGCTGGGGGCGGTGGGAGTGAGCGCCGGGCTGTGACAGCGACGTGCCAGACGGAGCGGCCGCGCCGGGGGACAGCGCTCCGGGGCAGCCCGGCCACTGCGGCGCTGGCAAAAGGGACGTGTTGCTCCGGGGGCAGCCTCGTCCTCCCCGCCGCTCCGTGCCCGGGGCCTGCGCCGCTTCCCAGCCTGCCTTGGCGCTCCCTGCGCAGCCCGGGCGGCTCTCACCTGGCGCGGGGATAAATATTAAAACATCTATTTCAGCCCCCGCTCCATCACCCGATGGCTGAATCCCTGCACAAAGCGCTGGTTTTTGGGTTGTTTCCCCCAGCCCTTGCCGATGTATTCGGCCGCGCTGGGGTCTGGCAGCGAGGCAGCATCCTCGGGCTGGGCGCTCCGGGCAGCGCGCCTTCCCCGCCGGAGCGGCATCCGCAGCTCCCTGCGGTACCTGCCGCGGCCCCGGCTCTGCTGCCACTGCAGTGGCCCCTCCGAGGGCCAAAGCCAGCCCTCCCCGGGCTCAGCCAGCTCCTTCGGCCGGAGGGACCTGGCAGGGCAGGAATTAGCCCTTTGTCTGGAAGTTTGCATTTACATTTCGGGATGTTGAAGTGCGTTCGAGCCACGTATTTGTGTTCCCCCGGTGCGTGCGGGTTATTTGGAGGTGTTTCACCCGGCTGTTTAGGAAAGGATTTGCAAAAAAGTTTACCCCAATTAATTGTGCAAGCTGAGGGTGGGCAGCACATGAAATGAAATACTTATTTTATATAAACAACCCCTTGAGGCTTCTTGGAAAGAGAACTTGCAAATGTCTAACCTGGCAGAGGAAGAGTAACCAAAACTCAACCTGCAGCCTGGTCTGTGCCCCCCCTTCCGAAAGCAGATAATTTTTAATTAAGAGTTTGATATGGGGTGTGTGCAGGAAAACAGGATTAAAATCTGGAGCCAGTGGGAAGGGAATGTTCCTCTGCACCTGGTTTTGGAGGGGCTGGGAGCACCTCATGTCCCCTGCCCTCCTGCCCTGCCAGAAGAGGCAAACCCAGGTGCTGCTGGGTGCTGGCAGCGCCAGCCTCGTGCTTTGGGGTGGAAGGAACAGGGATCTTTCCCAAACCTTCTCTGCTGGTCCTGTGGGATGGCACTTTCTCCCTGGTTTTCACGCTGTGCCAGAGAAGGAGCGTGTTCCATGCTACTGTTTTTCTTTATTTCTTTTTTTCTTTTTCTGTTGGAGATTGCAAATCCTTCCAGCTGCAACAAAATATGGGGGGGGGGGTTGGTCTTTATTCCTGCCTCCTCTGGGCGAGCCTGCCTGCTCGGATCTCGGCACAGCAGTGCCATGTGCTGCTCCTCTCCAGTGCCGAGCGCTCGCTCCGCTGGGAACGGCAAACATGTTGGATGAGAAACCCCCAAGGAAAGCCCAAATGGGTGGGAACTAAGGCAGGAGAGGATGGGAAGGTGATGCTTTTCCTCTCAAAGTGCCCCCTGCACGGGGCATTGGCTTGTGCTGTGCCCCCTCTGGGGCTACGAGGCCCTTTGAGCATTGCCTGGCCCGAACCCTCACCCAGCAGTTTGGGCAGGACACAGTGGATTTTGGCTGAGGATGTACCATAGCCAGGGTGCTTCTGTGCACAGGTGGTGTGTCCTGTTGGGAATTGCACTGTTAGGAGGTCTCCCACCTTGGGACCAGTAGGATTTGGTGGCCCTGCTTCACTGGCTGTTATCCTTTCATCACCTCGTGGGAAAGGGAAATGAAACTGGTGTTCTCCCAGGCACCAGAGTTTGGGTCATCCAACAATATCATGTTTGTAAGGTTGTTGTTCATTATTTCACTTGTAAAACTCCTATAAACACACATAACATGCAAGGTCGTGGCTTCCAAATGGCTCTCCAGCATCTTGGCTCCTTTCTGGTGATGATTGAGGCTGGCCTGTCGATGGAGTCATGGAAATGGGATATTTGTTGGGAATTGAGATAGCTGTTGATGGGCCAAGATGTTTTATGGCCCCCTGGAGGAGCCTGGGTCAGACTGCTTAAAGGCCTCCTCCTCAGGTGCACTTTAATTTTGGATTTCCACCTGGTCCAGCAATTGCCAGAAATGTATCTCTGCTCACGGCGTGGAGCTGCTGAGGAAGGGATCGGTGCCAGGAGAGCAGGAACATACTATTGACCTAAACCCATAATTTTTAATTGGACCAGCTGTGAGTGAGTCTTTCTGCCTCGTGCTTGTAGGAGCACAAACAACTCTAGATTGGTTTGGGGCTAAAAAATCTCTCTTTCTCCACGTGAAGCTAAATCTCTGCAGCTGGCTCAGTTACTGCAGATGTGTAACGTGGCATACGTGGATGCACCAAGGACCAGCCCAGCCCAGCTCGGGTTTATTTGCCTGTTTAAAGGTGTGTGTTCTCATCTGAGAGGGATCTTCCAAACTATCTCAGAGGGCTGGTGGTTGCTCACCTCTATTTAAGCATATTAGTGACCCTGCTGCAAAGGGGGTGTTGGCATTCATGGGCCAAATCTCTTCAGTTAGGTCTTTAAAAAGCTCAGGAACTTCCATGCCAAGAATGGAAACGTCCCAGCCCTGTAAGTCATGGATTTGCTCCACTCTGATCTCGGTGGTTCACTGAGGTAGGGATGGTGGGGGGGACCAGCATGGCCTTTTTTGTTCCTATTTAACCTTTCTCTGTCTTACTTTTTCTTCTGTGTGGGAAATGGGGAGGAGGGAGGGGGAGCTGCTTGGCCAAGATCTCAGTGTGAGTCGCTGGCAGATTGAAAATACGAGTAATAAGTTTTGACTCTAAGCTCCAACTGCAGACAGCAGCCCTCGCTGGCTTTTTTTCTTTTTTAGGCCATTATTTGCTGGGTGGACTCTGGTGCTGTGGGGGAAATGCAGGGGCAGACATATTTTCCTGGGTAGGTAATCCCTGGAGCTCAGTGGGTTTGGTTGCACTGATGAGCCTTGAGGAGAAGCCCCAGAGGAGCTCCTGGAGGGGGGTCAGTTGGGGCTGTTTGGAGGTGAATGTCCCCACTGGGTGCTGGTTTTAGGGACTGGAATGATTTAAGGAGGCATGTTGGTGTGGCCAGTTTGGGCTCTCAGGGGGCTGTGTGTGCAGGGACATGGGATGCTGCTGGATCCCCAGGGAGCCCAGAAATAGCTGCTGGGATGGTCCCCAGGAGGAGCCCAGCTGCTGGTCCCACCACGAGGCTGGGCTGCATGGGATGTTGTGACCCAGGGTGCCCTATTGACCCTGCCCCTACTCCTGCCTCATCTGCCTCTCCCTGCAGCTAGGAGAGGAGGATCCCACAGCCCTGCTGCTCCAGGGCTGCTTGCAGGCTCTGTGTAGGGGAATCCCATGGGATTCAAGTCCTTCAGATGGGTTTTCCACCCCTTGGACAGCCCAGATTTCCAGTGCAGCAGACACTTTGGCTCTCCCTTGCTTCCTCTTGAGCCATCTCATTGCTCTGGCAGCTCCTGCTGTGGGATACATGGGCACCTTGGAGAGGAGCTTGGTCAATCAATGCAGTGGAGATGAAAACCACAGGTGTCTGGAGCATCTCCTGCCTCCCTGGAGCAAGGACCAAGGGCTCTGCTGACTCACAGCCCTGGGCTGGGGGCTGCCAGCAGCAGGCAGTGAGCAAACCCTGATGTAACAAGTGATGCACTGGGAATGGCACTCCAGAATTGATGACTCTGTCACAGTCCCACTGAGAAAGGCAAGTGCTGCTCGTGGTGATGTCAGGGATGATCTCAGAGTCCTTGAAAATGCTCCCTGTTTCCAACCAAAACTTCTTACCTGCTTTTTTAGTTGTCATCAGAGTTTAACCATATTGGATATATCTCGGTGGGTGTTACTGCTAAAGGATGGATTTGAAATCAAAAGGCCTAGGATGTTGGAAATAACCAAAGGAAAGATTGAATTTTGTATGGAATTTTATAAATGCTCATGGGAAAGAAACTGTGTTCCTGGGAAAGGCTCAGCTGCACAAGCTGCATCATCCCATCCCACCCCAGTCCTGAACCCTCTAACCCCCAGCCCTCCCACATCATCTGTGTTTCAAAGGCTTTCCCAATCCCCATCAGCCAATTTCCCTTTACCTGTGTTTTACTCCATGAAAATAATTTTTTCATGCCTTATCTTGCTTGTTATGGCCTTTACCTGGTTCTGTGTTGCCTTTCAGAGTCACTGCCCCCCTGTGCTTTGCAGGCATCTTCATCTTCACCCCACTTTTGGTTGCTTGGGCTCATATTTTCAATTTTTTTCCCCCCTGTAGTTCTGGCATCAGAGTGAATTTCATGGGAGAGTGAAAATCACCGAGACAAACAGATTGTTTTGTTTTTAATGGCTGTTCAAAAGCACTTTGGCCAGGTTTCTTCTGAAACCTCCTTGCTGCAGGGAATCTGTGGCAAGGAAGAAATTCTCCAGACAGTGCTGTGCAGAAGGGATGTCCTCAGCAAGCACATCATCCTCACTGATAGTGGTGTTTGATTATAACTCTGATTAAAACTTTGGTTAATTCATTGGACAGTAGCTTTATGCAAGGAAAAATAATCTCTGCTGCCTGGCAAGTGGAGGAGATGTGTGTGCACCCATGGCAGGGAGAAGGGAAATATTTGGAGTGGCTTTGTGTCTCCAAACAAGATGTGGTGCCGTGCCAGGGGGACCTGGGGAGGGAGGGGGTCAGGCCACCCACTGCAGGGGGACACATGGGCTGGCACAGCATGAAGAGCACATTTAAATAAATAAATAAGGTAACTAGCAGAAGGTATTTAGCCAAGTGAGTTTTTCTGGAGCGCTAATATATACCTGGCTTGGTTTATAGTGAGAGCAAAAGTGTTTCTCAGCTGGGGCAGAAATGATATCATTTTACTCCTCAATTACACTGGATTAAGCATCAGTGGGATTTAGTTTTCCTTTGTGAGCCATGGGGATCTGGGAGCCAAAGTCCTGTTGCAGGGTGTGCTCCTGAATTGCATGGAATGGGGAATGCTTTGTCCTCCTGCACCCACCACGTGCCCAGGGGGCCATGAGTGAGAGCAAGGGGGTGCTTCATGGTTGGGTTGGTGCTACCCCAGGTCTCCTGGGTTTGCAGGCACGTTAAGAGACAAAAAACTTGTTGTTTCTGTTTTTACAGAAATGGATCACCCTGGAAGGCAAAAATAATGTTCCCTGGCTTTAGTTCCTCACTCAGCAAATGCCAGTGCTGTGGGTGTTTGGTGCCACAAGCTCAGCTGTGCTGCTGGGGGGGGTCCAGCTCCCAGACCCCGGGCTTGGGGGAGATTTCAGGGTGTTCCATCATGCAAATCATAAAATATCATTATTTTATCATCACACAGATGATAACATGGGAAAGGAGATGCCCTTCAGCAATGGTAACAGCAGGCAGGAGGTGCCCTTTGGGGACCTGTGCAAGGACAGTGACCCTGGGCAGTGCAGAGTGGGCATTGTGTGCCAGGCTGAGGGTGGGCTCTGCTCATGGGGGGCTCTGGGGAGGAGCTCCAGGCTCGTTTCACCCCCTCTTGTAATGCCATGCTCCAATTCCAACACCCCTTTGTCAGCTGGCAGGGATGGATAATACAAATAACGAGGCATTAGCATAATGTAAATAACACCAAACTCAAAAATACCCTGGAAAACTGGCACGGGGAACACCAGGAAGGCAACTAAATTGCCAGAATCGCTGACTCAGCTGGAATTTGCCTTATCAATGGCAGCAGGAATGCAACAGGTCCTGGGGAGGCTGCACAAGAGCTCTGTGCCTGCACCTGGCAGCACCCACAGCCTTCTGCCAGGGAAATTGGGGGTGAAATCAGGGCCTGCTCCCTCCTGCCTGAATCCCAGCTCTGGCACTTCCCCGAGCTGTCTCCTGGGGTGATGGTATCGCTCCTGCAGGTTCTGCACATCATCTGATAATGCTCACATGGGGAGGGCTCCAAGGCAGCTGCAGTGGGGCCGTATCCACAGTTATCCCCTGCCTTGTTTTGGGATGCTCTGCTCACATTTAAGGCTGTTGTCCCTCGCAGAGCTTGGGCAAAGTGACAATCCAGAGGGTGTTGTTCCCAGCTGACTGCACGTGGCAGGTTTCTGTTGCTTCTGTTGCTATTTCTGTCGGTGTTGATGCTTTTTTTCTCAGTCGTTTGGATTTTGCTCAGTGTTTGCCTTTGCAGAAGCTGCTCAGGGCCTCGTGCTGTCCATATAGGCAGGTCAAAGATGCATCTTAGGATAAAAATCTTGCCTATGACCGAACTTTGCTGGTTCTCCCTGAGTGAAGAACCATCAAATGCACTTGGTGCTCCCGAGCAAACTGCAAGGGGGGCCAGGGGGGCCGGTGCCTGCATTAATATCCCATCGAGTTGCAAAGTGAAGCAATCCAAAGATGGAATAAGGAAGCGTGAGGTTGAATGTGTAATCACAACTCCCCTTTGTCTGCGGGGTGTTTATCAGAGAAACTGCAATCTTGTGTCATTTACAACTTTCAATAAATAGATATTTAAGATAAGCTCGATCATGTAATTAAAGACTTTTGACACATGGCCAGATGCTGTGCCTTTATGTTTGTGTAAATGAGAGCAGAGGGTGGCTCTGCACCAGCCAGCCCATGCTCAAGCGCCGAAAAAGCAGCTCTTTGTCCCAGAGGAGCTGCATTTGCTACGTGCCCATGGCAGGGAGCGAGGGTGGGACTGTCCCCTCCCTGGGGACACTGGGGCTGGCAGGGCTCTGGTGGGCTGAGGGCAGCTCTGTGGGTTGTGGCCACTGTTATCAAAGGTGTGCCCTCGAGCAGGAGCCTTGCCCTGAGTTTCCAGTGGTTGGGAAGGCAATTGGTGCTGCCCCAGGAACAGGAGGTGCCTGTCCCTGGGGGTGAGTGCTGAGCTTTGGGCTCAGGGCTGAGCTTTGCCCTGGGCTCCTCATCTCATGGGCAGGGACCAAACCTTGGGGGCTGGCCAGGTGAGGGGCTCACACAAATCCTTGAGGTTGGAAAAGCCTTTCCAGCCCACAGAACCCACCCTGTGCCCGATGCCCACCTTGTCCCCCAGCCCAGAGGCCACAACCAGTCCTGCCTTGGGCACCTCCAGGGCTGGGCGCTCCAACCCTCCTTGGGCAGCCCCTTCCAGTGTTTACCAGCCCTGTCTGTGTGTCCCCAGAAGTGCTGGCAGAGCCAGGGTGCAGGGCTGGAGCAGGACCCAGAGCTCAGAACCCATGGAGAAATGTGCTCTGGGGGTGTTTGGAGCCCAGCTGGACCTGCCAGGGAGGACTTAAAAACCAGAAGTGCTCCTTGCAGCTCCAAGCTCTGCAGCTCAGCGGGGAGGGAAGTTCACTTGGAGTGTCATGAGGCTTGTGCATGATCCTTGCAAAAAATCTACTGGAGTGGGATAATTCTGTGCTGCAAAGACAGAGATGAGAGTGGAACCCACCCTGGCCTCCTGGAAAAGCCTTCCTGGCCCTGCTGTGTTCCAGGAGCCCCTGCAATACAGAATTATTGCTCAGGGAACTGCCTGTGTGGATAACGGGGCCTTGTATTGAGCTTTCCCAGCACCACATGGATTTCAAATCCCCAGAGACACCTTTGGGCTGGCAAATGGGTGTGAGAGGTGATTTTGGTGATGCAGTGCTGGAAGGGAGGAGAGGAAAGCTGAATTTGTTGGGTTTATACACTGGTATGATGTCTATTTTTCTTTAACGAGCTGGAGTTGTTACATTAAGGTTTTGTGTAATTTCCTATGGGACCTTTTTTTCTATTAAAGAAGACAGAGGGAGTTCTTGGTGCTTTACCTTAGGGCATTCCACTCCTCTCCAACTTACACCAGTAGAAATCATCTGTAAACTCAGTGTTTGTAGACTTGGGGCTGACTGACTTGGACTTTTAGAGTTGCAAACAAAATGTTTTACTCCTGTGCTCACATTTGCACCAAACTAAAAGCCATGAAATGGCACAACCAGCTCCCATCAAACAACCCCTCTTGCTTTGGGGAAATGTTTTTTAGCAGCCTAAACCTTTTAAAACCTTAAAGCTGCATAAGCAGCTTAAACCAATCTAAAGCCTTAGATCATTTTAAACAGCTTGTGCCAATAGAAGGACTTAGATTATCTTAAATACCTTAAACAGATCTAGAGCTTTAGGGAAAGAATTTGGCCAGATTTGGTTGATTATTTGATTTGGTTAATTTTGATTTCACAGGTAACACTGAGACCACTGGGTGACTCTGCCTTGATTTTCTCTGCCTTGGGATTTTGACACTTTGCAGGTTTGACACTGTGACCTGGGCAGTAAAATCTGCATCTAAGCCTGACCTCGTGCTTAGGTTGGGATCATCTGTAGCTCCTCTCCATGGCCCTGGGTTATTTTGGCTGAATACACATCTAATTTGGAGCAGCAGATTAATTTTGTTACACCAGTGGAGGATTTTCAAAGAATGCTGAGCACCTGAGCTGCCCTTTGGAGTCTGGATTCCTGTAAATTGCTTATATAGCTTTGAAAATCCCATCCTAAGATGTGGTAGCTTAATTGAACCTCTTGAAAATGCACATAAGCAGGGGAAAGAGTCCAGACCGTGACTCAGGTTCATTTGGACATTCTCTACTCACCACGTGCTCCTCCCTGCCACATCCTCCTCGTGTCAATGTAGGGTCTTACTTCTTCCTTCTTTTTGCCAGGGAAAATCATAAATAATTCAGGCCCAAAGATTTGGGAGGGTTTGTTTATTCCTCAGTTAAATTAGGGGGAGTTTCCCTTCCACACCAGCCCTGAAGGGCTGAGTTATTTGCTTCCCATTAGCACAGAGACACTGAAGCTTTGCTGAGGACCAGCAGCCCCAGGAATATTTTCTCCAGGAGATACATGATAATAAAACCACCCCAGCTGGGAGAACACACCATCAGGGAAATTTTCTGCTTGAACTCCTCAGCTGAGGAAAGGAGCTGATGCATTTCCCTCCTGCTGAACTCTCAGATGGCTTTTGTAGCCCTGGGAATTTCTGCTCCTCCTCACCTGAGCTGCTGTCCCTGGGGCAGCAAAGGAGCCTTGGGGCAGGTTGGGCTGTGATGTTGTTCCAGTGCCACTTGTGTCCTCACTGCTTTGGTCACACAGGGTGAAATTTAACTTTACTGTGGGTCCTGTGGCCAAGGGAGTCTGTCTGAAAACAAGTGTGAACCTTCCAGTTACTGCAGAGCAGTTGTGGTGACTGTTCTGGTTACTACTGTGTGTAAGGTAGTGTTGGAACAGACCAAAAGAAATTAGAAGTGAAAATCAAGGAATCATGGAATGGTTTGGGTTGGAAGGGATCCTAAAGCTCATCCTGTTCCACCCCCTGCCATGGGCAGGGACACCTTCCACTAGCCCAGGTTGCCCCAAGCCCCATCCAACCTGGCCTTGGA
>JAWWEW010000060.1:949179-964667 GCA_035583185.1 Anabacerthia variegaticeps
AGGGAAGGGAAGGGGGAAGGAAGGAGGAAGGAAGGAGGAAGGAAGGAGGAAGGAAGGAGGAAGGAAGGAGGAAGGAAGGGGAAAGCAAGGGGGAAGGGAAGAGGGAAGGAAGAGGGAAGGGAAGAGGGAAGGGAAGAGGGAGGGAAGAGGGAAGGGAAGAGGGAAGGGAGGGGGAAGGGAGGTGGAATGGAAAGGTTTGGGAAGGGAATGTTTGGCAAGGCAAGGCAAGGCAAGGCAAGGGGTGTCTGTGTCCCTTCCCCCAGTGCAGCCAGGGCTGGCAGGGAGACAGCCCATGCTGGCAGCCCTGCAGACTCCCCCCGCTGTCCCCCGGGATTTCACAGAGCGGGTCAGGAGTGGAACCTGCTCAGGTGCTCGCACAGCAAACCAAACCCAGGGCGAGGCGGTGCTCGGGGTCCCGAGTGCCGCTGGTCCCAGCTGGGAAAAAGCACCAACCCTTGAGGCCATTTGGGCTCTGCGGGTGAGGTGCCATCGCAGGTTTCCAGCGGAGCCTCCCCGGGAGATGCGGGGCAGGCAGGCTGGGCCAGCTGGCGAGGGGCAGGAGCTGGCAGGAAGCACATCAGCCTGGCCACTCTGCTCCTTAATCCCTGCCGTGCCAAAATGCAGCAGCTCCCTCCCTCCCTCCATCCTTCCCTCCCTTTCTCCATCCCTCCATCCCTCCTTCCCTCCCTCCATCCCTCCATTCCTCTCTCCATCCCTCCGTCTCTCCCTCCATCCTTCCATCCCTCCATCCCTCCCTCCCTCCCTCCCTCCCTCCATTCCTCTCTCGATCGCTCCATCTCTCCCTCCCTCTCTCCATCCCTCCATCCCTCTCTCCATCCCTCCCTCCCTCCATCCCTCTCCCCCGGGCACTGCTCACCGCGGTCCGTGCGCTCACTCAGATTACTCAGACTTGGCTGCGAGTTCCGTTCACAACATATTGTTTGACAAATGTCAATTCTGAAAAGGAAAAAAAATAATTTAAATTATTTCTTCGAGACAAAGTTTCGGATTTAACGTTGAGCAGATGCTCTGTCTAAAATTAGCATAATGATTCCTCATGCCTGCTACTTACCAGGACATGTGTCTTTAATGTAAGTGTTGGAATAATAATGAAACTTCGCAGGGATTTTTTGGATAATTGAAGATTCTCCCGCATGTGTTTAACGAGCACAGGGACCTTTGGCGTTAAGGAACGCTGGTATTCCCGTTTTGCAGATGTGGGAAGGGGGTGCCTGAGGTCCAGGATTGAGGAGAGTTGAGCCACAATGGGGGGATGGAGAGTCCTGGGCAGCCAAATGGGCACTGCCCATCGTTAGGAGTGGTATTAATTTTATTATTACTATTATTATTATTATTATTATTACTGATGTGATGGCTGATAAGGCACCTGAGCTTCTGGGGCCACACTGTTCCAAATAAACACACCTCAGGGAAGGTGCCTGGTGGGATTTCCATGGGCAGGGGCAGCTCAGGGCTTGTATGTGGCACTGACTGAGCCTAAAACTCCTGAAGATCTCGTTTCACTTTTAGCGATTTGCAGTTCATGTTGCAAAAGGTTGTTAAATATATCTGAAATATGGTGGGTTCACAAGTTCCTGCTGCTCCAGATTTCCCAAGGGGATGACATGTAAGCCATAATCCCCTTTCTCCTCTTCAGTCAGGAGTGTGGATGCTTGTGCTTGGGCAGAAGGGCTTTAAATTAAAAAACATCATCATATCCTCCTACAGTGCACTCCAGTGTCACCAGTGCAGCCACCTCCACTTGCTGGTGTTGCAGGTGGAGCATCTTGGTGCTCTTATGGATCTGTCACTGCCCCAGGTCACTGCCAGGGACCAAAGTCTGCTGTGGGGAGTCCTGGGGAAGAAGGTCAAGACACTCAGTTCTTGTCCCCTGATGTTCTTCTGGTAATTTGGGCAAAAAGTGATTAGTGTGCCTTGGGGGTTGTGTCTGGGAGGAGCTCTCAGGTCCCTGGCACGTCCCTGGGACCGGAGCTCTGCAGGTCAGTCCTGACCAAAACACTGAAGGGGAGGAGGGACTTCAGTTCCTAAAGACTTTCATATAATGATGGAACGGTTTGGGTTGGAAGGGACCTCAAAGAGCATCTCATCCCACCCCCTGCCATGGCCAGGGACACCTTCCACCAGCCCAGGTTGCTCCAAGCCCCATCCAACCTGGCCTTGGACACTTCCAGGGATCCAGGGGCAGCCACAGCTTCTCTGCCCAACCAGTGTCAGGGCCTGCCCACCCTCACAGCCAACAATTTCTTTCTAATATCCAAGATAAACCTGCCCTCCTTTAGTTTAAAGCCATTCCCCCTGTCCTGTCCCTCCATCCCTTGTCCCCAGTCCCTCTCCAGCTCTCCTGGAGCCCCTTTAGGCTCTGCACGGGGGCTCACCTTCTCTTCTCCAGGTGAGCCCCCCCAGCTCTCCCAGCCTTTCAAATCACAACAGCAGTTTTAAGTCCCAAAACAGTTTCCCCAGATGGGAAGACTTTCACACACAAAGGTGAAATGACTTGTGGATGGTTGCCCAGGAAATCAGTGGGAGAACTGAAATGAAAATTCCCAATTCCCACACTGGAGCAAAGGGGTTCTTTGGTGGGAGCCTCCTTTCCCACAGGGTGTCTCAAACAGCAGCTCTGCAGTCATGTCTGTGGAAAAGCTGGAAGTCCTGACTGGGCTTTCAGGCTCTGTTAATGCCTTTCAGCAGCAGGGAGGAGAGGGACAAGCTTAGGGACCAGCTGGAATTGGGCAGAGCACTCCAAGGAGGTTCATGGTGCTGGGAACTCCTGCTCAGCAGGGACGGTGGAGGAAAAAAAATGAGCTCAGAGGAGAAAAAAAAGAGTTGGGGACAGTTTCACAGGGACCTTTCAGGCAGTGGGGAGTTTCTGCACACCCTGGACCACAGTGAGGGGAAGGATGGGGAGGCAGCAGGAGCAGTCATAACACCGAGGGGAGGAAAAGGGTCTGCCCTCCCTGCGAGGAGTGAGATGTGGTTGTTTAACCACCCTCCACCTCAGGACGGTCCCTTTCCTGCCTAAACGCTGGTTTCTGACAAAGGATTTCCACAAAACAGCTCGGCGTGGCCTGAACTTAACCCCGTGTTTTCCTGACCCTGCAGAGGGAAGAGGAGTCTCTGGGGAACGTGGTTCTGCATTTCCCTATTTAAGCAAAACCACATTCTTGTGCCTAAGAGAGGCCACCACCACCGGGCAAACACCTTTGTGTCCACTGCCTGAAAGGCCATTTGTGCTGTTTAAGGGAAAAATACCTAAAAACACCTTTCTGGGTGTTGGAGTGCAGAGCAACCTCCAGAACTGGGCAGGGGGTGTTTGTGTCATGGGCACAGTCAGGGATGCTGGTGAAAAATAAATTTAAAGAAACCTACAGCATTTTTTAAAAATGAGAATCTTAAATGTGCCTGTGTTTGGCTTTGTGTTTTGACTTTTAAAGTAACATTAGCACTTTGCTATGAATATTTTTTAATGGTTTGGAGGTTTTGGTTTCTTTTTTAACTTTTTGCAAGGGCATGGAATGACAGGCCAAGGGGAATGGGTTTAAAATGAAAGAGAGTAGGTTTAGATTAGATATTATGAAGAAATTCCTCCCTGGGAGGGTGGGCAGGCCCTGGCACAGGTTGGGCAGAGAAGCTGTGGCTGCCCCTGGATCCCTGGAAGTGTCCAAGACCAGGCTGGAGCAACCTGGGCTGGTGGAAGGTGTCCCTGCCCATGGCAGGGGGTGTGATGAGATGGTCTTTGAGGTCCCTTCCAACCCAAACCATTCCATGATTCTGTGATTCTCATGATTTCCTGGGGCTGTATCATCCAAGGAGAGGGAGTTTGGCACAGCAGAGATGCTGAAGCCTCTCACAGGCACCTCCCTGCCCTGGCCCTTTCAGATGGGAGGGTGATATTTTAACAAATGCTTCTCACAGTCAGTTCTCCGTTCACCCCATCTGCAAAAAAAAGGAAGGAAGATTCGAGATGTGTCAGGAGGAGATGATCTGTCTGGCTGGCCTGTAAATCCCCACCATGGGGAGCTGCTGCCAGGATTGAGGCACTGACACAATGACTGAGGTGTCACCCACTGCTCCCTGCTGTGACGTGGAGTAGAGGAGACACTTCTTGGGTGCTGCTTTTGCTTCTGGTGTGGGGTCCTTGTGATTCTGCCCATGCTCCTGGGAGCTGTATTTCCTTTATTACACCCAAATACTCAGGTCCAGTTTGATGATTTGTCCTTGCCATATCCACTCCCTTCCATTGCCACAGTCCCCCTGCTCAGTCTGGGTTGTGTTTGCTGGCCTTGAAGTGACAAATCTGCCTTTTTTCCTGCTCTTGGCCCTCTGTAGAATCATTAAGGTCAGAAAATATCTCTAAGATGATCACGTCCAAACACTAACCCAGCACTGCCAGGCCCACCACCAACCCATGTCCCTGAGCACCACATCCATGTTTTTTGAACATTCCAGGGATGGTGCCTCCACCACTGCCCTGGACAGCCTGTTCCAATGCCCAACTATTCTTTCAGTGAAGAAATTTTTCCTAATATCCAACCTAAACCTCCCCTGGTGCAACTTGAGGCTGTTGCCTCTTGTCTTAGCAGAGCTGGTCAGTGCAGAGCTCGGGCTGGGACAATGCTGGGGCCGGAGCAGCTCCGTGACTTCAGCCACCCCCATGGGAAAGTTCACTGGTGGAGGAAACACACCCAATGTCAGTGTTTATCAAGAGAGGTTTGGGAGGGCAGAGGCCACTCTGCACGTAGTGGTTGAGAGTCCTCAAGGCCCCGTTGGCATATCCAGTGTCTGGCTGCATCCGTAGAATTCCTTCAAGACCTTGAGCAACTGCACCTGCTGACACCAAAGTGACTCAGGCAGAGAGAGGGAGGGAGGAGCCCCGAGCAGCAGGGGAGCAAAATCAAACAAATAAAACCATGAGGCATTTTTACATCACCCTCTAATTCTCGTTTCTGGCCGGAATGAGAGAAGCTGAAATTGGGTGTGAAACTGGGCTATTGAGGAAATAATATGATCGTAGAAAGTGTGTGTTACATGGTATTTCCTCGGGTTCTGCCCCAAAAGCGTTTTGGGGATGCAGTTTATGTGCTGTTCACTCTGTGGCTCATTGGAGAGGGGCCAGGCTGGTGTTTCAAGAGCAGGTTTCCAATCATGAATTCTTCTGAAAAGCAACGTGCTGGTTCCTGAGCAAAGGGACAACCTTGTGGATGTTCACCCCAAAAAAGCACAGCCTGTAAACTTATTGTTTGTCTGCCAGTGTCATTTCCATCACAGAGACTTCACATCATCCTTAGGTGACTTTTCATGGCTCAACCCTGACTTTATCAAGCCTGGGGTCAGATGGGAACACAGGCTTGGTAACAGTGGTTTGGGGGTGTGTTTTGTTTCCCTTTTCAACGAGGGATTTGGTTTTTGTGAAGCATCAGTGAGGAGAGGTGAGATGCAGGTTTGCTGGATGGCCATGGCATCTCTTGGGTACAGCTGTTTGACCTGGAACACCCCACTGAGCAGCAATCAGTTATCAGGCATTTTCTGATGGGCTGAGCAAAAGAATCTTGGCAAGAATTCTCACTGTTGCCAGTAAAACCCCGTCTACAGTGGTCCTTCCACTGACCACAGGGGAAACAGAAACATTGTGCTGAATAAGCAGATATATTTTAAATATAAACACAGCCTTGGTTCCAGGACTACTCTTTGCTTTCTTACAGAAACCCCCAGCCTGTTCTTCCCAGCTGCCTGGCTGAACACCCAGGGATGTCTGGCTCTGTCCTTTGAGCTCAACTTGGGCTGCCCAGGGCTGGGATCCTGCCTGGGAGTTGGGACAAAGCCCACGGAAAGTGGAGGGGGACACACTCCGTGGATCTCACCTTTGTGCTGCCTGCAGCCCTGCGAGGGAGCACTTTGTCTCCCCCTTTTAGAGCAAGGGCTTCCCGTTTGTAATGGGAGTGCTCATGCAATCCCAGAATGGGTTGGGTTGGAAGGGACCTTAAATTCCACCCCCTGCCATGGGCAGGGACACCTTCCACTAGTCCATCTTGCTCCAAGCCCCATCCAATCTGGTCTTGGACACTTCCAGGGATCCAGGGGCAGCCACAGCTTCTCTGCCCAACCTGTACCAGGGCCTGCCCACCCTCAAAGGGAAAGAATTCCTTCCCAAAACCCAACCTAAACCTATTTTCTTTTCATTTAAAGCCAGTCCCCCTTTATCATATCACAAAGTCCCTCTCCAGCTCTCTTGTAGGCCCACTATGAATGCCAAATAATCCAAGCAAAAAAAGTGGTAACTATCCAAGCATAAAGTGATAACTTTAAAAGGAAAAAGAAAACAGACAAATCTCCCCTCTCCAAAAAAAAACCCAACAACCCACCAGAAAAAACTAAACAGAAAAACAAAACAAAAACAAGCAAACAAAAACTCAAATAAAAACCTAAATAATAATAATAAAAAAAAGAATGAAAGGAAAAAAGAAAACAAAAGAAAACTAAATCAAAGCCTGGGGTGTATTTTGGGGATAAGCCGGGCAGTGTTCGCCGAGTCCCGGCTCCCCCCGTGGCCGCGCAGCCGCCGGGGGCAGCTCCGGCCCCGCGGACGTGGCGTGAGCTCGGAATTCCCCTCGCCTGGAATTCCCGGCTGTCCCGGCTGCCCGAGCTACCCCGGGCTGCCCCGGGCTCTTCCGGGCTCTCCTGGGCTGTCCCGGCTACCCCGGGCTATTCCGGGCTGTTCCCAGTTATCCCGACCTCCCCGTCTACCCTGGGCTGTCCCCGGCTATCCCGGTTGTCCCGGCCATCGTCGGCTGTCCCGGCTATCCCGGGCTGTCCCGTCTATCCTGGGCTATCCCGGGCTGTTCCGAGTTATTCCGGGCTGCCCCGTCTATCCCGGGCTGTCCCGGCTATCCCGGGCTGTCCCCGCTATCCCGGGCTGTCCCGTCTATCCTGGGCTATCCCGGGCTGTTCCGGCTATCCCGGGCTGCCCCGTCTATCCCGGGCTGTCCCCGCTATCCCGGGCTGTCCCAGCTATCCCGGGCTGTCCCCGCTGTCCCGGCTATCCCGGGCTGTCTCAGGCTATTCCGGCTGTCCCGGCTATCCAGGGCTGTCCCGTCTATCCTGGGCTATCCCAGGCTGTAGGCTGTTCCGAGTTATTCCGGGCTGCCCCGTCTATCCCGGGCTGTCCCGGCTATCCCGGGCTGTCCTGTCTATCCTGGGCTATCCCAGGCTGTTCCGAGTTATTCCGGGCTGTCCCGGCTATCCCGGGCTGTTCCGGCTATCCCGGGCTGTCCCGGCTATCCAGGGCTGTCCCCGCCCGACCCCGCAGCCCTGGGGATGCTCCCGGGCCCCTCCGGGAGCGCTCCCCCCGTCCCCGACGGGGTGGCCGGGACTGTCCGTGTCCGTGTCCGTGTCCGTGTCCGCGTCCCGCTCCCACGGGGCATCCCGAGGGCAGCGCTGCTCGTGGCCGGGCCGGGCTGCGGCTCCTGCCCACGGTGCCGGGAGAGGAGGGAGAGGAGGGAGAGGAGGGAGAAGGGCGGAAAGGCTCTCCCCGCCATGCGCCGCCGGGGGCGGCTGCCGCGGGCAGCGCTGGGGGGGGAGCGCCGGGAGCCGGGACAGATGGGGAGGGGACGAGGAGGAGGAGGAGGATGTGGGGGAGGAAGGCGGCGGGAGGGATGGAGAGGGGAGGGAGACGGCGGGAGAGCCGCGCTCAGCGCCGGGCCGACAGCGCTGCCTCCCCCCAGCCCCGGGGCAGCCGCGCTCCCCCCGGTCCTGCAGGCAAGAGGGGATGGGAATGGCGGGATGAGCGATGGGAATGGCGGGATGAGTGATGGGAAGCGCCGGGGTGTGCGGGGGGCGCATCTCGGACCCGCTCCCGTGTCCGGCCCGCGGGGCTCTGCCTCGGGCGGGGGGAGCGGCACTGGGAGCGGTCGCGCCGGGCCCGGGCTGGAGCATCGCGGGCTGGAACATCCCGGGCTGGAGCATCCCGGGCTGGAACATCCCGGGCTGGAGCATCCCGGGCTCAAACACCCCGGGCTGGAACATCCCGGGCTGGAGCATCCCGGGCTGGAACATCCCGGGCTGGAGCATCCCGGGCTGGGACCTCCCGGGCTGAAACATCCCGGGCTGGAGCATCCCGGGCTGAAACATTCCGGGCTGGAGCATCCCGGGCTGGAACCTCCCGGGCAGGAGGAGCCCAGGACTGGAGGATCCCCGGGCTGGAGCTCTCGGAGCTGAAGGATCCCTCGGACCTGAGGATCCCGCAGCTGGAGGATCCCAGCACTGGAGGATCCCGGGGCCGCAGCCCCCGAGGCTGGAGCATCGCGGGGCTCCAGGATTCCCAGGGCCGGAGGATCCCCGAGCTGGAGGATCCCCGGGCTGGACAATCCCGCGGCCGTGCCCAGAGCCCCGGCAGCTGCTTGACAACAGGAAACAATGTGGAGTGAATGGAAAAAGGGGGTGGCGCTGCCCGAGCGACTTCCCTTGACATCACTGCCCAAATAAGGAGCTTTAAACCAACCTTTTCTATTGCAGCGCGGCAGAAGATCCCCCTGGAGCCGCGGGGTCCAGCCCGGCGCCGGCAGAGCCATGGGAGAGCCGCGGCTGCGGCGCGGGGGGCGAGTGCAGGTAACACGGAGCGCTTCCCGCAGCGCTGGCCGCGCCGGGGCTGGGAGTGTGCGTGCCTGGAGCGCAGCCCGGGCTGGGTTTTATCTCGTGTCAGCCCCGGTCAGCGCCGGGAGGGCAGAGCAGGCGATGAGGCGTAGTGAGAGCCCCGGGAGCGCAAGGGCACGGCTCCCGCTGAGGTCACTGCAGTGAGTAAGAGGAGGGAGCGGGGGTAGCTCTGCTCGCAGGAGGGTGTCGCTCCTGACCCAGCCCGGGGGTGCCCCGGCACAGCCCCGAGCTCCGCGCTCCGTCGGCGGCCACCTCTGCCGGCGGGGCTGCGAGCTGCGGGGCTGAGCCGTCTGGCTGCCTGTCTGGGACGGATTTCCTCCTTATCACTTGCACAGGAAAGCGAGCGGGGAGCCGAGGGGTTGTTCTTGGGCCACACACGTGATGCGAGCGAGGAGCTGTGCCAGCGAAACCCCTGCGGGAGCTCCTGCCGAGGAGGGTGGGGGATGTTCCCGGCGCGGGGTCCCAAATCCCTGCGGGGCTCCTGCGGGCAGGTGTGGAGGCTGGACCTGCTGGGTGCGGGGAAGCAGCGCCTGTCCCGGGGTTGACCCGTGGGGAGTTTTATCCCTTTTAAGTGTTTCTCGCTGCTGATTAGCACCTGCACATCAGCATAAAATGAGGCAGCTTTAAAAATGCATTAAGTCTGAGTAAATGAGTGCTAACGATTTAAGCTTCTTAATCCTCCTCGATGGAAATTAATAACGCTTTTGATGCACCCAGAGGTGTGATCAGAAACACACTGAGCCGCTCTATGCAAATGTGTGGATTGTTATTCCGGAAAAAGGCACAGTGGATGATTTTATTTTTCCCCTCCTCGTTCCTGAGCTCTGTGGCCGCCGTGAGAGGGCCTGGCACTTTTACCCAGTTCCACTCTGGCCAGTGGAAATGGCTGGGGCAGCTGACACGGTGATTTATGGTGTGAGCAATACAATCCAAACCCTGCTCCGCTGGTCGTGGATAACCTGCAGCTTTACAGGCTTTTAGTTTGCCTGGTGCTGAAAGATTGCTCATTTCAGCACAAGGAGCCGGGTTGTACCTTGGCTGTGGATGTCCTGACAGCCCCCTGTGGAACTCCCCCCTCTTCCTTTGCTTTATCCCCCAGAGTGGTGTTTGTGCTTGTTGGGGACTCGTGTGTTTTTCTCACAGTCTCAGCACTTCAGGAACTTTTCCCTTGGACTCTTCTGGGAAAATGTTCCCAGTGCCATGAGAGTGTGTTTCCTCAGAAAGAACAGGTGGGGTTCATGTGGGGTGGGATGTTGTGATTCTCACTTGGCTCACAGGTGTCAAAAGGCTCCAAACCCGCTGCAATGTGTCACATTGTGCTCATCCCCTTGGCTGCCTTCCCCTTCCTAGCAGACAGGTCTAACTGAAAGAGTCATGGAAATATGAATTCTTCCATCCCTAGAGAAGTATCCTTCCGTGGAGGATGCAGAGATGCTGGTGCAGGAGATGGGGGGTTGGTGTGTGCTCTTCTGACTTGCTTCTGAGAAAACAGTCTTTGCCTCCAAGGCTTGCCCTGGGGCTTCTCGGACTGCTGAAGGATTCACTGCAGTCCTTATTAAGGAAGGAAAAACAAAATCTGTAGAGGGCCTGTGTGAACTGTTCATCACACAGAAAACTTGCAGAAGTTACTAGCTGATTAATTAATGAATGTGTTACCACCGAACTGCAGCAGGTCTGGGCTGTGTCCTCTGGGGCACGTCCAGCCCAGCCCAAGCGCAGGGCAGCCCCTGAGAAACACCTGAGGAGCCTCTGCTCCCCTGGGGAACCTCCTGCAGCCCAAAGGAAGGGCATTTACTCCCTGGGACTGACGATTTGCATCCTAATCCACCATGGGCCCTTCTAACTTCTCTGGGTTGGCCCCCATCCAACTGAGGAACTTCCCTATGTCCCGCTGCAGCTTCTCCCCTGCTCTTTCAGCATCACAACAAGGGAGCCTCACGAGGTTTCTTCCCCCTGCCCTGAGGAGAGGCTGCCCCAGGGGCACGAGTGGCACAGAGAGGAGGGCCAGGACCACAGGCTCTGCTCCTTAGGTTTTCCTGGCTGAGCAAAAGCACATTCCCCCAGCTGAGAGCAGTCAGAGGGGGTGAGCAAACCCAGAAATGTTTGGAGTTTGCTCTTGGAAAACCCAGGGCAGCCGTCAGTAGAATAGCCCAGTGTTCAGCCCGTGCTGTGGGCAGAGTGTGTGAGCGGGGCAGAGCAGGGGGATCCTCGGGGGATCCGCTGGGGTCACTCTGGAGGAAGGGCTTGGAAAATGATATTTATTCTGGAGTGAATAACAGAAGTGCTGTTGAGAAACCTCCCCCGAGCTGCAGGGCTGGGGCATCGCTCACAGGGGTGCTTCAGCAGCAAGCAGGGAGGGCAGGGAAGAGGATCCCGGGTGGAAATCCCCATGGCCATCCTGGTGATTGGGTGGCAGGCCATTAATGAGGGGCTCTGGGGACCTCCCCTGCTGCACCTCACTGGCACAGTCCCATGGCTGTCCTGGGTTGCTCTAGATGAGGAACCCTGGCATTCCCTGCTTGGTCCTGCCTCAGGTACCCTGGCATTCCTGGGTTGCTCCAGATGAGGAACCCTGGCATTCCCTGGTTGCTCTAGATGAGGAACCCTGGCATTCCCTGGTTTCTCCTGCCTCAGGAACCCTGGCATTCCTGGGTTGGTCCTGCCTCAGGAACCCTGGCATTCCTGGTTATTCCTGCCTCAGGAACCCTGGCATTCCTGGGTTGCTCTAGATGAGGAACCCTGGCATTCCTGGGTTGCTCTAGATGAGGAATGCTGGCATTCCCTGTGCTCCCTGAGTTCCTGCTGACTCGGTGCTCACAGGAGCTCTGCTCTCACAACTTCTGGCCACGTTGAGCTGCACGTGTTGCCTGCAGAAGTGTTTCTGCAGACTGCCAGTTCTAAAGCGCCTCAAAGCATTTGGTTTCTTGGCAAGGGGGGTCAAACTTAGGAAAGAGAAAATTACCCTCTGGAAAGGAAAGCAATTTATTTAAAATACACATTCAACACCGTTGTCTCTGACTTTAAAAAGGCTGCTTGTTAGGAGATCTTTATGGCTCTGCTGGGATCTGCAGGCAGTAGAGCTGGTTGGGATGCAGGGAAATATTTATTCTGTTTTCACTCTGCCTATTACACTTGCTGAATTCTTCCCTCCCACCTTTCCCTCATTAATCCCGAGCCATTTCTCAGTGGTGCTCCCTCTCCCGGGCTCTGCCAGACCACCTTGCAGGAGGACAGTCGTGATTAGTGCTCCTGCTGTGCCACCACTTGAATGCCACAGAATGGGCTTTCCCAGGCTTTGCACAGTCAGCTGGGAGCTCTGGGAGTCCCTGGAATGGGGGCAGCAATCAGAATGGAGATTTTTATCCTGCCCAGCTCTAATTACGTGCCTGCATAAGGTGAACCTTCTAATGAGCATCAAAAGGCACATTGTGTGCCAGGGAGGGCCCGCGGTGAAGGGACCGGGGCTTATTCACTCATTCAAAAACATTTGGGAAAAGTAAATGTGCCATAAATCTTCCGTGTCCTCCACGATGCCTCATTTTCTCTGCAAAGCCCTGAGCCAAGGCCAGGCCCTCCTGCCTGGGAAATGCAGGCTGTGGGAGCTCCTGCAGTGCTGGTTTTGTTCACTGCCCACCTTTGTGAGCTCTCTGAGCAGGTGAGCAGGGGGTGCTTGTGCAGCAGGGCGAGGTGAGGACACAGCCACACAGAGCTGAGTGACATGGGCAGAGACATCCCCCAGTGTTTACTGTGTGGAAATCTTCTGAGAAGCCTTTTCCCTCAGAGGAACAGGAACTAACCCATTAAATACCTAGATGGTATTTTGGTAACTTTTTTTTCCCCTGTTGTATGGAAAATTGCAGTTCAGGGACACTTTCCTTCCTTCTGGGAACTGCTCAGCAACTTTTAAGGAGGGATAACTAAGGGGAAAACATGAGATCAAGTTTTCCTGCCTTCCCAAAATGGACTTGCTGTAAGCAAGGGCTACTTGTTCCTTATTGCCTTGAGGCCACAGTCCATCTCATGCAGGCAGAAAGTGTTTAGGTGGGACAAATTCAGAGCAGACCATCTTCAGTAGTGGGGGAAACCTTATTTTACATTGATCATATAAAAGTCTTTTTATGCTAATGGGATTTTCAGTTTCAGCAGCTCCTCAGTCTCCAGGTCCTAAGTTGTCTTCTCCAGGCCACTTATCCAGCCCTTCCCTTGTTCCTTCCTCGGACTTTGGAGGGTTTCCTGCTTGTTAAAGTGTTATCCAGGCTTTGCAGCCCTGGGAGGCTTTGGGATTTCAGTTCTTTTGCTCTGCTTCTCCATTAGCCCCACAGATTTGAGGCAGGAAGGAAAGGTATGTCAAAAATGGGTGAGATCCAGCTGAATTCAGACACAGGGCTTGGGTTTCTCCACTAATGTTGCTCTGAGATGCATCGAGCCCTGGAAGGGTTTGCTGAGCCCTCATTTGGTGCTGCAGTTCAGAGGGGAAACCTCAGGAGAATCCAATAAAATTGAGCCTGGCCCTTTTCCCAGCAAACTTGGTTTCAAGTGTAGTAGTTCCCTAAAGCCTTCACTGCCACACTCCTGCATCCAGATGGAAACCCAACTTCAGCACGGCTTGGATGGTCTCCTGAGGGGTAATTCTCTAGTTCAAAAAGTACAAACCAGACACAACCATTAGTTCTATAACCACCTACTGTCTCTTTTCATAAGAATTATGAGTAGAGTTATGTCTCAGGTGTTCCTGGACCAGCCTCCTTCATCCTCGGGTGTGTGATTTCTCCTGATAGTCCCATCTCTCACCAGTATCATCATGAACCACGAGCCAGGGGTGTTGAGGGGACTCAGGGCTGCTGCTGTGTGAGCTGGTGGTGTTCCCAGCCCAGGGCAGGGAATGGTCTTGGAATTAAAGACCAGCTAGGGAAGTGTGAGACTGACATGTGCTCCCCAAAGTGCTGCAGTAAGAGAAGCACCGGGGAAGGTGAATGGGGGGTGTCATTTGGACAGGGGGGGACAGGCTGTGAAACTCTGAGAGCTTGTAGGAGCTTTCCAGGGCTTTAGGACTGGGCTTAAGTTGGGGCCCTGGACTTTTGAGTGATTCTGCTGCCCCAGGCTGCTGGGAGACAGCCAGGGGAAGGTGCTGGATAGGAGGGCTCTCCCCATTGCCTGCTGTGCAGGGGGAGGCACGAGGGCCCCGAGGGCTGAGAGAGTGACCCGGGGCCAGAGCAGTGGCTTTGGCACTGACAGGAATGTGGCTCAGAGTTTTCCATGAGGCATCGCTGACTCTTTAAATAGCTGCCCACGGGTTTCCTGTGTTCCCTCCTGCCCTTTATTCAGTGTTTTTTGGGCTGGTTCCCTTCTGGGGAGGTTTACTCAATAAATTTGTCAATTAGAGCTAGAGAAATTAAAGCCATCTCTTTATAAATTGAAGCTGTAGGAAAACTGAAGATGGCTAAAATGACGTGAATAGATATGAGAAATAAAAGAAGTTTCATAGAGTTCACATGGATGGTTTCACATGGATGCTTTTGGAAAACCCTGGGATGGTACCTGTTACCTGGGAAGCCAAAGCAGCTGCTGGGCTGGGTCAGCTGTGACTTGGTAACAGGCTGAGAATTTACAGTTGCCACCTTATTGCCACAGGAGTGTAAATGTGCTAAATGCCCTTGGGGACACTTCAGCCACACTGGGATCAGCTGCAGAGGAACAAGGTCAGGGTTTGATTTAAGGGGAACTGAGCTGGCTGGGTGTGAGGAAGGATGGAGAGGGAATTCCTGTTCCCTGGGGAGATGCACCCTCTGGGATCACTGGTGGTGCCTCTGGAGTGACTCCTTAACGAGCTGCTCACAGCAGTTATTCCTGTATAGGTAAAAATAGCAAAGGGATTTCTTTACTCTAATTTGAGGTCTCTTGGCATCCCAGCTGGAGTTCTGGTCTGAACTGGGAGGTTTCTGGGCAGGACAAAGCTTTTTTTGTGTGTATCTGAACCCACTAAAAATGTGTTGCGTGTTTTAAAGAGGAAGATAAAGTTTTGGTTGTGTTTAAAAGGGAGATGCCTTCATTGGGAAGATTTGACTTTGGAACAAAACAGTGCAGTGGAAGGTCAGGCCAGAACCAAGTGCAAAAAGAGAGTTACAGATATCGACAGCAAATGTGAAGTTTTTCTGACTTGGAAGGGAAGTTGAGCTGGGTGTTTAATTACCTCCCACAAACTTGCCTGTAGTGCTTAGGTATTTCCTTCATGACTTTCTCAGGCTCAAATTAACAAAACGTGAAGACAAACCACTCTTCCCCACCATTTCACCACTCTGTTTACGTGAGAAAATTGGCTGGGACACAACAGTGTGGCCACTGTAGTCTGGAATAAGTGTGTGCTTCTTCTGGAAGTGAGGATCTCTGCTGGAAGTTATCCTGCAAGAATTCAAAAGGCTTTCTGCCCAATATCCTTGTGTGGAAAAGTGCGTGCCTCAGTTCCCACTTCTGTAAAATGGGGTTAAAAATATTCTCCCTCCCTCCCAGGGGCATTGCCACACTCCCTCCACAGCAGTTTGTAAAATACCACAGAGTTTTTTCCACCAGTGTGAAAAACACTAAATAAAAATAAATTGATGCTATTTTGAATAGTATTCTAAGTGCTTCATGCTACAGTGAATGACTACAAATAGCTATGAATCACAGAATATTCTATATTAATAGCTATATATCACAGAATCCCAGACTGGTTTGGGTTGGGAGGGACCTTAAAGACATCTCATTCCACCCCCTGCCATGGGCAGGGACACCTCCCACCAGCCCAGGTTGCTCCAAGCCCTGTCCAGCCTGGCCTTGGACAC
>JAWWEW010000060.1:968253-989657 GCA_035583185.1 Anabacerthia variegaticeps
CTCCTGGAGCCCCTTTAGGCACTGGAAGGGGCTCTCAGGTCTCCCTGGAGCCTTCTCTTCTCCAGGTGAACCCCCCCCAACTTTCCCAGCCTGGCTCCAGAGCAGAGGTGTTAGGAGGTGTGAGTTTGGTGCTGGTTGTGTTGGGAGGTGTTGGTTGTGTTGGGAGGTTGGTGGAAGGCAAATGTGGAGCAACTGAATGATTTACTTAAAACTAAAGGTGGTCTAAGTGCAAAACTTGGGGTAAAAGACAAGCTTTGGAGGAAGGGCTGCAGCCCTGGGTGCTGATCTGGACACCCAGACTCTGGGCAGACCTGAGACCTGGGTGTGGAGCTTTCCTCTGGTCTGCACTGAACCTGCTGGTGCTGACACCAGCCAGGCTCTGGTTCCATGGCAGCCTGGTCCAGGGAGAGGGACAGCAGGTCCAGGGAGAGGGACAGCAGGTCCAGGGAGAGGGACAGCAGGTCCAGGAGGAGAAAAACCTGGCCCAGGAGGAGAGATATCTTGTCCAGAAGGATGAATAGCTGGTCCAAGAGGAGGAATACCTTATCCAGGAGAGGGAATATCTGCTCCAGGAGGGGATTCTTCCCACAGCAATGTGTTTTCTGGGAGTGTGCACGTCCCCATCAGGGTAAACATGCTGAGGGAGATCCCCAAGGGCTCTCCAGCTGTTGGGACTGAGTTTGTGTTGCTGTTTTGGTTACCAGGCAATCCTCTCCATCAGGGCACCTGCTGTAAGTGCTGTGTGCTCGCTGCTGAGGTGGCATTTCCATGCACACACACTGTTCCAACCTGCTCTTTCTTTTGCAGACCGAACTAACCCGTGGGCAAACAGCAGAGAGAGACCATCCCAAGCCCAGACTCCCAAATCCACTGTAAGTAATCCCTGTTCTTCCCCCAGTGACTTCCCCTGGACGTGTTCACTGCCCTTTGCAGTGGACTCCACCTGGCAATAGGACTTGCTTTTCTGTTTGTCCAGTTTGCTTTGCTGTTTCTTCACTACATTTGGGCAACTTTTACCTGGTGAGTCCTCCCAGTGCTGCAGAAGCGTTTTCATATTCCAGAGTCGAGGTACAGAAGGTAATTAGAGGAGATCTGCTGTGCTGCCTGCTCTTTGCATTGTAAATCCCTCTCAGTCATCAGTCACTTTATTTATGGGCATTGCCCTTTTGTTCAAAGCTAATTTGGGATCTAGTTGCAAAGACTGTGACCCCCAGGTAGCACCAACCCCACACCCTGTGCTTGGCCCAGCACCTCATCTGCTTTTACATAGTATGGACTTGCAGATATTTTTGTAAGAACTACTGAAAAAAGGGATCTGTTTTCCCACATATGTGTCTCTCCAGATCGATTTAAATTAAAAAAGGGGTAAATGCTGAATGTGATTTTAATGTGGGCAGGACATTTTAGTGGCTTCCAGTAAGGAGAGAGCTGTACCTGTTCACCCACTTACACAAAACCTGTAGGATTTTAAAATATATGTAACATATGTCCAATATGTTGGTCATTAGTCAAATTTGTCTAAAATTTGATGTAGAAGTCGTCATGAGCAATAAACAGATGGGTTTTCCAGAAGCACACCAGGCTACTATTAAGTCTGGCAGCCTTGAACACAGGCTAAAATTTGGTGTATGGAGGAAAATGCTGCTGTGGTTGGAATGGTGCAGGAAAGGCAGAGCTCTCCCAGCTTCCCACTAATCCCACTGGATCCTGATCTGGCTGGGACAGGACCAAGCAGCAGAGAAAACACCCCCATTTGCTTGAGGATCACCTCCAACAGGGGTTTGCCACCAGCAAGATTTCAGGATCCTCTGTAACGAGACATTTCAGTGTCCTGGAATCAAAAGGCAAGTGAAAGAAAGCCAAGCACTGCAGTTTTCCACATGGCACTTGAGAGGAATGAACTCTGGAGGCCAACCACAATGTAGAGAAGCCCTGATGGCCTTGCAGTGGTGTTCCCACCTGGAGCTCAGGTGGCAGGCACAGCCTGCAGCTTTTCTCTTCCCATTTATGGTGGGTCTCAGTCCCAAATCTGATGGTCAAGAGCTTGTTGGGGTGCATGGCTGCAGAAATGGGGTGATAGTCCCAGGCACAGGGGGACCAGCCTAAGGCTTGGCATTGGTTAGGAGGGCTCCTTTGGGATGACTTGGGTGAGATTTAGGATTGAGAGAGACTGTGTGCCTGGGCCTGCTTGCAGGAATTCATCTCAGTCATGACAAGGTAGTTCAGAATATCAACAGTTGTGACTTTCTGAAAGGGCGTTTTTCTAAGCATTTTACCTCAGGCTTTAGGGTAAAATTCCATTCCCACTAAAATCTGAAGGGATTCTGTCATTGATTCCTTCCATCAGGGTGGCAGCCTTTGCTTCCCTCACTGCACATGGAACAGAAGCTCCTGGTCCTGTTTGCTCCAGTGCACTTGAAGTGAAACCCAAAGAATGATGTTTGAGTAGAAATAACAGCTGGAACCCCCAGTTTTGGTGCCTGAGCTTTGTATTCAGCCCCAGACATGCAATGTGAGCAGCTGGAAACCACTAGCCATGTAATCCCTGAGCCTTGTGCCATGTAACCCATGAGCCTTGTGGCATGTAATCCATGAGGCTTGTGCCATGTAATCCGTGAGCCTTGTGCCATGTAATCCGTGAGCCTTGTGCCATGTAATCCATGAGGCTTGTGCCATGTAATCCCTGAGCCTTGTGCCATGTAATCCATCAGCCCTGTGCCATGGAATCCCTGAGCCTTGTGCCATGTAATCCATCAGCCTTGTTCCTTACAGGCTGGCTGTTCCTTACAGACATGCCAGTGCTGTGCATGAGGCTGGAGCTCTGCTGCTCTTCAGAGAGCACATGCTGAGGCAGGTGGGAGCAAAGAGAGTGTAGAATTGTAGAATCAGTGTCTTCTGAGCTGGAAGGGACCCACAGGGATCATCCAGTCCAACCCCTGGCCCTGCACAGACACCCCAACAATCCCACCCTGTCCCCCAGAGCATCATCCAAGCCCTCCTGCAGCTCTGGCAGCCTTGGGGCCGTGCCCACTGCCCTGGGGAGCCTGGGCAGTGCCCACCACCCTCTGGGGGAAGAAGGACCTTTGGCTGAGATCCCCCCTGACCCTGCCCTGATCCAGCTCCAGCCATTCCCTGGGTGCTGTCCCTGCTCACAGGGAGCAGAGATTGAGCTGCAGCCCCATTGAGCTCTGCCCTCAGGCTCCTCTTCAAGTGACCAAGTAGAAGCAGAACACGTGGCAGAGAGAAGACACTCTGCAGGTCATGAGGAGGAGATGAAAGTAAAAGCAAAAGATGTGCCCTTTCTGAGAAAAGAGGGGAGAACCAGGAAAGTGTAATGAATATTAACGGGCTGAAGATAGATTTTTGAGGTAAAGAGAATAGAAACTGGGGAAAAAATGAGGAAGAAAAAGAAGAGGAGGCATTTCCAGCCATTAGTCCCATTGGCTTTGCAGGGGAAGCCAGCAGGAAGCTGCCTGTGTGCAGAGGAGCTCTGGGGAGGGATGACCCAGGCTCCCTGTGCTCCCTGCCAGCTGGAGGGATGACCCAGGCACAGGGAGAGCAGCAGGAACCAGAGCCCTGATCTGATGCAGTGCAGGAGACACTCCCCAGCTGCTCTGGGTTGCACCTGAGCTGGGCAGGGAACCTGCAACCAGCTTTTTGGGGGCTCTTGTTCCCTTCCTCTACAACAGCTCAGAGGGGAGAAACCCTCCTGGGCTTCACCTTTTCTGCCACTTTATATTGCACTCTTCAGTTTTCCTTGGAGGAGTATCAACCTGGCTTAACTGCATCCAGCTTGGAGAATTGTCCTTTGCCATTGCCATTCCAGGGGTCTCCTCTGCAGTAATGGAAAAAGCCTGTGCAGAGTAGCCTGAAGTGCCCTGAAATGCCCCAGGCAGGCAGCAGGTGGGCTTCTTTGGTGACCAGTTCTTGAACTGTTAACTTTTCTGCAGAGTTCCTGCCCAGACCAGCTGGGGTCCATGTGTTCATCAGATGGGCTGAGAGTTTGAGGGGATGTTGAATCATCTCAAGAAGCTTCCTTGCAACTCTGATTGTTACACACTTCGGAGTTGATATGTAGCCTACAGGGGAAAGCACAGCATTACAATGTTTTTGGGGCACTCTTGAGTTGGGAATTCTTAACTGTGAGTGTTTGAGCTTGTGGGAGGCAGCTTTCACTCTGGGCTTGCTGGAAAAGCCTCTGCTAACTCCACTTTTACCAAATTAATGCTCTGTGTGTCATGAGTGGGGCAAAGAACAGCAACTTGGGCAAAAATCAACATGATAAATGTGCTCCCCGGTGTCTTTGATGTTGAGTTAGAGCTGTGCTCTGAGTCCAGCCCAGCCCACGGCCGGTGTTAGTCAGCATCGAGGAGCCAAAACTCTGCAAACAGGGGATTCAAAATGTAATTAATTCCCTCTCAGAGCAATGAGCCCATAAACATGAGGCACCTTTCTCAGCAAGTCAGGGCAAGAGCAGGTGCTCTGCAGGTCCTGGGAAGAGGTGAAGCTCGTGCTGGAGGGGAGCAGAACCTGTGTTTGGGGGAAAGGAGGTGGAGTTTAAGGGTAGGACTGATTTTCTGTACATTTCCCTAAATGTGGGTGTCCCAGCTGGCCAGGAAGAGAAGCCACTAATCCAGTCAGTCAGAGGTGGGATCTCAGGACAACCAGTTTCCCTGAACTGAGACCTTAATGAGGGGGGCATTGCCCCTGTTGGGTCCCTCATTGGCACCTGCCTCTCTCAGGGATAGTACAGGGGGTTGTGTCTAAGGACCTGAACCCTGACTTTTGGCCATCTGAGGTGAGGTGTCTGAAGAACAGGCAGTTTTTAGGCAGTTCTGAAAGTCAAGCTGGTCGTGATGTGTTACCATGTGATTAAACTCTGCTAAATTAAACTGAGTCACCTTACACCCTGTGTCCCTTTTCTCCTGGAGTGTGGGGAGTCTACAGAGCTGTAGGAATGGATAAGGAGTGGGTGACCCTGGGAGGACTTTGTGTTGAACACAACAGCCTCTTCTGCTGGCTCTTCACTGTTCTCTTTGAGAGGAAGTCAAACTGTTGTAGAGCTCAAACCTCAGCCCCTGAGCTGCCCTGTGTTGCTGGGCTTGCCCCTCAGCCCCATCCATGCCCCCTGCCCCGTGGACAGAGCTCAAGGCTTGGAGCAATTTCCCCTGATTAAAACAGTGCAATTCCATCCTAGCAGGGACTGCACCCTGAGACAGACAAGAGCTTCCTCGAGAAGGACCAGAGTTCTTTTCTCGTTGTACATTCCACATATTAATTTGCCTCACTTGAAAAACACCATCCTTATTTTCCTTAGGAGTGTCCCACCCATTTCTACCCCATCTCTTGGAGATGCTGTTTTATTTCAGTGCAATCAGAGTGTTCCTCCCTGAGGGTCTCATCATCAGCTGACAAGGGTGGTGGGTTTCATGGGTCCCATCCCCACTCATGGTGCCAGTTTTGGTATGAAATTCATATGTGCCATGAAATTGGATTTGCACCATTGTTTGGTGACAAAAGGCAGGAAATTAAAGAGGCAACATTTCAGTAAAAGCCTGTGTGTGCTTCCTCTTTACCTGCTTTTGTTGCAAATGACACTGAAGATTATTGTGAGCTTAGGAGAGGATTTCATGCAGCAAAGATTTGCTTGTTATTTGTCAGTGGATGGATGTGCTGCACGAGGCAGTGCTTTGTAGTTAGTCAGCTTTCCTGTGTAGTCAGGTTGGAAGGGAAATATAATTATAAAAATTTTAAACCCCTAAATGTTTGCAGGAGATTAGAAGGAATTCAAGTTTGAAACCCTTTTAATGCATTTTTCCAAACTGTCTGTGTTTCAAGTTCCTGTCTTTGGTTACTGCACAGAGCCAGGTCATGTGTGCATTAAACTGAGTCCCTGAGGTTCGACTGAGTGCAGTTTATGTTTAGATTGCCATTAAAAGTAATATCTTGTGAATGGTGGACATTCAATTAGTTATTCTGAATTATTTTAGTGCAAAATATTTAGTGTTATCCTCCACAGGATTAGCAGCATTTGATTACTTAAATACAAAAGCTGAAGTAATTTTTTTCTCTGTTTGTTTTTCTTTTGGATGCAATTACAGAAATGTGGGAAATACTTTTCCAAGGCTTTTGAACTCGAAAGTGGAACAGAAGGAAGACACAGGGGGACATACACCGTTCAGTGTTATTTTCCTTGCACAGGAATAAAAAAAAGGATCCTTATGAGATGAGCACTAAAGTCTCGAGTTTTCAAAGGTTTGCATAACAAACAAGAGACACATTGTGGGTTGCATCTTGACTTTGAAGGCTTGCCACTGTCAACTGAAATAAAATGGCAAGGTTTAAAGCCTTAACCAAGTTCACAAGGAAAATATTTGGACTAAAAGTTTTGGAAAGTTTTCTCTCTTTGAAGTAGTTTGTCATGTGTTACCAATGTGAACTTTATTGACCTTGAAACATTTTTTTTTTTGAATCAAATAGCAACTAGTGACACTTTAGTAAAATCTTAAATCAACAACCATCTCCTGGCGGCTCCAGCTCTGTAGCAAATGCAGGCAAAACAGGGAATCTACAGAGGAGACCTTTATTATTCGTAAATGAAGCCTGCCAAAACCTTCCCGAAATAGCATTCAGAGACCCTTTTAAGGTCATGGATCCTGAACAAAGCCAGAAGAGCACAAAAAAGGCTGAGGAAAGTCCAAGAAAGAGGCTTCCCAAAGGAGAGGCTTTCCAAGCCAGTATTTCATCCACAACTACGTACCAGGGCAGCTCTGCTCCTTCCCAAGGAACCCCTCTCCGAGACATCATATCGCAGCAGCACTTTTCTGGCCCCCTGCCCGTTCCCAGAGAGGAGTCTCAGGAGAAGACTGGACATCAGAAGCAACCCAAGCCTTCCTCTTTCGAGCACCCTCCCCACCTCTCGCAGCTTCAGCAGCACGCCCTGTCACCAGCATTCATGTCTCCGGGGAAAGCAGAGCATGTTCTCGAGGGCCCCACATGGCAGCTAGTCGACCCAGTGAGACCAGGGCCCTCCGGCTCCTTCTCATCGCCCGGGCTTCACTCCCACCACAGCCAGCTCTTGCCTTCCCACTCGCAGATCATTCCTGGAGAGGACATGCCGTCCGTTCAAAAGGTCTACATCCCTCGCCCTTCGCAGGTTCCCTTAAAACAAGCTGAGGAGGTGCACAAGAAGGAAAAGAAACCCCAAAAGCCAGGCAAATACATCTGCCAGTACTGCAGCAGGCCGTGCGCGAAGCCCAGCGTGCTCCAGAAACACATCAGGTCCCACACGGGCGAGAGGCCCTACCCTTGCATTCCATGCGGCTTCTCTTTTAAGACTAAGAGCAATCTGTATAAGCATAGGAAGTCTCACGCTCATCGCATCAAAGCTGGGCTGGCCTCAGGGATCGGAGCGGAGATGTACCCGTCGAGCCTGGAGATGGAGAGGATCGGCGGGGAGGACTTTGAGGAGCCAACAGAAGGAGAGAGCACGGACTCGGAGGAGGAGACGGGCACCATGTCGGGCCACTCGGTCGAGCTGTCCCCCAGGCAGAAGCACACCCTGCTGTCCAGCAGCCTGCTGAGCGCAGGGAGCCAAGGCTCCAGCCACGACCGGTGTTCCCTGTCCCATTCCAGCATGTCCCAGTCTCTGGAGGACAGCAGCCAGTTTGTGGAGCCCTCCTCAGACCACACCCTGAGCCATAAATCCGAGGACACCCACACCATCAAGCAGAAACTGGCGCTGCGGTTGAGCGAGCGGAAGAAGGTGATAGATGAGCAGGCTTTCCTGAGCCCCGGCAGCAAAGGCAGCACCGAGTCCGGGTACTTCTCGAGGTCGGAGAGTGCAGAGCAGCAGATCAGCCCCCCGAACACCAACGCCAAATCTTACGCCGAGATTATCTTTGGGAAGTGTGGCAGAATTGGGCAAAGGACTGCGGCGTTGGCCGGCAACACGACCCAAGGGTTTCCACACCTGTCTACGGATGAGAAACCCAGCATGGTCCCGCTGTCTGTGCCCAGGACACAGGTGATTGAGCACATCACCAAGCTCATTACGATTAACGAAGCTGTTGTAGATACCAGTGAGATAGATAGTGTTAAGCCTAGAAGAAGCTCTTTATCTAGACGTAGCAGCATTGAATCTCCAAAGTCTGGTGTATATAGAGAACCGTTCCAGTTCGATATCAAGTCTGGTTCCAGTAGCCACTTGGATGCTTCCAAAGTGTTGGCATCCCATGGTGAAAAAATTAAGCCCGAACAATCATTGTTGTCACTTCAGCAATCCCACAGTGCCACAGAGACAGTGCCTCTCCTAAGAAGCCACTCAATGCCTTCTGCTGCATGCACTATAAGCTCCCCACACACCTTTAGAGGTAGCTACTCATTTGATGATCACATCATGGAGCCTGAAGTCTTAAGCCGCAGCCAAGCGTTTTCTTCCCACCCTCGAATGCTCAAACGACAACCAGCTATTGAGCTGCCTTTGGGAGTGGAATACGTCTCGGAGGAGGTCAGCTCTGCCAACAAAGAAACTGTTTCCAAACCTCCCGAGGAGCCTGAAACCAAGGAAAGCGATCTTACCAAAAAGTCACGGAAGGGCCCGAAGGTCAAAGGGTTCATGTACGAGTGCAATGTGTGCGGTGCTCGGTATAAGAAAAGGGACAATTATGAAGCCCATAAGAAATACTACTGCTCAGAACTGCAGCTCTCAAAGCCTCGCTCTTCCACGTCCCATATCTCTTCAGAGCCTGAGAAGAGTGCTGCAGACCCTGACACGTGGCCCCAGATGATGCATTACAAGCTGGGGAGCACTTTGGAGCTCACCCCGCTCCGAAAAAGGCGAAAGGAGAAGAGTCTTGGTGATGACGAGGAGCCTCCAGCTTTTGAATTGTCTGACACGCCCTCCTCCAGTGCTGGCCCAGGGGCTCAGTTTGCCAGCCCGGCCTCCTCCGATGTGGCTCTGAACCTGGCCCGTGAATCCATTAAGTCACCAGCAGATTCGGGTAAATCCGCACCTTCTGACGTCAGTGCCACCTTCCATTCCAGGAATACCAAACCGGCTGCGAGCGGGGAGGGCAAGGAGAGAAGAACAACCTCGAAGGAGATCTCTGTCATCCAGCACACGAGCTCCTTTGAGAAGTCTGACTCCATCGAGCAGGGGAGCAGCTTGGAAGAAGACAAGCCCTTGTCACAGTTCCCATCTCAGCCGACCCCCCAGCACAGCCGACCGCCCCACTCCCTGCAGCCCAGGCTGGTCCGTCAGCACAACATCCAGGTCCCAGAGATTCTGGTCACAGAAGAGCCTGACAGACCTGAGACGGAGCCAGAACCTCCTCCAAAAGAGCCAGAGAAAACGGAGGAATTCCAGTGGCCGCAGAGGAGCCAGACCCTTTCCCAGCTCCCTGCAGAGAAACTCCCACCGAAAAAGAAGCGGCTCCGGCTGGCGGAAATGGCTCAGTCCTCCGGAGAGTCCAGCTTTGAGTCCGTGTCGCTCACCCGCAGCCCAAGTCAGGAGAGCAGCGTCTCCCACAGCTCCAGCCACTCTGTCTCGTTTGATCGTGATGATCACAGCAAGCCAGAGTCCACCAGCCAGCCCTCTGAACCCCACCCAAAGCCTCCTGGCGTTGGCTCACACATGCTGATGGTCCCAAGCCACCACCACCCTTCCAGGGAAATGCGGAGATCTGCTTCCGAGCAGACACCCAACGTGTCCCACCCTTCCCAGATGACAGAGACCCGCAGTAAATCCTTCGACTACGGGAGCTTGTCGTCCACTCCTGCTTCGACCCCCGGCCCCTCGAGCTCCTCGGCTCCCCAGGAGAGGAGGAAATGCTTTCTGGTTCGGCAGGCGTCCCTCACCAGGCACCCCGAGCACGAGCCAGACCCGGCCCCAACAGGCTGGACGGAGGCAGAAGATCCAGTTCCTTCTTCAAGTAAATCTCCTTCCACCAGTTTGCCCCATCAGCCGACCTCTTCACCCCCTTTGCCCTCTCACGGGACTTACCCCAGTGAGAAAAGCCAGCCAAAGGACAGCCCAGAGCCCACCTACACCCCCCCATACACAGAAGCTCTGCAGGTGTTCCACCACCCCGTCCCACAGCTGACGCTGCACGAAAAGCAGTTCATGGCCCCCCAGGTCTCCATATTCCCCTACCAGCACCTCCTGCCTCAGCCAGGGCAGTCTGCGGAGCTCTTCACCACACACACCATGTCTGACATCCTCTCTGCCCAGTTCTCCATGCCCCAGATCCCTCCCTCCATATTTCAGACCCCGCCGCTGCCTCTCCCGCAAACGCTCATCCACCCGGGCCCGCTCCACATCGCTCCTCCACTGATGTCTCACCCCGCCGAGGTGTCCTTCAGGCACCCTTCGTTCCTGCCCGTGCACTACCCGGGCTCCTCTCCGATCCCCTCAGCCTTTTTCCTGCCTCTCCAGTCTCAGTTTGCTCTCCACTTGCCAGGTGAGGCCGGTGGGCATTTACCACCCATCAAATCCGGTTTGTTCCCAGCCGCAGGAGCCTCCAGCCTGTCCCCGTGCACGGAGTACGACTCGGACAGCAGGCTGCACCCTCTGACCTGCACCACCAGCCCCTCAGTGTCTGTGACCGTGACCCAGCTCGTCGTCCCCACGCGCTCGGAGCCGATGGTGTCCCTCGTGGTCCCCGTGCGCATCCAGACCAACATGCCGTCCTACGGGAGCGCCATGTACACCACGCTCTCCCAGATCCTGGTCACTCAGTCCCAGTGCAGCTCCTCCACCATCGTCCTCCCCAAGTTTGACGACCGCCCGCCCAAGGGTGCCCTGGTGTGCAGCGCTGATGTCCACGGGCTGGGCTTCGACCTGGCCCAGATGATCACGGAGGAGCAGAGGAGCATCTTCCAGAGCCCGTATCTGAGGGTGCCCCTGCCCTTGCCAGAGCGTAAGGGCTACATGCCCCTCACCTGCCCCTCAGACAGTGTCCTCGGCCTGGAAGGGGGCCCAGCTACGGTTGGGGGAAGCAAAAGGATGCTCTCCCCAGCTGGCAGTTTGGAGCTGACCATGGAAACACAACAGCAGAAGAGAGTGAAGGAGGAGGAAGTGTCTGAAGCAGAAGAGAAGTTGGAAGTGGTGAAGCCACCCAGTGCAATAGAGGAAGGGAAAAAGCAGGAGAAATCTCACTTTCTTGCAGAAAGCCAGGACAGGGTCGAGGCTGAAGCACCACCAAGTTTGTCCACAGAGCAGTCAGAGCCAAAGGAAATCCCAAGCAGTTCGCAGCAGGCTGTGTCCCATTCAGGTTCTCCAAGCTTTGAGGCTCTGGAAGAGTATGAGCCGCCAGCTGGCAAACAGTTCCTCAGCAAGGCACCTTTGCAACCCGTGAAGAAAGAAGACTCCAAAGAACAGGTGGAGCAGCCTCCACCAAAGCCCCCAAGCACTGCCCCTCCGTCTGAGGGCACTCAGAGTGCAATGAAGTCTCGAGAAGGTACAGACACCAAGAAGGTACTTCAGTTCCCCAGTCTCCACACAACCACTAATGTCAGTTGGTGCTATTTAAACTACATAAAGCCAAATCACATCCAGCAAGTGGATCGGCGCTCCTCGGTTTATGCCAGCTGGTGCATCAGCCTGTACAACCCCAACCTTCCCGGGATATCCACTAAGGCAGCCCTGTCCCTCCTGAGGTCCAAGCAGAAGGTGAGCAAGGAAACCTACACCATGGCTACTGCTCCACGTCCAGAGGCAGGCAGGCTTGTCCCGTCCAGCTCCAGGAAGCCCAAAATGACCGAGGTAATGCAATCCTATCTATTTCTCCTCATCCATTTGGATGCGTGGGGAGAGGGGGATGCGGGATGGGGTGTTGCCGTGGTTGGTCTGGTAGGAGTTTATTCAGCCCTCTGTGGGCTTGGTAAGAGCTTGTTCTCGGTGAAACTTGTGGAGTGAAGAAGCTAAACCCCAGTGTAACCAAACCCCAGCAAAGGCAGGTGAGCTCCAAGGCAATGGGCCACATTGCGGGTCTCCAGTTTCTACTTGCCTTGTAATCAAAAGAGCACGTAGGAATCACCACCTCACCACGAACCACCACTGCTCGAGCACAAAGGATTACGCTTCATTTGCATTTGTCTTGATATTTCAAATAGCTTTACAACCTTTTTTTTTTTTTTCTTTTCCCTCCCCATAAATGCTGTTATAATTCCCTCCATTTTGCATGTTATAAATGAGAAAGGATTACCGTGGGGAAATGGGATTCTGTCTGGTTGTGCATCTACTCATCTCACATTAATGAACATGGAGAGGCATGCTTAAAAGTATTTAAAAATATTAAAGGGAGATTTGCAAGTGTATTTAGGCCCCTGAAGAAGTGCAAAGGCATGTAGTGACATTTTTAAAAGTGCCTCAAGCAGGTCAGACACGAGGTCTGGTTAAACACCCGTGTCGTGGGGTCCATTTAATGTCCTTCACTCCCCACCTGCTTTTCCAGGTGTCTGAGGGTATTTTAGACCTGGTCTATGGAGTTAAGAGGAGCAAGGCAAACAGCTCACGGGGGCAGAGCTCCCCAAAGGCATTGGCCATGTGGGCACAAAAGTCCTTAAGACATTCTGTGAGCTGCCTAATAATATGTATCTCACTTTGAGGCCAGATTTACCCCTCTTGGTTAATGCTGAACCACACAGATCCCTTTAATCCAGATCGTGTTCATGTAGATTAGCAAACAGAATTGCTCTAAAGATTTTGCAATTTGATATTCATCTCAAGTCAATTTATATTGATGGATTATTCATTTTATTTCTGTATCATGAAATGAACTCTGAATATTAAATTTATCATAATCGCTGCTGCAGCTGCTGCTTATAAATATGTCTTAAAATACACAGTAGAGTCACTTTGATTCAATAAATCTTTATTTCTATTCAGCATTTCCATCATTCTTCTGCAGAAATGCAAAAGACAGATTTCTGGGGCCATAGGGGCAGATAATTACCTGAGCAGTGCAATAACCACACTAAGGCTTGATATTTATGCACCATTTTACAAAGGATTTGATCTGACTGGTGTTGTACCAGCCTTGATTTCATTCTCTAGTAGAAGTGCCTGTGCTTCTCTGAGCTCTGCTCTTTGACATGGTGCTAAAATGCACACCAGGGGTGTGGCCCAGGGATAGGAGACCCTCACCCCCTGAAATTAAAGGTTAAACTTTAGACAGGAAGGTTCAGCCCTTCGTCATCGAAACACATATTTCACTGCATGCATTTGCTCAAAAGCCTCATAAAGCTTTTGAACAGAACCCTGTCAGGTGGCTGGTGGTGCAAGTTCAGCTTTTCATGGTGCAATTTGCAAAGGGAAGAGTTTGTCCTGCCAAATTCACCTGGAAAATGGTGGAGCCTGAATGCAGCCCAGAGCATGGTTTGCAGAAATTCTCTTCATTTCCGTGGAGAGGAGTTGAACTCGTGCCAAGCGGAGAAATCATTTTTGATCAGTGGGAGTGAAATCCTGAGTTTAGTTTTTAAAACACACATGGCTGGCACAGATTAGGAAGTGGCGTGGTGGGTGATTGCCAGGCTGTGCGTGGCACTGCATCAATCCAAGGCTGAAGGTTCAGTTCACTCTGCTCCAGCCATTTCCCTTCAATATTTTCTTCTTTGTGGAACTCTAAGTTGTCAGTCAACACACCAGAAGATGTCAAAAAGCTCTGATATTTTGTACAATTATGCATGCAGAAGCTCCCAGCAGGCACTAGTCCTGGATGTGCTGTCTACATACTTGGCTTGGTTTTTAAATTCCCAGTGGGATTTGCTGAGCAGATAATTCTGGAGGGACTGTGGGCTCCAGCTGCATGTAGGGAGGGATAAATACACTGTACTGGGCTTGCACACTTTGTAAATTCAACAAGATTGTAAAAGGGGATAGTAGTGACTGTATGATTTTGGCTCTCTGGTGCCTTTCATCTGTCTGTGTTCTGTGCTTTAAAGTTGCAATAAATAAACCTCGTGCTACATCTAGCAAGTCAATTGTTTTGTATTCCTCAGTAAATAAGGGCCTGGCCTGGGAAGGCTGTCCCTGGCAGTGCTGTGAGCATGTTGCTCACATCAGGAGGGGAACTCACGGCCAAGGTTTATTTTGAAGGTGCTCGGTGTGTCCCCTGCCACTGGTGCCCCCCAGATGTCCCCACGCCCAGAGACACCAGATGGAGACCATTCCAGCTGTCCAGGGTTTTAAATGGCTCCTGGCACTGCTCTGTCCTGGGCTCCTTGCCCTTTCTCAGCAGTTCCTGGGCACATTCAGGGAGATAGGACAGCACTGGGACCATTCCCAGGAGGCATCTAGGAAGGGTGTGTGGGTCTGATGTGTGGATGTGGCTCATCTGAAGCAGCTGGTCCCCAGGGCCAAGAGCCCTCCTGGGTGCATGTAGTGCCCCAAGGTGAGCTCCTGAAATTACTGGGCAAATCTGAAGTGTTTGATCTCAGTTTTGCAAAGCTACTCTTTTAGAGAGCCCACCCTTCCTCCTGCTGAGCATCCCGGGGGAGCTCCAGGAGCCTGCTGGAATTTTGGATGTCTCCCTTTGAGTTGTTCCCTCTGAGGCTTCCCATATAACCACGGGAGACAAAGAGGCTCCTCTGGGGTGATTCATCCCCCTTAAGACAAGTGGCTCAGGTGGGGCAGATGAATCACCCCTGAGAGCTGCCACTCTTGCCAGCAAGAGTCAAGGGTGACCAGCTCCACTTTAAACTTCTGCCAGTTCCTTGCCTGAGTTCAGGCCAAAATCCCTCTAAAAACTCTGGTCTCTCTGTTTCCATAATTGCATATAAAGTGAGGATATGGGTAATTCAATGGAACATCCAGAAAATGGTCTTAAAATTGACCGGGGTGAAAGGCAACCTGCTTTTCTCCTTTGGAGCTCTGGAGACCCCTGTTATTTGTCCTGTTGGGTTGTAAGGGAATAAAATCCCAACATTTCATTCCTGGTGTGGAGAGCTCTCCCTGCTTTGTTCAGAGCTAGAGAGGCAGCTCTAATGTTGAGGTCCATCTGCTGTAGCAAAGAACATTCAACATGTAGATGAGCTGTCAGTGCGTGACTTAAACCTTGTTCTAAACCAGGTTTGGACCCAAAACCCCCTAAACAAGGTGGCAACTTTAACAGTGAGAAAGCAACTTTTACCCTGGGAACATGTGGGGAGGTTGAGGATTATTTTCTCCCATGGGTTTTGTGGCTTTCTCTGTGCTGTGCCCTTGGCAGCGGGGTTTGGGTGAGAGGAAATCACCCGAGAGCTCCGGCTGTCGAGTGATTTATGTCAAACCTCCATGGCTGAAGGCCAGACTTGTGTGAGTGTGTGTGGATGTGGGGGAAACCCAAGGGCTGAGGTTAACGATGTGAATTCTACAGATGCCTCCTCTCTAGAGGTTTGCAGATGTCTGTACTGGAGAGAGGATTATCCAAGGACAGAGCAGTGGGTTTGGGGACAGAGGTCCATGGCTCCACCACACGCTCAGTCACCCCAGCAAAGACACTTCTCTTTATCCCTCAGCTTTCCAGTTGACAAGAACTGGATAATATGGAGCCACCATATACAGGGGGTGATTTAAAAACTCAGAGGAGGTCCCAGCAAACGTAACAAACCCAAAACCCAGAAGCAGAGGCCCTGTTTGTTAGGAACGTGTTCCAATTCTCGCCCTTGGCTGTCGGGAGCAGCACCTGTGGGAGCTGCTGGCTCTTGCTGAGGCTGTTTGGTGTGTCTTAGAGTGATTTTGTATGTAATCATTGATTGTTTTGCTCTTTTGGGGAGATAGGTTCATTTGCCTTCGCTCCTTTCTAATGAAGGTCGAAAAGATATAACTAGAGCTGAGAAGGAAGAGGATAAAAGAGGAAAATCAGAAGAAGAGGCTCTTGTAACCAAACGAGGGGAGCCCGTCAGGATCAAGATCTTTGAAGGAGGGTGAGTGTCTCATTTTATTTCTCTCTGTGTGTCACAGTTGTGCAGGAGTTGCTGGTTATGATGAGCAGGCAGTGAAGTGCCTCGTGTAGATGAGCAGAAGGCCAGATGTAGTTGGATTTCAGCTCACTTTCTCCAGCCACTGTGGCAGCTTGGCCCTCCAGATCCGTGGGTACTCCAGACTGCACTAATTCCCTATTTCTGAGCTGTCTCTAAGTTAGCAATCACCTCCATCTCTGTCATGAGTGGGTGTTTGAGTGAAGACGGTGACGAGCACAAATGCATCTTGTAGCTGTCTCTGATGTGACAGAGGTGTTCTCTGTATCCTCATCTTTCCAGAGCCTTCTCCTGGAGATGATGTTCCTAATGCTTGCTCCCATTATAAGGAAGATCTGGGAGATCTTTGCTCAGGCCTGGGTTTTGGGTGGGGAACAAAAGAAGAGTTATATTCATGTGATTTTCATCCCACCTAACCAAAATAGCTCAAACCAGAATGGATGCAAGACCTTAATTTACTGCATATCTTAAATCTCGGCTCCAGGGAATTCAGAGTCTGCCTCAGGAATTCAGCTCTGGTCCAATAATACTGTTTATCTTTAAAAAATACAAGAATCAGGTAATAAGCAGTGTGTTTGTGGGATACAATTAAAGTTCATCCTTCCTGCGTGTTGCAGAGGGGGCCAAAGAGACACGAGGAATCTCTGGGAGGATTTATCAGCTCTGCTCTTGCCTTGGGTGGTCTCGGTTTCTGTGTGTCAGAAAAAGGCTTTAATTAGTCAGTGGTTGTGGTTTGCTGCTGTTACCAGTTGAAATTTGCTTTTCTTGTAAAATATTTCATTAGGAGATGATCAAACTAACAAACCAAAAGGGAAAAACAGTGCTTTGGGAACGGAAACCTGCGTGTTTGCTCAGGAGAACTCACCTCTCACCCAGCTGTAGGGACTGTGCACCCTGCTCAGGCTTAGACACATCACAGTGAGGGGAGAATGCAAAGAGCCAAAGCACTGCCAACCTGTCATGGCTGAGACCTGAAGGGATTTAGGGAGGGGGCCAGGGAATGGCAGTGGAATGAGAAATTTGATGGGCTCAGTATGTTGCCATCACACTCCTGTAGCAGATGGGACTTGTGGGACTAACTGAGCCAGGTTTTATTGCCTTAAAGCCCATGGGAAGCCTCTGTTCCCCTTGACTGGGTTATCCTGGAGCTGTGGCTGCTCAGGGGGACTCTTGGATTCCTTCCTAGATGTGATTAAAGCAGCTCAGCATTAGCAGGACTGAAAATCCCCCTGCCCCTCACAGGTTGGTTGGGGAGGGCTGGGGGTGCTCAGTGCTGGCTGCTCCCTGACTGTCCCCCCCAGACAAGCTGCATCCCCTCATCCCTCTGTTCCCATGGGAATGTTGCATCCCTGAGCCCAGCACGGGGGATGCAGAGCCACATTTTCTAAATGACAGACACCAAATAAAGCAGCTTCTCCAACATGCCCCATGCAGGGCAGCACCAGGGGCTGTGTTAGCCATCCTGAGTGGGGGCTGTGTGTGGTCTGAAAGTTCCTGCTCTTCTGCAGGGGAGACAGGATAGGGTGGCTGCTTAATGCCAAGCACAGGCACTGCTGGAATCCCCCAGGTCACAGAACATCATTTCCTGTCTGAATTCCATGGCATTCTCCCTGCCCAGGGTCATTCCATGGCACACTCCTTGCCCAGGGTCAGGTGGGCCAGACCTCTCCTGAGGTACTCCTTGTGTGCCTCCTTCCCACGAGGTTTCTGGTGTGGAATTGTTCAGCCTCAGCAGGCTGTGTCTGCAGGGATCACAGAATCCCAGGATCTGCTGAGTTGGAAGGGACCCACAAGGATCACAGAGCACATGACCTTCCCCAAGAGTCATCCCCTGTGCCCCAAAGGATCATCCAGACACTCCTGGAGCTCTGGCAGCCTTGGTCAGATGTTGGTCAGTCCAAGAGAAGGGTGTTGGTCAGTCCCTGTGGTGCCATCTCAGGATGTCGAGAAGAGGTCACTGTCAGGAGGACCTGGATGGTGGAGATGTCCAGCTCCCATTAAGGTTTCAGCCAGTTAAACACCTGCTTCCCTTGGCCTCCTGAGGAGAAGAAGAGACCCTTTGCAGTGTCTTTGGTTTCTGGGGGACCTCAGGAGTTGTGATACACTGAGTTTTCTGTTGGACTCCTGTTTAAAGAACAAATTCCTCCTAGAGAGCAAAGTCTGGAGATCATTCCACATGTAATTTCAGCAGTGGCTTTTTACTTGCAGTCATGACATTTTGTATGACTGGATGTGCCTCCAGTGAACCAGCATGGCCTCTGTCCCATGAGCACAGCTCAGCACTGACTGCAAAGCAGACTGGAGTCATTTAACACCCTCCAGACAGGCTGGACACTGCACAGGCTCCTCAGGTTGTGTTTGGGGGAACCATTCCATTAAGCAACCAGGTCAATGTCTGCACTCCTGAAGGAGGCAATAAAACTAACCCCTGGATTTGTCCTGAGGGATCCTGTGGTGGTTCTGAGCAGTGAAAATGATCTTTGAAGGTCAAGCTGGCCAGCACTGCTTCAGGAGAAGTGCTGTGATTCCTTGGTGGCTCAGTGTCACCTTCTCCAGTCCACTCTGGTGCTTTGGAGGCACCAGGCCCATTCTGAAATCTGACATCATGAAACCAGAGATTGGTATCGACCTGACCTGAGAGTGAGGTCTGTGATGGTATCGTGGTCTTGTCGGGGGAATGGTGCCTGTTTCCTGTGCACTGCCATTACCACGAGGAAATCTGAGAGCACTGGGGTGGTGTCAGTCAATAGATGTTCTTCTGCTTCACAGCCAAGCTCCCTGTGCTCTGAGAGCCCTCTCAGTTGGGTTGCTGCTCTAGGTAATTACAACTAGTGTCAAAAAGAAGGCTCTCTCTGGAAAACTGTTCCTTTTTCCCCCTCCTTTAGGGAAAAACACTTATGGCTGTATCCTTATGATTCCAGATCCGAGAATCCTCCAAAACACTGCCCTCCACACCATCCCGTGGGTACAAATCCACACAGAGCAAGAAGAATTTTTAACTCTGAGTTGCTCATGGTGCTGTTGTGACCCAGAGGCTGCTCCACTCTTTAGTCTGGTCTGACTCTGAGAGGGGTCCAAGCCCTTTCCTCTTTGTCCTCACCAACAGAGAGTTGCAGGTGCCCCAGCCATGGCATCTTTTGACCTGGGGTCCTGAACCTGCCCTGAACCTGGACAAAGACCCCCGTGCCCAGTGCCATTCCAGTGACTGGGGGTGTACAAGGTGTGACCATTGCATTCCCTGGGGAGCCCAAGGGCTGCAGGGCTGGAGGTGGAGGCTGCTCGGTGGCTCTTCCCTTTGTGTCCCTGCTTAGGGGCTTTCAGCAGGCAGGGAGGTGACAGAGCCACCCATCTATCTGCCTCTTGGCCAGTCCAGCAAGACTTTTCCCTGGTTGAAGGGACATGGAGAAGCCTTGGGGCTCTTTTATGGGATTTGAACATGATGGGGATGCATCAGGAGAAAGAAACCACCTTGGGTTACCCCTCAACCTCCCTTCCCCCAGTCCCCAACCCCGTGGACTCCCTGGGATGTGTGGATGGATCTCTGGGCTGATCTCACTGCGTGTCTCTGAGCGGGCTCAGGAGCTGCAGCTTCCCCCCTCTGGCACACACCTCGTGGAAAATCCCTGGCACAGCACTGGGAGAGTTTTATTACCCCAGAGAAGGCTCTGTGTTAAACAAGGCCAGTTTCTCAGTGTGTAACTCCAAACCCCCGTGCTGGACCCGTTCGCTGAGGGGATTTCCTTTGCTGCCCCGTGAGTTCTAGGAATTCTCCATGTTTGTTTTGACAGGAGTCACTTATCCCAAAGACACTGCCCTGAGCAGTGCCAGGCAGGGAGGGATCCGAGCACAGCTCTGCCTGCAGCACTGCCAGCTGCCCTGGCACCAGCGGGAGAGAAAGGCTGATGCTCCTTCATTTAACACAGAATATCCTGAATTGAAAGGGACCCACAAGGATCATCGAGTCCAGCTCCTGGCCCTGCACAAAACAAGCCCAAAATTTACCTGCAAAGCTGCTTGAGACCTGGCAGTGAACTCACTTCACAGCCCAGGGCAGTGCCTTCAGTGAGAGCTCATCCCTGTGGAGCAGGGCTGGGGTTAAACACAGATCACAGAACCCCAGCCTGGTTTGGGTGGGAAGGGACCTTAAAGACCATCCAATCCCGTCCCTGCCATGGGCAGGGACACCTTTCAGCAGCCCAGGTTGCTCCAAGCCCCGTCCAACCTGGCCTTGGACACTTCCAGGGATGGGGCAGCCACAGCTTCTCTGCCCAACCTGTGCCAGGGCCTGCCCAGCCTCACAGGGAAGGATTTTTTCCCAATAACCCATCTAACCCTGCCCTCTGGCAGTGGAAAGCCATTGCCCCTTGTCCTGTCCCTCCATCCCTTGTTCAAAGCCCCTCCCCAGCTCTTCTGGAGCCCCTTCAGGCACTGAAAGGGGTTTGAAGATCTCCCTGGAGCCTTCTCTTCTCTGGCTGAACAACCTCAGCCTGTCACATTTTACTCCATTCTAGATATAAGCAAAGAATTCCTGTAATTTGCATTTTTCAGGGAAAGGGTTTTTCCTGACACCAATTGCTTTGCATGGCAGGGAGGAACTGGTGTTAAAATCTCCCCATGGGGCTGGGGGTGCCTGATGGACCACTTGGCATCTCATGGGGTTGTGTTGCTGGCCCTTCCCTGCCTTGGCAAGTGCTGGACAGGCTTTGCTGTGCTCCCTTTGGGCAGCCCTGGGGCTGCACAGCCCTGCTGAAAATCTCAGAATCGTGGAGTCACAGAATGGTTTGGGTTGGGAGGGACCTTAAAGACCATCTTGGTCCAACCCCCCACCACAGGCAGGGCTGCCACCCATTAGATCTCCCACTGAATCCAGTCCTGCCTGTGACAAGCTCTCTCTCAAATATGATTTTAAAATCTGGAGCATCAGCTTATGTTTATCCTTGTCTGTAAAAGACCTTTTAATAAAAAGTGGGGTTTATAGGTGCAATTTTGGGGGTTTTTTTTAGGACTTTGCAACCAGTGCAGAGCAGCAGAGCTTTAATGGCTTTGGCTTTGAGCCTTCCAGGGACAGCCTGGATCTTCCCAGGCAGATCCAAACACGGTCAACCAGCTTGTGTTGGGAGGGCTGAGAAAGGGGAAGAGCATCCCTGAATTTGATAATGCTCATAAAGAAAAAGATGTGTTTTATCGGAGGCTCCAGCTCTCCAGGAATCCCCACCAAAGCAGCCATCCCCATTTCCTCTGAGACTTCACCTTCCAGGTGGATTTTCCATGGGGTTTGGGTGGAGCCTGGAGGGTCGTGATGCTCCTGCTCATCAGGATCCATCCTCATGGGTCCTCCAGGCACTGTGCACCAGGAGCAACTACATTAATGGCTGGAGCTGGGTCAGGGCAGGGTCAGGGGGGATCTCAGCCAAAGGTTCTTCTTCCCCCAGAGGGTGGTGGGC
>JAWWEW010000060.1:989757-1002898 GCA_035583185.1 Anabacerthia variegaticeps
CCCCCAGCTCTCCCAGCCTGGCTCCAGAGCAGAGGGGCTCCAGCCCTTGGGGCATCTCCGTGGCCTCCTCTGGACTCATTTCCATCCAACATCCTCAGCACAGCCTGCAATAATTCCTGAGCTGTAACTGTCAATCCAAAACACTTTTTTCAAGAACTTGATGATCTCTTTATGCCCAGCAAGTGTTACAGCCCCTGCAATGCCCCCCAGACATGGGGAGAGCTGGCAGAGCCAGGAATTAGTGCTGGACCAAGGCCATGAAGTGCAGCCCTCCCTGCTTGACATGATGGGCAACAGAGGGACAAGGAGCATCTTATAATTAAACCAGCAATGGCATCCAGAATCATTCACAGCACTTAGAAAAATAGTTAGAGGAAGAGCTGTTTTGAGAAGAAGTATCTGTGTCAGAGGAGAGTCACTCCGAGTCAGCCGGAGTCATTAATGTCGGCTCGTCCGGAAATGGTTTAATCAATCCTGATGGGAGCAGAGCAGGAAGAAATGGGATTGAGACAGGTCATCTATGGGGATTTCCATGCTAGACTTTCACTATGAATATTTTATGAATCAGCTGTATGAGTTCGTGGAGGTTGGGGGTTTTTGGTTTTGTTTTTTTTTTTAATCTTGTATTTTGTTCTATTTGTGTTTGATCTCCAAAAGGGAAAAGGTGGTGTTGGAGCCATGCCCAGAGAACAGTGTGTGTGCTTACCCCTGTGGGCTTTTGTGTCGTGACCTAAGCTGTCTGACTGGTGCTGGGACTTAGAAAAGCCCAGCCTTGCATTAGAAGTGAGGGAGCTTTAATTTATTCTAAAAACATAGAGGGAAACCATCAAAACTGGGCACGTAGAGGTGGAAGGCAGACGTGACACTCTGTGGTGCTGCCTCCACGTCCCTGTCATTGCAAAACACTGCAGCAGAGAATTAGCTGCTTCTTCTGTCCCCTTCGTGCCCCCGTGGTGCTTGGAGGAGGACTTTGCTTTGCATGTGCTCTGCAAGAACTGGCTGGTTGTTGTGTGGCATCCTGAGCACAGGGACACGTGGCCCAGTCATTAAACAAGGGGGACTGTGGCAGTTCTTGCATTACCTGTCTGCTCCTGCAATTGGATTTAATGGAAGGGAAGCCCAGAAGGGACTAATTAGTCTGTGCACACAATCAATGTAATTCCACATTTCTTCATGCCTTGGTGGCTAAAGGTGACCCCCTGGCAGGGATGAAATACTTTCCCTTGCTCTGGATGTGCTTTCATTTTTTCAGTGTGATTTCCCCCCTAATTGCATTTTAGCAATCAACCCCAGGGTCTCAGCCTGCATAAAGCAGCAGAGTATTATTGACATTGGTTTTCCTGCAATAGATGTGTTTTGTAGTGGTTTGCAGTGACAATTAAATGATCAAAGCCAGAGAGGACTGGGCTGTCTCACAGCAGAGAGAGCCATAATGAGTGGAACTGTAATTTTGCCTCTATTAGACTGGAACAGGTCTGATGCCACAGCCCAAAATCGAACGAACCCTTCACTCAGGCAGAACATTCAGAGAAGTAATAGAGAACTGCCCTGGGTTTGCAGTTTTCCATCCACACACAGATTTTCTGGCATTGTTTTGCTCTGTGCTGGGTTAATTGAAGTGAAGGAAGTCCTGTGGTCTCTCTTGGACACTCCTGGAGGGGCAGCTCCAGGCTGAGGGATCAGGCACAGCTGTTGTGAGCAGTGCAGAGCAGCTCCTGCAGCCACAGATCCTGATGTCCCTGGAGCCCACAGCTCTTCAATCAAAATAAGCTCTACTGGCAAAAGGATTTGCTTTTGCTGATGAAGGAATGCTATTAAAAGTCATCCTACAGCCTGTGTTCTTGTGCTAGTAAAACCTTCTGTGTGGATCTGGGGGTTTGGGATGTTTTTTGGGAGTGATTTCACTGTTTGCTACCTCTGGAGACCCCTGTGTGTGTTACAGAGATGCCAATGTTTTTGTCAGCTCCTCCAGTGACTTTACAGCAAGAACCTTTCTCCAGAAGTGCTTGAAAGCTGCACATGCAGAGGTGTCATCCTGCTCAGTTCCACCCCATGGTTTGTGCTGGGGAAACCTCCTGGAAGACAAGGTCTTTTTTTCATGTTTAGCTGGAATTTTCCACTTCTTGGTTTCCCTCTGCCATTCTCAGGGTAACTCAATAATAAATGTCTCTCCATCATGAGCATCAAGTACATCTTTCCAGATCACTGGCCTGTCCCTCGACTTTCGCTGTCTGTGCTTCAGTGGGATGTTTGGATCATTCACTCTTTTATTCTTGCCCCCCAAATTCATCCTTTCATCCATGCCCTTCACCAGAGATGTTTCCCTCCCATTTTTTTTCTGGTTTTCTGGCCCCATTCGGATGTTGAAGCAGAAAACCCTGGACAGATTGTCCCAGATGTGATCACATCCAGAGAGATTTCCTTTGCCTTGACACCACTGACCTCCCCACACCCGGGTGGTCTGACTGCCCGGGCACAGGGCAGTGCTATAGGAAGCAATTCCTGGGAGGTTTTTCCATGAAATATGGACTCTGTCAGTGTTGCTGTTTTTCAGACAGGCTGGAGAATCCCTGATCTGCTTCAGGACAGCGCCCTGGCCACCCATGGTGGCAGCATCACTTGTGAGGCAGCCGCGTGTGCCACGCAGTGCCCCCGGGGTCGTGCTGGCAGAGCTGTGGTCACAAGGAGGGCACTGTGGGGATACTCCCACTTTATTGTTTCCCACTCAAAGAAATGTGGAAAATTGCCTTAGGTAAAATCTGAGCTGTGGGGACCCACCAGGGATATTACAAAAAGCAGAAAGGGTAACTTAGGCCTGAGCTGCCCTGTGTGATCGTTTTTGGTTTTCTTGCAGTGCCATAAAATTCCTCCTCCTTCTCTTCCTCCTCCTCCTCCTCCTCCTCCTCTTGCTATCTTAGCTGCAGTTCCCACAGAGGGGAAACGAGCAGGATGCATTTATTCCTGGAGCTGCTTTAGGGTCTCTTGCTGAACTGGTGTCCATTCTGCAGTCATGGTGGTCAGCAGGGGGGTCAGCAGAACTTGATGCCACCTTGGACTCCTTGAGGGCAGACTTTGGCCAGTTTAGGAGACTGGTTGGCAGAGTCCCTTAGGAGGCCACCCTGAAGGGCACAGGAGTCCAGGGGTGCTGGACATCCTTCAAGAAGGAAATCCTGAGGTATTAATATCTTCTTTGCCTCAGTCTTGATTAGTAAGATCAGTTGTTCTGTGGGTTTCCAACCCCCTGAGCTGGAAGAGAAGAACAGGAAGCAGAATGAGGCCCCCACAACCCAAGGGGAAGGTGGTCAGTGACCTGCTCCACCACTTAGACACGCACAGGTCTATGGGGTGGGGTGGGTCTGCTCCAGGGTGCTGAGGGACTTGCAGAAATGCTCACGGAGCCACATTCCATCATTTCCCAGCCACAACTGGAGGTCACAGGTGGCTGGAGGGTGGCAAATGTGACACAGGTAGGGTGAGAAGGAGGATCCAGGGAACTCCAGGCGTGCCAGCCTGCCCTCGGTGCTGGAGGAGGTCAGGGAGCAGCTCACCCCAAGAGCCACCACATGGCACCTGCAGGACAACCAGGGGTCAGGCCCAGCCAGTTTGGGGTTAGGAAGGGCAGGTCCTGCTTGACCCACCTGGTCTCCTTCTGTGACAAGGTGACCGTGTAGGGGTGAAGGAAAGGCTGTGGCTGTGTCTGCCTGGGACATTTCCCACAGCGTTTTCCTGGACACACTGGCTCCTCTTGGCTTGGTGGGGTGCAGTCTTTGCTGGGTAAAAAGCTGGCTGGATGTCTGGGCTCCAAGAGAATGGAGCTAATTGATCTCTGCATCAATCCTAAGGCATTATCTGCATTAAATTCCACTGAAATGAGGGCACCGTGTGCCAGTCCCTGATGTTTGGCCAAGGAGCCCTGGGTTTGCTGGGTCATCAGGGATGGTGGATCCTGCCAGGGTGAAACCCTATTGGGGCTGCTGGGACCTGACTCAAGGCAAGATGATGCTCACACTGCCACCTCCATACCAGGCTCCCTTGGCTGTGTCCAGTCTGGGTGCTGGAGGCTCATTCAGCTCAGACTCTTGTCCTGCCCTTCCACTGCAGATTGGCAGGTTCTGTTTGGCAAAGATCCACTCCTGCAGCCAGGGAAGAGGAGTTTCTGTGCCAGGTGCTCCTGTGGCCATACCCAGCCTTTCTCTGCTGTGCTCTACCATTCTTTGGAAGTTCATTGTTTGTCTTGGTGCAGTATCCCTGTCTGGTAAATCAGGATACTGGAGGGTTTTCTGGTGCCTTTAGAAACCTGGAAATGACATTGTCTGGTCTGGATTTTGTAAAGAAATCCTTCTGTTTGTTCTGCTGTAGCTTGGCATGAGTTAAGGGAGATGTCAGTGACTGTCTGGCCTTGAGGACACACCTCTGTGTGTGGTGATGCTCAGCACAGTCCTGCAGGGGCTCCCACCTGGAGTTTCCCTAGGGATGCAGTGGCTGAGGACCTCTGCTGCTCACACAGTTTCAGAGTGATCTAATGTTTTAGAAGGGAGTTGTGAGAAAGGCAATAAACAATGAAGTCAGTGACCTTGCAGGAGTTACACATTCACCCGTGATGTGGCAAGTTTTGCAGGTGGCATAAAACATAAATGAGATGGGTTAAAAGCAGGGCAGACTGTGAGGAACTCCCAAAGGGTGGGCAGCCTGATGGCAGGTGAAATGTGCCATCAGTAAAACCCAAAGGCTGACACCGAAGGCAACAACTCCCAGTTCACCTGCGGGTGAACGGAAGGAGAGGGATCAGATATCCCACTCCTGTTACTGTGGACCCCAAATCCGAAAGGCAAACAAGGGAGTTTATCAGATGTCAAAACCAGCGGAGGAAATACTTGTTCACTTGCTGCAAAACTACCCAGGGGTGTTCCTTGGTACATTATCGAGCCTCCCATTGCAGGAATTCACACAATCGCTGCCTACGTGAGACTTGCAAAGAAGTGCAAGCCCTGTGAGGGTGGGACCAGCCAGGTCACACCAGCAGGGACTCTGCAGGGCAAGGGAAATTCCTGGGGGCTGAAGAAAGCAGGGGAAAGGGGGTGATTCAGCCCAGCTGTGAGCACTGAGTCCCCCAGAAACCTGCTCTCCCTCCCCGCCTGCAAACCACCACACTTCCTTCCCCCCTGGCTGGCCAAGGTTTTATTGTGTGGTTTTCAGCCACATGAAGATTTTGGAAGTGTCTCACAGCACCGAGGGGAAAAAAAAAGAAGTGTCTGTGGCTGAAAAGGATAGTCAGGTATTTGTAACAGCAGATACTGAGAACTAAACCTCCTAAAGCCTGCAAAGGAAGAAATGCTTCGTGGGTTTAGGTTTCAACCAAATGTAAGGGAAAGAGCTGAGGCAAAGCTTTCTCCAGGTTCATGTTTTCCCATTGTTGGGTTCCTTGGGCCTCCTGCCAGTCATGACCCATTTTGGGGTCCCTGAAGCTGGTGCTGCTGATGGTCACACAGCATTGCCAGGGCCACACCAGCTCCTCCTGCTCTGGAAAGGGTTTGCAGTGGTTGCCCAGAATTCAACAGATGTGCATTTGCCAGCAAAACACAGCAAATAACCTTTCAAGAAGGCATCAGATAACTGAGTTTTTTATCTTTTTTTCTGTGTCTGTTTGAGAGGACTGTTTCCTAAATTAGTCTCAGCTCATAATGGCCAGTTACCCGGCGTTAGATGGGAGTGTGGCACTGCAGGAGGTGGGAGTTGCTAACGATGGGATTATGAATTCCACAGAGCTCTGGGAGAGAAGTCCAGCTCTGCTGACACAGCTCCAGCTGTGGCTGTTCCTGGGATCTGGTTACAGCAAACCTCACGGAGCAGGAAGATCCTTTGTCCAGGGTCAATCTTGCCACGGAGTGAGCTGTCATTGATTTGTCTTTGTGATGCAAATCTTGTGAGCACATGAGCAGAGGAGCCCGCAGGGTATTGAGGGAGTGATCTCCATGAACACACCGCAGCCTCCAGTGCAGGCAGATGGCATTTGCAGCAGCATTCTCTGCTTTATGGCACTGTCACCTCTTGCTCTCTCCTGGTGTGGTTTGGTGTTCCCTTAGGGTGCCTTTCTTTTCCTATTTCTCTGCTCTCCCTGCCTGTTTTACACTGTAGGGGAATAGCAGTGCTGAAGGATGGCTCAGTGTCCCAGAGTGTTAGATAAGCTGCAATGTCTAATTTCAGATTAAATCACATGTCCCCTTTCTGCAGGAAGAGCCAGCCCTGAGAGCTGTAATGAGCCTGATGGAGGGACTGTTGGACACAAAGAACTTGCTCCGAGATTTCCATGGGAGAGGGTAATTAAGGGTAGTGCAAGTACAAGGCTGATAAAGGAGCAATTTCATTTTTTAAATGGCAAGGTGATTACCAGCACAATGACAGGAGGAAAGGAGGCTGAGAAGGAAGCCTCACACACAAACCTGAGCACAAGAGGAGAAGTCAGGATGCCTGATTCCTTTTGCTCCCTTTGCTGCTTTAACACTGAAAAATGGACCTGGGCCATCCCTAACAATCAGTTTTGTGTGCCCTGGAATGGAGATAACTGGGAATACTGGAGACTGGCAGACAGTGCGAGCTCCTTCGAGCCCAGCTCAGTCCCCTCTGGGCAGATAATGAGAACCTTGGGATGAAGGGGTTTGATGTTGGGTATTTGGGGTGTTTTGGTGGGGGTTTTTGAGAGGCAATTTCATGAGGTAGGTGGCATTGCTGTGGCTTCAGTCACAGGAGATAAAACAGAGTATCTGGGCTACCACATGACCCTGGTTATGACCTAGAGAACCCCTGATGCTGAAGGACAGAAACACAAACTGTTCCCCACGTGCAGCTCTTGGACAGCAAGACCTGCTGGTGCTGGTCCTGGTACTGGGGCTCTCTGGAGACCCATTTTTTTGTCTTTCTTCTCTAGTTTGTGTCCAACCCTGAGTCTGTGACCTCATCACCTTAATGAATGAGCTGCTGATCATCCTTTAAGCATCTGCTCACATCTCTGCCATGGAGCAAAGTGTCTCAGGCAGGACTTGGCAGGAGGGGAAGGGTTTGTGCCCACACTCACACCAGCCAGGAGCCACCAGGCAGAGGACCCTGAATTTCAGGTGTGGCAGCTCTCCCAAACACCCACCTGGAGCTGGAATTGCCTGGACTCTCCCTAAGCAGTGAACCAGAGAGGAGCCAAGGCCCCACATGTCCTTGTGACTTACCTGCTTCTGAATCCAGTCTTGCAGGTAACTGGGATGCATTTTCATGGATGCATCCTGTGCAGACCATGCCATTCTCATCCCATCAGCTCAGGGCTGGATTGAGGATCTTTGTGTATTTTTTTAATTTCAGTTTTAAAGGAAGCTTTTTTTTCTTCATTTTAAATATGTAACATTTTAGGATTTATTATATATTCGCTTATTTAAGTGCTCAATCTATTCTAGTGCAGCTGCTTTTATTCAGTTTTTCTCCAGTCTGGCTGCTGTTTTCTCACCATTCTGGTTTGGAATAGGCTTTATTGGGAAGATACTAAAGGGTGACTGATGGTGTTGGATGTCTTTGGGTCCCCTGTTAAGAGGCTTTAGAAGGTGGAGGTTTGGAGATTTCTGAAGACCAGCCTTAATCCTTACTGGATAGAAAAATGAGTTGCAAGAAGTACTGTGCTTCAGAAACGTGGCCTCTTTAAAATCTGAGGGGACCAATTTTGTGTTACCTTATTCTTCTTGTGCTGCAAGTACAGGAAATTGCAGCCTTCATTTGCTGAGCAGCAGGAGACTAAATGACTTGTCTCAGCCTTGCAAGTATTTTTCAAACCTCCATCATGTAGCACGGACAGAAAAGAAATGAATGTATAATGTGAAGGAAGGATGACCAACCTCAGTCTCTTGGGTAAACCTAAGGCATGATATTGTGCCAAAGATAAAAGAGCCTGCAGTCTGTGGTGGTTACATTTGGTGGCAGCACAATTTATTTATGGAAAAAAATGGATGTTTTCTTCTCTTTGTGTCCATTCTGGGTGTCTCATCCTCGCGGGAGTCTGTGCAGGGATCACAGCGTGAAGTGTGGCATCGGTGTCTTCTCAGGTGGCTTTTCTCTGGTCTCTGGGGGTGGGCAGGTTGTACCCAGGAGGTTTAGCTGGGAAACAGCCTGGTTGTGTCCCAGGAGGCTCATCAGGACTTTGCATGGTGCGGTGACAGACTGTGCACATTTCAAGGGAGGGAGAGGATGGAGGCAGCGAACCTGGACTGGGACACACCTGAGCCAGACGGGGAACACCAGGACATTTGGGTGGCCCTGTGACTTCTGTCAGCCTTTGGGCTGTTTGTGTGCACAGGGAAGCAGATGTAGGACACAAGAACACGTCCCAGAGGAGGAAACAGGCGTCTGGCAAAAGCTTGTGATGATATTTTGTATTTAGCCTAATTCCCCAGAGGCAGCAAATGGGAAACAAGACCCGTGGTGTCAATAACGAGCTGAACTAACCCAGCAGAGCTGTGACTTCTTCTTTTGAGGTGGGAATCTTCTTTTTTTTTTTTTTCCTTTATCATGACACCTGTTGCTCATAGGTACAAATCAAACGAAGAGTATGTGTATGTGCGAGGCCGTGGAAGAGGGAAGTATGTATGTGAGGAGTGTGGAATTCGCTGCAAGAAACCCAGCATGCTGAAGAAACACATTCGCACGCACACAGACGTCAGGCCATATGTCTGCAAGTACTGTAACTTTGCTTTTAAAACCAAAGGTAAGAGGCCCCTCTGCTCAGTGTATTGACTTCCGAGCCTTCCTGGGGGCACAGGGGAAGGGAAAGCCTTCCCAGGGGCTGGAAAACCCAGGAGCTGGAGGGAGGGGGATGAGGGAGTCTTAAATTGGCTGGTGTTTTCAGAAGAGCCCTGCATTAGGGTGGTGGCTGCACCTCCCAGCATGTGCACCATCCGACTTGTGCATCTGAAAGGGAATGAGCCTGAAACTCAGCTTTTCTGGCAGGGGTTTGTAACCAAACCCAGCCCAGAACGAGAGCAGGAGCTCCAGGCAAACATCCCTGGTGGAGCACCTGGATACAGTCTTTGGGTGGCTTTTCATGCTGGTGCTCTCGAGATCTGCTGGCGCTGCCCATTTCCATCCTCCTCAGTTGCATGTAGCTTCCACATTCTCTGTATCATATCAATAGGCTTCTTCTCTAAAGACCTCCATTCCAGGACATTAATTGCCATGAAATAGTCATTAATGGTCCACAGCCTCACTGCCACCAGATACTCTTTGCAAGAGCCCTTTGTCATTGCCTCAGTGAGCGTGTGAGTGAACACTGTCAGGAAGAGGCAAACACCAAGAGTCAGTGGGTAATGGGACTTCCCAAAAGTGCCAGAGGTGCCCAGGTCCCTTTAAGTCCTCTCAGGAGTCTGGGACTGGCGTGGGTTTGGCCAATCTCCCCTCTAGCTTTGGTTGCAGCAAGTCTTGTAATAAAGATGTGGAGTTTTGAGTTTCTTGGTTATAGATTGATGTAAATAATGAGTTCCAGGAGTGTTTGGACAATGCTCTCAGGCTCATGGTGGGATGGTTGGGGTGTCTGTGCAGGGCCAGGAGTTGGACTGGATGATCATTGTCAGTCCCTTCCAGCTTCGGATATTCCAAAATGTTCATTGTCTGTAGCTCCATCATTGCAGATCTCAGATGACACAGCAGGGAGGGTTAATTGCTCAAGATGAGGGTCCACCACCCAAAAGCCAGTGTCACCCAAGAGGGTGGCACAACGTGGGTGTGGGAGGAGGCACTGGGTGCTGCCTGGACTGTGGCACGTGTGCCTGCCCAGAAGGGACAATGGAGGGCATGTCCCTGCCAGAGAAGTGACCCAGAGCTGGTGCTTCGGGGTGGGCAGTGCCTGCTGGGTGATTTCTGGGGAACACCGTGTTGGTTCTCACTGGAAGTGTGGGAATGTGGGGAAGTGAGACCGAATCTGAGGCCAAATTCTCATGCTGCACATCCAAGTGATGGTTCTTTCTCTCCCTCCCAGCCTGGAGCTCTTTCTGGTTCATTTTCTTTCTCTTCCCCTCTTGCTTTTCCTTTGTTCTGAGGTTTCCCTTTGAGAGGTGAATCCATTCAGCCTCTCCCATCACCTCACCTCGCTTCCCACCATGCTTCTCTTGGGCTTTGATTCAGGATGCTGGGATCAAACCATCCTTTGCACCATCTCCCTGGCTGCTTTGCTCTTCATCTCTGCTCCCTTGAAGCACAAGATCTGTCAGCACTGACTGTACCCATTGCAAACAGACACTTGCCTCCAAGGGACTTCCCTTCTTTGGCTCGGCATGGGGAAGGGAGCATGGAAATGCTTCCTTCAAAAAAAACCCAAAAAAACCCAACAACCCCGTGTTGGGATTTGAATGTGAAAGTATCCATTTGCCTATGGATGCATGGGATGGGCAGAACCTCCCTGAATCGGCGACTTCAGGATAAATAGTTGCATGAAACTTGGAATTGCATGAAAATGGCTCTTTGCTGGGAGGGGGGACGTTGATACTCCACAAACCTTGGGTAAAAGCTCTTTGCTTTGCTGAGGGAGACACAAGGACCTCTGGAAGAGTTGCTGGAGAGTGAGAAAAATGTGCTGATAAAACCATCAGCTCCAGAGTCGCTGCTGGTGGTGGTGGAAGGTGACCTGGAGGTGCAGGGGGTTTGCAGAACTCCTTTGCCAGCTGAGTTTGCAGACAGTCCACACTGAGTTGGTCGGGGCCCTGACTCATGAGGAGGCTCCTTCCTGGGCTGGGTGCTTTTGTAGCCACAGTTCACTGCAGGGTGGAGAAGCTGGAGCTCTTGTGCTGGGTTGCACTGGTAAAAAAATACCGGCTGAGTTGAAGGTTTTTTCGAAATCAGCTTTCCAAAGTTAATTTTAGCCTGCAGCGTGAACTCCAGGGGGATCTCTGTGGAGCTGTCTCCATGTGGCTGTGGGAGATCTCTCCAGCATGACCTAATGCTCGAAACTCTCAAGTAGGCTGGAAGCAGTTAAATGGGCTTTTAGTAGTAATTTTAATGAGGGTCTTTATCTGGTTAAAATGTACCTCACCCCCCACCCCTCCTGCTCCAGAAAATCCATATCTGCGTTCCAAGAACTGGGAAAACTTTTGCAACAACATATTTTCCCCTTTTTAATGACTGTCTGTTTTTTGTGCCTTTCTGTCATTGGAAGCAAAGCTGTTCCTTTGGGTTGCTGAACTGCAGGGAAAATTTATTTTTATTATCATTTTAAAGCAAATCCATGAGATCGTTCTGTGTGTGTGTGCTTGTTTAACAACAGTCTTGGAATTTTGCTTTGTAAAGATTTACTTGTTTTTATGTTTCTGGACCAGGTAAAAAGGTGCCTCTTTAATGAGGTGTCTCTCCCTCCACTGTGCAGCTCCCTGAAGAGGTTTGTGACCGTGGCCTCCAAGAGGTTGTTTAAAAGAGGTCGAGCAGCTTCTTCATTGTTTTGTTAGCAGGAAGGAAATGAAGGAAAAGCTGCAGTCTCACAGTTTTCCCTTTCAGGAAGGTCAGGGGGAGCCTTTCCCTTGCCCAGCCTTCCCTGGTCACTCATCTGCAGCCCCTTCTTCCCTCCTTTCAGGGGGGACCAGGGGCAGTGTTGGCACATTAATGCCCCCCCTGTGCAGACCTTCTCCTTCCCACAGCTCTTTTCTGTTATTCACACTCTCATCAGCCTCTCACATCCTGATCACTTCAGTTCCCCCCAAATTTCTGGGCACAGAGTGTGGAACACTCTCTGTGTCCACGCTTTGCTTGGAGGTCACAAGGGACAAGGAGCTTCATATTCATTTAGAAGGTGCTTGTGTAAAGGACATCAGTGCCTGTTGGCTGGAGACATCCATTTGATAGTCTGGTCCACTCATAGTTTCCAGACACCAGACTTCTCCGTGGCTTCAGCCACAGCCTTCCTTTAATAAATTAGCTTGCAGTCCCTTAAATCAGCCCATGACAGGCACTGAGGTTATTGAACATGTTAATATATTAAATGCATTACCCCCTCAGCCCTTAAAGGCAAGGCTGTGGCTGCACAGTTTGTTGTTGTTCCTGCTCCAGCAGCCTCAGCTCCTGCTAAGCCTCCTCTGGAAACTGCAGAGCGGGTCCAAGTGGCTGAAAGCTCCAGAAGAATGAGCTGCTGGGAGAGCAGGGCAGACTGAGGGATGGATTTGCAAAATAGCCCTGTGTGCTGGGGCCCTTCCTTAGTGGCTGGGAGGAGGGAAAGGGTCTGAGCATCCCTGTGGAGCCACTGCTGGGAGGAGGTTTGGTCCTCACAAAGCTCCACAGGGATGAGGACAGAGCTCTCCTCGGGAATTTGCTGGTCCCATCCCCAGCGAGGTGTGAGATGTGTCACTGGGAGCACAAAATGACCCAGTGGTGCAGACAGGAATGAAACTGTGAGCAAAAGGGCTCTTTAACTCACCAGGGAAAGGTAAAAAAAAAAAGGAATGAGGGCTGCAAGTAAAGGGCTGGTGAGTTCAAGTGAAATATTAACTGCTATTTTGTCTAAACAGTGCTGCCATTAAAGGCTCAGCACAAACCTCAGTGGGAAATGTGCTAATTCCCAATATTTTGGAAGCTGCAAACCCAGCCTGGGTACCCTTCTGGAAGACCAGGTTTTGGCTGTTTCCAGCTGACAGGTTTGATCCAGAAGGTAACTAATATTTTATAGCCTGTATCAATACAGGCAGGCTCGATGTGCAAATTCTCTCCTTTAATCTTTTTGTCAATAAGAACAAAAGATAATAATTTTAAACAAATTGAAGTGAAATGTTTTGCCCAATGAATTATATAAATTAAACTTTCTTTCTCGTAAAGTCATACTTGGGGACATTTTCTCCACACCAAGACCTAAATCAAGGCTGTGCATTTTTTGGATCCCACATAAAATCTGTTTCAAGGGTTTATCTGGGACAAAGAGCATCGGCCCGTGGCTGGTTCTCTGTGTGAGTGCAAAATCAGCAAAATCACAACATCATGGGCTGGGTTGGGCTGGAAGGGACCTCAAAGAGCATCTCATCCCACCCCCTGCCATGGGCAGGGACACCTCTCACCAGCCCAGGTTTCTCCAAGCCCCATCCAACCTGGCCTTGGACACTTCCAGGGATCCAGGGGCAGCCACAGCTTCTCTGCCCAACCT
>JAWWEW010000060.1:1011672-1026531 GCA_035583185.1 Anabacerthia variegaticeps
GTGTCCAAGGCCAGGTTGGATGGGGCTTGGAGCAACTTGGGCTGGTGGAAGGTGTCCCTGCCCATGGCAGGGGGTGGAATGAGATGGGCTTTAAGGTCCCTTCCAGCCCAAACCATGCTGGGATTCTGTGATCAAAGCTGGTTAGGGAAAGAGGAAAATGGCTCTGAAATATTGGTTGCACAATTCTGAAAGAACAACTGTTATTTTAAACCTTTTGTTAGAGAACTAATGAATCATATTAATTGAGTGGCACTGCTGAAAAACTGCAAATCCCACATCCTATTTAGGCTCTGTGGAATTGCAGCTCTGAGGGCACCAGGGCTCCCCTCACCAGGGCAGGGGCATTGCTTTCCTGGGTGGTCCCAGAGGTCACACAGGGTTAACACCCTGAGCAGAGTGTTGGGAAGATGCTCTGGGTGTGAAACCCTTAGGAAAGCAGGGCTGTGGCAGGTGATGGGGCTGAGCTGCTCAGCCTTTGGCTTTCTGGAAAGAGCAGGTCTAAACAAAGCCCCAGGAGGTCCACCTGGCTTGCCCAGCTCAGCTGGATGGGATGGCACCATCAGCTGGGGGCTTTGTTCTGGCCATGATGATATCTTTGATCCCTGGATATTTGGGGTCGGACACCTGCCGAGCCCTACCTGGCTGCAGAGGGCAGGACCCGCTGGCTCCTGGAAGGGACTCCCCTCCCCATGTTGCTGTTGGCTGTGAGGCTGCTCATGGAATGTGTTGTGCTGTCTGGAATTTATTGCATTATGCAAGAAATCCGTGTAATTTTAGAATTGCAAAAAAAAAAAAAAAAGGAATAAAAATACACAGTGCCCATTTCCTCCCATCGATGCAGATCCCTCGTGTTTGTGTAAAGGGGCTGGGCTGCCAGGCAGGAATGCAGAAAGGTGCTCTTGGGAAGGTGTGGGGTCAGGGGATGTTGCCTTTCGTCCCTCCCAGCTTCTTTTTCACCTGGTTAAAGCCAACACTGGACTTCTGTTGAACATTAAAATTCTGCTTCATGAGTAAGGAGGCCCATTGCTCACAAATGTCAAGTAAATTAAAGCAGCCAAGAAGATGGTCAGAAAATGGGGTTTTGCACTGTAGTGATTGAGGCTATTTGGATGGAGCAGAAAATAACATAAAAATGGCAGGAAGGTGCATGAGAAGTCAGAGCTCACAGTGGTGTCACACCCCCTGCTCTCAGCGGCTTGAAAGAGTAACCACAGTGTCCTCTCTCTTCTTTGCAGAGAGGTTCAGAACTAGAAACAAAAGGACTAATTTAAGTAAATAATAATAATGATGATAATAAAACCTACAATTTCCACAGGACACAAAGCAGTGCAGGAAGGTTGCTATGCTTTCCTCTGGGGGGAGGCAGGGAGGGAACAGCAATTTCTGAAACTCCCTGGATTATTTTAAACTAGAGTTATATTTCACTTGATTGTTTTTATTTCTATTTATGGGGCAGAAGAAAGCAAGGGGTGTTACTATAAAAGGAGATTGGAATATAATTCCTCACTCCTGCCTTGGGTTTGCTACCAGTTGGGTGGAATAACCTTAGAATAAAGAACACACCTGTAAAGAAATGGAGCCCTCAGCCAGGACACATTCTCACTGCTTCCCTTTCTCCTTCCTCTCTCCATCCCTCTCTCCCTCCCTCTCTGTCTTCCCTGAGTGCCCTTTCCCTCCCCATGAGCTCAGCAGATGCATTTGGGCTGCAGGGATCCCAGGCTGAGGGCTGAGCTCTATCCCTGCTGCAGGAATCGTGTCTGGAGGCCAGAGCAGATTCCCTTGGGGCTGTCCCAGGACTCACTGGGATGGTTCCCGTGGTGGCAAATGCAGAGTGGCTTCGTGCTCCTCTCACTCCAGACCTCTGCCCTTGCTGTCTGGCCTGTCCTGCCCATCCCTTGTGTGACTGGGGCAAACGCTGAGCCTGCCCAGGACGGGGCTCTGGGAGGGTGAGGACACGGCATGTCCCAAGCCCCCCGAGGTGCCAAACCCCAAAATCACAGTCAGGGACTGGCTCATGGCTCTGGGAGTGCAACACATTCCTTTTCCAAGCGAGAAATATGCAGGGCTCACCCTACAGCTGGGAGAGCTGGTTGTTTGGAATAATATTTGTTCTGAGCTCAGTTCCTTTGGGAGTTTGCAAACAGCCCTCCACTGGATCCCTGGCCCAGCACATCCCATCGTTCCAGAGGCTTTTGCAATGCAGGCTGGGCTGTCCATGGAGAGCTGCTGCCTTCCCTCCACGCTGCCAGAGTTCTGACTTTAGGAACTGGTTAACAGATATTTTGGAATGGGATGGGCAGCAAATGAGAAGCTCCTTTCAATTTGCATTTTCAGGCTGACTCTTGGATGGATAATCAGCCATGGGAAAATGCCTGTCACTGGTAGTGCCAAACCCTTCATGAGCATTTACCAGTAAGGCCCTGGTATTCAAAATGAACAAAATTAGACTTTTCTCTGTAGATCACAGTGACTTCTCACTGTGTGGCCCTGCAAACCACCCTCCCTGCTGCTGGTCCAGCCTCAGCATCAGCTCCTGGTGATGTCCCCTCTGCCCGCCCTGCTGACAGATGGCAGCTCTGGAAGGGAAGCTCAGCAGAGGGGAAAGCGTGTCCCAGGCTGAACTGATGGGGCCAGGGGCCAGCAGTGCTGCAATTAGTTCCACACAGGTGCCAGAGCAGCATCCAGCCTTCCAGAGCCAGGGGCCAAGCGTGTCCCAGCAGCTCTGCCCCATGCTCGGGGTGTTTGGCACAGGCACAGTTCAATAAACTGGGATTCCTCGGGCCCTGCAGAGCGGGGGGGACTCGCAGGCTCCTGCCAGTGCAGTTTGGTTGGGCTGCAGTGACATCCAGTGGCTGTTCCCGATGGACCTCTCCGGCTGAGCCTGCACCACTGCCAGCATCGCTGCACATCTGGCAGGGCAAGAGCAGCGTTTGCAGTGCTGGGCTCAGGGAGCTCCTGCTGGCCCTTAAAGCAGAAGAGAGGTGCTCTTTTTTTACCTGCAGAAATATTTAAAGTCCTTTAGCGTTTGTTTTTTGTATCCTTGTCACTGCTTACAAGCCCTTATTTACAAAGCATCCCTGTGCAAGACCTTCCACACACAGACCCCAAACCCTCTGCTCTATCACAGCCAGGATTTATCCAATTAAGGGAAAATCCACAGAGGGTCTTTCCACCCTATTGTTTGATTTTTAGTGAAAGGCCTGTCTTGCTAACGTTGAACTGTCCTGAAACTGAGGCAGGAAAAGCCCAAGACATTATGATGGGGAATTTTGCCACTTTGGCAGCTGTAGGTATTTTGGAGGCACCGTTGCAACAAATAATCATTAAATGCCCACTCCATGGTGACAGTGCTGCTCTTTTCCTCCTCTGTTAGAGGCCTTTTTCTGCACTTCTGCATGTGTTGAGAGAGCAGTGGCTGCAGCTGCAATCGGGGTAGGGCAGGAGGTCCCAGTGGGGGGACTCTCTGGAATCTACTGGGATTACTGGGAGTGGAGCTGGCACAGAGGGCAGGACTGTGGATGGTCAGATCTAGGAAAGAGGTCTCAGAACTTGTGAGCAGGTTTAGCCCAAACCCAGCCCCTTGGGGGTGTTTTACACGCTGTTCTGTGTTTTCCATCCCCTCAGGAACCAGTGAAGACCTATTCCAGGACTCTGAGGGGCGGGAGGGATCTGAGCCAATTGAGGAACACCAGTTTTCGGACCTCGAGGAATCTGACGACGATGATGACAATGAGGATGAGGAAGATGAGGAGGAAGAGGAGAGCCAAGACGAGCCACCTCTCAAGTTGCCGGAAGGCAAACACACCACCCTCCTGCTGCACTCTTCAGGTGGCTCTCCATCTTCTCAAGAGGAAGGCACTGAAACAGCATCATCCTTAGCCCAAGAAACTGTTGCCAGCACCCAAAAAGCAGGTGAAGGCCAGCAGGCCTCCTCCTCCGGGCTGGAAACCAAGTGGTCAGCAGACAGCAGTGACATTGCTGTGTGCCACAGCTTCTTGAGTCTCCACAGACCAGCTTTGACCTCCACCGAACAATTGGCTTCTGCTGAACGAGAGTCTGTCACAAGGCCACAGATGTCCTTAGTCATGGACCTGTCAACCTCAAAAGACACCTCCCCAAGGAAAAGGTGGTCTCCAAGCCAGGACTCTGGCAGAGGTGGTGGCAGCAGACCAATGATAGCGAGAAAGCACTTACTAACCAAAAATGAAACTTCACCCAAGAGGTTCTCACCCACTGCAGAGCTGTCCTCTCTGAGGTGCCTGTCCCCAGGGAGGGGCTTGTCCCCCTGCCAGCGTGTCTCTCCCAGGAGGGAGGCATCTCCTCTGAGATGTGTGTCACCAAGGCTTGAGCTGTCACCCAGCAGGCATCTTTCCCCCAGGAGAGAGCTGTCCCCACGGACGTACCTCCCCCCAGAAGGAGAGCTGTCCCCTGGGAGGCACTCGTCACCCAGCACAGACGTGTCATCAGTCAGATACTTCTCCCTGAAGAAAGTCTTGTCTCCAGGCTCTCTGGAGTCACCCAGGTATCCATTCCCCGGGAAAGAGGACTTGCCTGGCACTAGCAAATCAGCAGCAGATGACAAAGTTCAAAGCTCATATCAAGCCCAGCATGGGATATTATCTTCGATGCCTCTACCTCACAGGTTCTTTGGCAAAAACATTCAGCTCTACGAGTCCAAACTGGTAAGTTCAGTCCCCTCCTGCCTTCTGGTCCCCACACTTTGTTCTGTCATGTGGTGTTTAAGGAAGGTTGTCATGCAAAGGGTACAGTGACTCTGTGACCAATGTCACACAAAAGGGACGGTGGACAGCAATGGGGTTTGCACCCATTTGGGTCCTGCCCTTCTCAGTTGAAGAGAAATACAGTCGTCCCTTCCCCAAGGGATTATTTCCACTCCTGACCCAACCAGTGTCCTGCTGAGACAAGCAGTAAGGACAACCACTTAATGACCACTTGTCACTAAGGGCCTTCTTGTTGCTGGGAATTTCAAACCCATCTCTGAGATCTCCCGAGCTGGGGTGAAGCTGTGACCATCCTTCACTGGCCAGTGACCTGAGCCAGATGTGAAGCAGCTGTTGCTGCCCCCTGGGCTGTGTCCACCCACAGCCAGCTCTGTTAGATGAACTGCTGAGAAATGTTTGTTTGGACGTCTCTGATCTCATCTCGCTTCTCTCTTCAGCACAGAGAGGTGTTTCCCACTGGGTCCAGAGAATTATTTAATGTCTCTGCTGGACATATCAAATCCTACGGGTAAAGGGAAGTTGCACGTTCCTCCCACTGCTCCAGGCAGATTAGATGCCGGCCTTGGTGGGACGTGTCCCGTTCCTGCAGGAGTGCCTGGCTCTGCTCTAATTTGTGCCGGTGAACGTGACATTCAGTTGCTGGAGTTGCTGTGCTGTGACACTGGTGTGAGGAGACACCCCAGCCCTTAGGGACTGCACTGGGAAGAGAGAACCCTTTTACAAGCCCTGGAGGACCTGTCATGGCAGATGCTGACCCAGGTCCTCTCCAGACCAGCCCCATGTGCGTTTCTTCCATATCCATGATGATGTTCTTGTGGTGCTGCCTTCCTTCTGCTTTCCACTATGACTCTTTGTCCCACCTTCTCAGAGACCATCCTTTCTTTTAGGTCCAGACTTTTGCTTCCTTTAATGCTGTTTCCTTTTCCTGTCAATTAACTCCTTGTGGGGAATCTCAGGGCTTTGGAAACCCCCATCCTTGAACTCTGAAGCATCTCTGTCGGGATAACTGCCTGCTCGAGCAACTCCCTCAAGCTTCCACGTCCACAGTAGGAGACAATAATCCCCTGCTTGCCTGCCCATTCACACCTTTCAGCTTCTTCACACATCTTTTTACTCCCTTTCTCTGCTCCTTTCATGCCCCCAGAGCCACTGCTGTTGCTTTTCTCATGTGTCTCCAAAGCAACAAAAAAGACCTGAATGAAAAACTTCCCATTTATCAGAAAGATGGACAGCTGGGCTTTCACTGCAAAATTACCTTCCTGGTAAGGCCGTAAGAGACAGAAAGACCAGAGATGGATTTGTCAGATCCCAAACAGAGCTTGAAGATGATCTTAGCTTAGTTTCAGTGTAAGGCCTTCTGTCAAGTCCCACCACGACCATCTCTCCTTGCAGAAGCAGTCCCTCCCTCTGGTGGCTGTTGCACCGTTGAGATAATTTGTTTGGGGGTTCCAAACATCCCTCTTGTGATTTGGCCAGGACTTCATGTGGATAAATGACCTTCAGCAAGTGTTTGGGCTTGTACCTGCTGACCAAGCATACACTACCTTTGGTGGCTCTTGCTTTGTCTCCTTTCTGTCCTCTTCTGCTGCTTTCCTCTGTCACCTCTTCATAGAGATCCAGCTCACGTGGTCAGGCAGTTATTCTCCATAATCCTACAAAGAAATAAAGTGGATCCTCAAATTTTATCTCTAACCCCATCTCAGTGGAAAGTTGATTTCAGTTTCTGTTGCTTCCCCTTCTTGGGAGTCCTGTGTAGGGGTTTAGTTATAACCTCATCACTAATTAATCCATTTCTGTTTAGCCCCATATCTCTCCATGATGTACGTTAGGAAACTATGGGAAGCACCGAGAGAGAAAGAGGAAAAGGTAAAATGGTAGGGTCTTAACCCTTGATTTCTAGAGAACATCTCACCCATGAGGGTGGTGGTGGGGCCACGCTGGGTGTGCTTTGGTCAAACCAGAGTTAATGCCATCTCTCCCTCGGTCCAAAGCAGCTGTGAGGATGCAACCCTGCTTTAAATTCCAGAAAAAAAAGAAGTAATATTATCTGGGCTTTCAGGAACCTCCTGTACTGAAAGGGTTCCAAAGCATCTCAATGGCAGCAAACACAGGGATCCTCTGCCAGGGTCTCAAAGGCAGCTCTGAACAGGACAAGGGGTGATGGTTTGAAACTGAAAGAGGGCAAATTCGCACTAGATACAAGGAGGAACTTTTGCCCTCTGAGGGTGCTGAGGCCCTGGCACAGGTTGCCCAGAGAGGTGGTAGATGATCCATCCCTGGAATATTCAAGGCCAGGCTGGACATGGCTTAGCAACCTGATCTAATTGAAGATGTCCCTGCCCATGGCGGGGGGGTTGGACTAGATGACCCTTAAAGGTCCCTTCTAACCCAAACCATTCTCTGATTTTACAATGATCCAAGCCTAAGCCAAAGCCCTGGATCCATCCCCAACAGAGCATATTTGCACCCAGAAGGCAAATGCTGTGGGTTGTGTTGCTCCTTTCCCTAAAGGTTTGGGTTTCCACATCGTGTCGGTCGATTGATCTCCCTCAAACTAGAATAAAATCCTAAACCCCATCCTTGTAGTGACCATTAGCGATGCTCAAGCTGTGACCTGTTCATTGCACTGACCCAGCTCTTTCTTTTCCCTCTCTGGTGCAGAAGATGGAGCCCCGAAGCCCACCGTGCTCCCCTGGCACCACGCAGCCTGTCCACGCTCCCGGCCGAGGGGAGGAGAATGTCTTCAGCCACCTCCCGCTGCACTCGCAGCAGCTCACCAGGACCCCGTACCCCATGATCCCCATTGGGGGCATCCAGATGGTCCAGGCGAGGCCAAGCTCCCACCCCAGCCTGGTGCCCGGCTCTGTGGTGTCCCTACAAGCTGGGTACTTCTCCTCTGGTGGCAGTGATGTCACGGAGCTCGGCCGGGCTGCCAAGGGGGACCAGGAGCCCCAAACCCCGGCGGAGCCGGCGTCGGCGTCCGTGTCCCCGGTCGCAAAGGTTTCTAAATACACACTTAGCCCGGAGCTGGCGAGCGGTGGTCGCTTGGAGGAGAAAATGAGGACTAGTGAGCTTCAGCAAGAGACAGAGCAGGAGGAATACAGGGTAAAAGCGTTGGCTGAGCCCAGCCCTGTGGAGCAGGCGGGCCCGGCGTGCCCAGCCAGCCCCAGCACAGCCCACGAGCACTCTCCAAAGCCTTCGACGAGCGGGGAAGAACCCTCGAAGAAACCGGGCAAGAAGCAATGTGGCAGCTCGAGCACTTCTGTCGAATCACCGCGCACTTTCATCTCAGAGGGCGCCCCGTCGGAGCGGGGCAGCAGCCCCGGGGGTGCCCCGGAGCCCCAGCCCAGCCAGCCGCTCCCCCTGCGCCCCACCAGCCTGGCCGGGCAGCCCGGCCAGCAAGGGGGCTCCTCCGGGGAGGGCAGCCCAAACCCAGAGCACGCAGATTTAGGTCAAACTCAAACAAAGGTGGACGAGAACGCGGGAAGTACTTAAAGCCTCCACCATCTGTTCCACCTTTAGGCTTCCTCTGTAAAATCAACAGACATTTTCAACACTATTTCCTTTAGTATAATCACCGATAAGAAGCACTCTAGTGAATGACCAAACCCATGGAAAATTCCTGGTTTTCTTTGTCCCAGTCTGGTATTATCTCCACATGTATGCAGTTACTTGTGCCTTTTTCTATACCTTTTGTTGCTTGAAATGTACAAAACTGTTTGAGGCTGTGAATATTTTTTTAGAGTTTTTTGGAAAGGGGGTTTGTTAGACCTTGTCTTTTTTGCCATTTAGGTGTGAGTAATTCTGGGCCTGAAAGATGCAGAAAGGAAAGGGTTAAGCATTTTAAGAGGAAGAAGATGCACTGAAAACAAAAACAAAACAGAAAAAACTTTTTTTTTATATTGATTAAATGATTAAAAAAAAAAAAAAAGAAAAAAAACCAAACCCTTGCTCCTGTGTACAGAAGTTTATGATTCGTATTTATTACATGCTTTATTTAATTCTTGCAAAGCGCTTGTTTTTTGTTGGTTTTGTTTTTTGGGTTTTTTTTCTCGCATCCCTCTGGTTGTGCTTTAAACAGTTGAAACTGCTTTACATTTGAAAAACGTGTTTACCCTGAACTTGTGAGTGAAAGTAGCACTTCCTTGAGCAGGGGAGCGTTGTTTGCAGGGACAGGAATTGTCACTCGCAAGAGAAACGCAACCTCGAGCATCCCTCCCTCCCTCCATCCCTCCCTCCATCCCTCCCACAGGAGCCAGCAAAGCACTTTTCTAAAAAGGGACAGGAAAAAAAAAAAAAAGAAAAAAAAGAAATGTTCTTCTTCAAAGATTGAACTGCGAGAACATAGGAATGTATGGAATGTAGACCCAGGGCCAGGATGGGTGTCTCTCGCTGGACGAGCCGGCCCCTGCTCGCTTTAATCCATCCTTCCATCCTCCCCGGCAAAGCCCTCCTGTGCCTGAGCCCGGTCCCGGTCCTGGCCAGCCTTCAGAAGCCCCTCTGTCAACACCCTCCCTTGGCTGTCAAAGCAGAAGAAAACTCAGCCTTGCTACCATTTTTCCTCTGTTGTTCTCTGTTTAAGTCGTGGACGAAGCCCCTCCATCCCATGGCAAGCCCAGCCCTGGTTGGGCTCCGTGGAGCTCTGGGGATGCAGGAGTGGTTTGGGCTCTGCTGGAACTCACCAGGGACTCTGTGTCTCCTTCTAACCTTATTTATTTATCGAAGCAGAACGCCCCCAGCGCAGCCCTTGTGCCCACGGCCCCTTCTGTGGTGTTTTGGAAGATGAAACGTGATGATGCTGAATGGTTAATGCTTGCAATCAGCTTGTTATGCATGCACAGCAACTTCTGCCAGAGCAGATTTTTAAGGATGAGCATCCATAGCAGAGCAAAAGCCTCTACTGCCCATAGATCCCAAATCCAGAGCCACCCGACAGAGCTGTTCCCCTCTGGCACATTAATACACTTCTGAAAACAGAAATATTCAACAGTTTGCCCCAGCAAACAGCAGGTTTCTTTACTACTTCAGAGGGTTTTCTGGTCTATGGAATCTGTACAAAGCTCTTTTTTCTTTTTTAATTTTAACAGAAAAAAAAAAGAAAAACATATAAATATTTAACCAGTGGACCAGTTCTTTCTTCTTTCAGAGCTGTTCCAGTTTATCGGGTACATAATACACTTTTTTTAAAAAAAATAAAAATTTAAAAAAAAAAAAGGAATCGAATAAAATCTCTTTCCCTGAATGAGAACATATTTCCTTGCCAGACTTGATGAGCTTTGAACTGTTCCCATCTCAAGGGCAAAGAAAAGAAATTTTTTAATAACCTTCTGTGATTATTTTTTTTTCCGCTCTTCTTGTAAAGGGAATTAAATACAAAAGAAGATATCATGGAAATAACATTAAGGCTGTGACACTGACCAAAACAACGGCCAGAGCCCGTTTATACCCTAATTAGCACTTTTATCAAGTTTCCCTTTTTCCCAGCTCCCCTTTTTTGGCCCCAAGCCTGGAAGCTGCTCCTGCTTTGACATGCCAGGGCAGGAGCAGGGGCTGGAGCTCAGCTCAGCTCCCTTCAGTCCAGCCCAAGCTCCAGCTTAAACCCTCCCCAGGCCTTAAGTGTGTGTAATACCAGGCTGCCTGATGGGGGGTGAGTGCTCAGCCAGGGGCGCTGTGAACACCCCTGGGAACCAGACACCAAGTGTGGTGACCCTCCTGATTCCTGCCACCCTTTGTCCCTTGTCACACTCTTAACATTATTCCAAGGTAGCCTTTTGCATTTCATTTTATGTATATATATATATATATTCTCCATATATATATATATATATAGTACATAAAGAAAAATACTACAGTAGCTGTGCACTCTGAATCCTCATTTTTTGGGTGCACTTGCCATGAGCCTTGGGCTAGATCAAATTTGCTCAGCTTCTTTCTGTAACTGCATCTGAATCCTTGACCTGTTCATACTTTGTGTGGATTTCCCCCCCCGCCCCTGTCATTTGTGGACAGAGCAGGGAGGGAAAGAAAATCCCAAGAAAACCCAGAAGTTGGTTTGTTGATTTTTTTTTGTTGTTGTGGTGAGGGTTTATTATTGTCATTATTATTATTATTATTATTATTATCATTATTATTATTGTTATTTTTAAAGCTTTTCCAGCAGCTCAGCATGAGTTGAAGCTTTCTGCATCTCGGCTGCAGAGCATCCAGGCACTGGGGTGTGACCTCCTGGGTGCCTTCACCCAGGGCCAAAAAAAAAGCAGGGAGAGAAGGGAGTTTGGGAAGGGGCTGCGAGGTGCTCCCTGGGGCATGCCCTGCCAGGATCCCACCCCCAGCACCCGGCAGGCACCGACAGGGCACACGGAGGGAGCGCTGCAAACTCAGGAGATGGGCACAAACCCCCCAGGGCTGAGTCTCGACCCGCTTTGGCTTCTCAGCAGAGAAGGGGGAAACTCTGGCTGGGCTGAAATGGTGCTTCACGCTGTCCCCACCGGGCAATACGGCCTATTGGACAGGCAAAAAGGCTCACAACGCCCCCCTAATTGCTATTTAAGGGCTAAAAATGGTCACACTGCCAGCTCAGAGCGCCGGGGAAGGGCATCCCCTCCCTGCCAGCACCAGCATCTGCCTGGGCTCTCAGTGTGACCCTGTACAAAGGTGTCTCCCTCTGCCTCCTGCTCAGCCAAGGAGCACAGGAACGTTGCTGGGTTTTGTGCACTGGGTGTTATTCCCAGCAGGGCCCAAGCTCCAGCCATCCCCCGTGGCTGCCATTCCCACCTGGGTCACCCCTCGGCTCCCCTGTGTCACTTGGTGGAAGCTGTCTGCTGGTCACAGCTTTTAATGTCACTCTGAATGTCTGTTCTGTCTGCAAAATGGGGATGCTCAACCCTATTTTGCTTCCCACAAGGGCTGCAAGGGTGGCTAGGTTAGTAGAGATGCCTAGCAGAGCAATTAGCAGTACTATTTGCAAGAGAATGTATTAATAATGCAAGTAGGCAAATGAAAAACCAGAGCCCAGCCCTTCCTTTTCATCAGCAGGTGGAAATCAAATCCCCTGCTTTTCTTATGGCAGAGGTTCTTAAATTTATAATCCATGAAGTCATGTGGCCTCCAGAGCCTGGCTGCTCCTCTTTGCTGTAGGCTGGGTGATGAGCCCAACCCTGCTCTGTTGTCTCCTTCCCTGACAAGCTGTGTGTGAATGCAGGTACTCCATGGCAAAGGGATGCTGTGGCATCCAAGAAATCATTCTGCACAGGGGGCTTGGCCCGTGCTCTGGAATAACTCCTTGACACAGTCATCCTAAATACCAACACTCACAGCCAGAGCTCGTCAAGCGCTTGGACCTTGGCTTAGGCTTAGGAATTTCTGGAGTTTTGAGGAACCTCTTTGTTCTTAAGCATAAACCGAGCTCCTTTTGTCCAGGTTTTATCAAGGTCACAGAGCTCGGTGTCTTGCAGGGCTGAGCAGACCGTGGGATGAGGAGATGGGGGCTCCCCAAAATGCCCCCATGCCTTGAAGCAGATCCCTGCCAGCTCCAATCATTCCCAGGTTGCTGGCTGGATACCCAGGAACCGCAGCAGGAAACTGAAAAATCGGGATGAAGTAGCCGTGACTTTACAATTTCTGACTGAGCAATGTAGTTCCTCACCTGCTCCCAGGGGTGACATTCCAGCCCCTGTGTCCCTGAAGTGACACTCCTTGGCCACCCGCTGGCCCCAAATCCTGCTCCAAACCCCCAGTCCCCCTCCAGCCGTGTCCCCACTGCCAGGGTGGAGCCCTGGGCTGGGCAGGGGATGGTTCCCAGCTGAGCCCCCTTGGGCAGCACATCCCGGTGTCCTCCCCTCGCTCTGCTCCCTCCTACACCCACCAGTCTGCAGCACAGCTGGTTTTCCCTTAAACCAGCCTTCACTTTACCCGGTTTTGTTTAAAATCCACAGGAACAACACCTGAACAAGCAATATCCTCCTGGAGAAATCACTGAAAGCAGGCCAATTTTCATGCCAAACCTGAGGATTTGATCTAGCCCTTTCCTGCTGTCCGTGCAGTAGCTTTTCCTTTGCTGACTCGGTCTCATCATGTCCTTTCTTTTCTCCTCTTTTATTATTTCCATCTATTGCACAGTATTTACAAATAAAACCATATTGTAAATTATTTACAAAAAGAAAAAAAATGAAAAAAAAAATCAGTCCTGATGGCATAAAACCAATCTGTTTTCATTACTGAGATATGATGGCACTTACGATCACTTTAGTAAATGTAATGTAAAAAATAATAATAATAATAATGTGTACGCAAATTTAATATACATGGTCTCATGTAAGATAAATATTTGCCTTTTTTTCTAAAAGGTGTATGTATTCTGTAAGTGGAATAGTCTGTAGAAAGTTTCTATATGTTCTTAAAATGGCAATACATTCCAAAAAATGGTACTGTAAATATGTACAGCGTACAATGTAATTTGGTAGTTTTGCCTGTAATTTTATTTTAACTCCAGTTTCTACACTTGCATCTTGCAATGTCTGTATGGTTATATCAGTGCAAAAAAAAAAATGCAGGTAAAAGCACAGTCTGATGTAAAAACAAAAAAAAAAGAACTAAAAACACACAAAAAACAACAAAACAAAAAAAAAAGGAAGAAAAATACTCAGTATTTGATGTTTGTGACCCTTATTGTAAATGACATCTGTACTGTGAATGAGAAGTTTTTACAAGTATAATATTGCCTTTACTACAGCTCAGATTGTCTGCTCAGTCTGAGCGTATTTTTAAAAAAATAGCATGTTGGAATAAATTTTAAAGTCCCAACATATCACTACTTGCATGGCTGGCAGTCTTTAATTCCCCTTTCATTTAGCACAGGGTCAGGGAGCTGGGAAATGATGGAGCACCTTTGGATAAACCTGGCTCAAGTGTCACCACCCGTCCCGAGCCATCCCTGCTGAGCCCCCCCCCCGCTGCAGGTGAAGTTCTGCCCTAAAGGAAGTGCCACAATTGTGGGGTTTGCCCAGTTTTTCCTCCTCACAGCACAAAAACTGTGAGCAAAGGCACGTGGTGGATGCTCTGATGGGACTCTGCAGGGGCCAGGCTGAAGGCACAGAATCCCAGACTGCTTTGGGTTGGGATTGCCCTTAAAGCTCGTCTTGTTCCACCCAAACACCTTGCACTTGACCAAATTGCTCAGGGCCTCATCCAGATTGGCCTGTGAGTACAAACATTAGAAAAAAAATAGAAATAACAATAAAGAAGTCTGTCATTTCCCCGTTTCTTCCTCCCCCCCCCAAAGAACTGAGCTTCCCTCAGCTCACCCATTCCCAGGAAACCCTTCTGGGCAGCTCCTCTCCCTCTCACCTTCACCCGTGGGCTCTGGGGGCTGAACAGCCTTTGGTGGATGTTTGCAGACAAGTTCAGAGGCTGAGGCAGGGGCTGGTGGAGGGGGGCACTCACAAAATAGGGCAGGGAAGGAATTCTCTATCCCATTCCTGCCTGTGACCTTCCAGCTGGGGCTGCAGAACCAGCTGCTCCCTGTCCAAACAGCAGAGCCCATGGCCTGAATCCTTGGCTTCTCCAGCACTTTTTCCTGAGCCTGGTGACTGTGCTGGATGAGGGAGGTGAGGGAAGGGCTGGGGAAGCCCATTTGGTCTCCATTTAGTCTCACAAAAGCCACATTTCTGCATGAAGAGGAGGGAGAGATGTGTCGGTACAAAGGTCTGCCCTCCTCCTCTCTGAGATCTGGCTGGCTTTGCAGCAATAAGTGCTTTTGAACTTACTCCCCATCCAGAAGGAAGTTCACCCATTCCCAGCACTTGGCTGCCCCAAGCCTCAGTCTCCCCAACTCTAGACAGCAGTTGTGCCTCCTCAAAAGGCCATGAGTAAAGTCCAGACCAGGAGGGTCAGAACTGCACAGCTTTGGGCAAAGAGATGGAGAAGGGCCTGTAGGAGTCTGAGGGCACTTGGGGGGTTCAGCTGGAGAGGAGGAGACTGAGAGGAGAGCTCATTGCAGGGACACCTTCCTGGGCAGGGGCAGAGGAGGGGCAGGCACTGATCTCTGCTCTGGGGGGACCAGGGACAGCCCCCAGGGAATGGCTGGAGCTGGGTCAGGGCAGGGTCAGGGGGGATCTCA
>JAWWEW010000060.1:1035083-1048338 GCA_035583185.1 Anabacerthia variegaticeps
TGGGGCACAGGGGGTGACTCTTGGGGCTGGTCCTGGGCAGGGCTGAGGGTTGGGCTGGATGGTCCTTGGGGGTCCCTTCCAGCTCAGGATATCCTGGCATTCTGTGATTTACCTGAAGACTTTCCACTTCAACAGCGCGTTTGCAAAAGTCCATCTCCAGAGCCAGCCTTCCTCCTCCTCTGAGCCCCACCGAGGTGCTGAGGCTCCAGCCGAGCCCTGGGCAGGCTTTGCCTCCTCTCTGTCCCTGTCACCCATGTTCAGTCAGTGTGCAGGGAATCCACGCTGCCTCAGGTGAGTGCAGCACCCACCGTGGGTAATCAATTTTCTCCCTGGCACATTGTTTTCATTCCTTGCCTACGCGCTTTCCCCGGAGAGCCGATTATGTCACTCATTAACCTTCCCAGACCTCTTTATTCTCTCTATGCTTTTGTCAGGCCAGCACGTTCATATTTCGGCTGAGCCTCAAGAACAAAGAGTCCCCACTAATTCCTCTCTGCTTAGTCATCCCGAGTCACGTAGAAAGCCATTACCAAAATTGGTCCCGAAAGGCTGCCAGCGCCGAGCGCCAGCCCAGCTGCGGGCGGGCACATTTACATATCAGGGAGCTGGGGGAAGGCTCGGGGCACGCAGCGCTCACCGCAAGAGGTGTTTGTTCACTGCTCTGAATGAGTGTTTGTAAAGTCAGAGCCTTTCCCAAAACAGTGGAGATAATCCTCCCATCTGGCCTCTCCTCCCAGAAGCTTTTATCCTCTCTCAGCACTTTATGTCAAGGCCGATCTAAGCCGGCATCTCGGTGGATTAAAATCCTTTTTCTATTTTTCTTTTTTTTTTTTGATTGACCACATGGAGGTATTTGCTTCTTGACAGCTGAGGAACGTGGCACCGTGGAAGCATCCCATGGTCCTGCTCACACCTACGTGCTGAGCAGCATCTTCTTGGAACGGTGCTGCTGTGCTCTTGGATGCTCAAGGTCTGCTGCATGACCCGTTCTAGCCAGGCTGGGACAGGCAGCACGTCCTCCAGCAGCACAGCTAAGGGTCTGCAAGGAGGCACCAACCTCTAGGAGACTGTGAAACACCTCTGCTTCAGAACAGAGTGAGGGTTCTGCAGTGGTGATCATAGAATAATAGAATATTTCGAGGTGGGAGGGACAATCAGAGTCCAACTCCTGGCCATGCACAGACACCCCAACAATCCCACCCTGTGCCCCAGAGCATCATCCAAGCCCTCCTGCAGCTCTGGCAGCCTTGGGGCCGTGCCCACTGCCCTGGGGAGCCTGGGCAGTGCCCACCACCCTCTGGGGGAAGAAGAACCTTTGGCTGAGATCCCCCCTGACCCTGCCCTGAACCAGCTCCAGCCATTCCCTGGGGGCTGTCCCTGCTCACAGGGAGCAGAGATTGGAGCTGCCCCTCACGAAGAAACTCCACTGCAGCAGCCACGGGGGGTCCTCCAGAAGGAAGTCAGTTCATCACCTCCAGGCTGTGCTCCCAGCCCCTTCTCTACATCCACTGAGAAAGCTCCTCCATATAATTATCTGTTTCTGAGGTAGGATTTAAGCTTTCCGGTTTTCCTTAGAGCTACACAGACTAAGAAAGTTCCTTTCCTACCATGCAAGCTGAGATTCTCACAGCACCACATGAACGCAGAGCCCGGGATTTTGAGGGAGGTTTTCATAAGGTTTGCAAACCTACCCTTGTGACCAGTGTTGATGCATTTCTGAAAGAAGGCAGTGTCCCCAACACCAGTGCTGTTCCTCAGCATGAGCTGCTGCTTTGCTTGCACAGGGGAGCGGGTTCAGAAAGCTGAAGCTTTGGGGCACTAAGTTGATTCCAGGCCTGGAGCCCCTTTGCTCTGGAGCCAGGCTGGGAGAGCTGGGGAGGTTCACCTGGAGAAGAAAAGGCTCCAGGGAGACCTGAGAGTCCCTTCCAGTGCCTAAAGGGGCTCCAGAGGAGCTGGAGAGGGACTTGGGAAAAGGGATGGAGAGACAGGACAAGGGGGAATGGCTTCCCACTGGCAGAGGGCAGGGATAGATGGGATATTGGGAAGGAATTGTTGGCTGTGAGAGTGGTGAGGGGCAGGCACAGGTTGGGCAGAGAAGCTGTGGCTGCCCCTGGATTCCTGGAAGTGTCCAAGGCCAGGTTGGATGGGGCTTGGAGCAAGCTGGGCTAATGGAAGGTGTCCCTGCCAATGGCAGGAGGTGGAATGAGATGTCTTTAAGGTCCCTTTCAACCATTCCATGCTTCTATGACCTTGCCTTCTTCACCATGGATGTGATCTACTCTTGCTGTGACGTGGCCATGGAGGGGGCAGCTCCAGCAGTGACATTGTGGCTTCTGGCTGCCTTGGAAGAGCCCAGGACACAAAGCCCTGAGAATGAGTGAAGGGTTGGGTGCAGCAGGCCCTGCTCTGACAAAACAGGTCTGTGCCTTAGGGTTGCTTTGCTGGGTGGGGTATTCTCCTGGCTGCAGGAATGTGTGCTCTCCATGAACTGTCATCTGAACAGTTATTGTTAAAAGTGCCTCGTGTTAACTCAGAGTTGTGTTTCATCATCTGTCTGCAGCACAATTCCCCCTTCCTTAGGTGGCATCTGTCACCACGAAGATAAATCAGATGCCTCCCAGGGCTGCCACAGCTCAGAATTTTCACACCTCTCTCATTATGCCATTAACCCAGGGCAGATCATCCTCTAAGTGTCTCTGCTCATCCCTCTGACATCGCCAGACCAAGGCTTTGCTGTATCATGTCCAGACAGCCAAGCGCAGGAGGCATTTGCTGCTGCCTGTAATTGTCTGTGCAAAGCAGCCTGGATTGCTGGCACTGAATTACAAAGGTTTGAGCTTAAAAACATAGGGATTTGAGCAACTGCAAAGGCAGGGCAGAGGATATCTGAGCCAGAGCTGAGCCTCCAAAGCATTCAACAGCCCCTCCTGGCTCCGAAGTTAGCAGGGCAAATGTTACCAGTAGGTTCTGAAGCTGTTCCTGACGGACTCCATCCCCTCTTGCTGTGCACAAAGAGCTTTGGCCCTGCTGGGAGTGTGCTGAGAGCACTCAGGCTGTGCTGGAGCTTGCAGGGAAAGGGAAAATTGACCTTCTGTGCTTTCCACACCAAGTTAGATCAAAGCTGAGTTTGGAAAGACTTTTCTGAAATGAACTTTGCATAATGGACAGATCTTCAAATGCCACAGACAACTTCAGATGTTTCAGTTCTTGGGTGTCCAGCACTTTAGTGAAACACAGGTTTGGGGTGCACTGACAGACCCCCTCCAAAGGCAAGTCCCCCCAGCTCCCCACCTCTGAACACTCAAACCAGTGTCACACAGACCCTTTATCATTTTGGTGCTGTGGATGGTCTTTGGATACAGGCAACTTGTCCAGGCTCTTGGGCCCTCTTTGATGTAGGCTGCTGAAAAACTCTTGGATTCTGAAGAGCAATTAACACTCAGTCACCCCTCTGTATCCAAATCCCCTCCTTCCCTCCCTCCCTCCCTTCCACAGACAATAAAGCTCCAGCTGACCCCAGGTACAAGGTCTCCTGCACAAGCTATTCCAGTGGAAGGCCTTGGCTTTTCATTTCAACACTCTCAGCCTCTGGTGGGGCTGCAAAGGTGAAGGTATGCCCCTGTTTCTCTTCATAGGACAGGGAGAAATGGCTTTAGACTGAGAGAGGGATTAGATACAGGGGAGAAATCCTTCCCTGGGAGGGTGGGCAGGCCCTGGCACAGGTTCCCAGAGAAGCTGTGGCTGCCCCTGGATCCCTGGAAGTGTCCAAGGCCAGGCTGGAGCAACCTGGGCTAGTGGAAGGTGACCCTGCCCATGGCAAGGGATGGGACTGGATGAGCTTTAAGGTCCTTTCCAACCAAACCATTCCATGATTCCATGATCTTTCCTCTAGAAATCAACTCTAAAGTGAGGGTAACACCTGATTTCCTTTAATTTGCAGCCCAATCATGCACGGCCTTCCACCAGCTCCATCCTAAGCATCTGCTTGGGCTTTCTCAGGATTCCCTCACAAGACTGACTTCTCCTCGCTGTCTCCACCCCATGGGGACCACTCTGTCCTTCTTGACCAACCAACCTGTCCTTGCAGTGCAAACACCAGCAAACACCAGCCTCTGCTCATTCAGCTAAAGAATGTCTGAAGGGATTTGGAAGCAAAGGAGTTCCATCACACGTGGGCCTCTGTTATGAGTGTTAATGTCTCCAGCAACGCTGGGTTTCAGTCAGAGACATGGGCAGCCCATTTATTCCCTGCATTGCAGATTGGTGCAGAGGGAGCACACGCGCACACACACGCACACACACACACACACACACACACACACACTCTTCTCTCATGAAATCTACTTTTGTTCTGTCTTGTTTTATTCTCTTACACAATAAAAAATCTTCCTGGCTCAAAACACCTCTGCTCACCGTGCATAGAGAAACACACATTTTGCCAACAACTCTCCTGAAGAGACACCCCGCAGGGATATCCTGTCTACACTTTTCCTATCATTAAGCAGAGGGTGGAAGTCTGTATTTGGGGAGCTATCAAACACCCACTCTCTTTGCCACTTTGCCAGTGTTATCAGTGTTTGTCCCTGCTCTGTTATGTGGCCTTCAGTGTACTGCTGAATTCCTTTCCAAAATGTCATAAAACAATGGGGACAACTGTGTTGTTTCAGGAAAGAGGAGAACAGTCTGAGTGTGGTGGGGAATGTTTGGGCCATGAGGATGTGCACGTACCTCGTGTAGGGTGTCTGTCGTGCAGCAGCAGAGATCTGAGTGTCAAAAGGCCTGGGGTGGAGACAAGATTTTTGTGTGCACTCCTTTGGAGGAACGTCAGCACCTCCAGTGCCCAAAGCACCTCCAGTGTTAGGTGGCAGCTCGGGTTTTAGGTTTCCCAAGGATGCCTCATGCGAGGCTTGAGCACTTAATCCCCTCTGGATTGAGCTCTTTGGACATGGTGAGCTGCTTGTGCACAAGCCCTGGAGAGACTCTTAAACTGGGCGTTCCCCACTTTCTGTTTTTTTGGCAAGACCTGACCCATTAGGCATGTGCAGAGCCTGCCAAACCCACACAAAAGCCAGCAGAGACGAGCCCTCGGACTGTGTGTGTACGAGCACACTCCAAGCCCCGTGGTTGCTGCACTTTCCTGGGCTGGGGAGAGGCTGAGTGTGAAGAACTTCACCTGGTTTATGCCCTGGGCTTCAACACAGAGCCCTCGTTTTGGGGACGCTGAGGTGATTGGGATGGGACATCCATATCTTTCCTTAGAGTTTGTACATTTAAATCCTGGCTAAAGTAGAGGTTTGGAGGTAAGTGGGCTACTGAGTAGAGTGAGAAAAGAGGGAGAGGACTTTTTCTTCCAGAACTCAATTTTTCATGGGAAGAACTTCATTAGTTCATGTATTGAAATTCTGGAGAGCACTCACAGTTCAGGCTCATCCTGCTTTGTATTTCCCACCAATTTAGGCAGCTCTCTGCTCAAACTGGATCTTCTCTGAGTCCTGACTGCCCTTACACATGGATGGCAGCGCTGTGAGGATTTGCCATCTGGGACAAAACAACCTCTGAAAATTCATGTTTCTAAAGCATCCTCTTCTTATCATGCTGGCAGGAGATGTCTAAAATTAAAAAATCTGTGCTTTGGCCTTTCCCAGGGTCCCGGGGGAAGTTTGCAGCAGAAAAATGGGACTGCACGTCAGTTTTCCAGCTTAGTGGATCTACAGTGGTAGTCATTGATTCAGCAAGTTTAGGACCTTGTGTGGCAGAATGATGAGGGTTACTGATGAGGGAAGTGAAAGGGTATGGAAATTTGGGTCTGTGGGAGGGCAGTGAGAGGCACAGCTGATTTAGAGCTGAGCTGAGCTCAGTCTGAGCCTGCTGGAGAAAAGGGTGAGAGGGACTGACCTGGGGACGTGCAGGAGGCAGAGCTGCTGCTCTGGGAGGGGAAGGGAAAGCTGTGGTGGAAGGATGGGCTTGGCTGGGTCCTTGGTGTGGGGGGCACCTGCAGGGAGTGCAGGCATGGCCAAGGTGAGGAGAGCTCAGCAGAGGGCACTGGGGACCATGGAAAGGCTCAGGCCATTCTCATGTCTGGTTATTCGGCTTGCAGTGAATGTATCCAAACCTTTCCTTAGTAAGAGCCCAAAAAAATGAGGCAGTGACTACCCCAGGGACCACTGGATTTCCTGACACCTTCTCAAGCCATGTCCCTGTTTGAAGGAGAGGGTGTTCTCTGCATGCAGCACTCCAAGCTGCAGTTGAGTTCTAAGTATCCATCCTGATTAGATGCCAGGAACCCCCAACCATCTGGATGGGCTGGGATTGGCCTGCTCATTCACTGATCAAAGAATTGTTAAGGTTGGAAAAGGCCTCTGAGATCATCAAGTCCAAGTGTCAACCCACCACCACGTTCCCCAGGTTCCCAAGGGCCACATCCACAGGTTTTTTGAACACTTTCAGAGGTGGTGACCCCAGCACAGGTGAGAATTGGCACTTGTGTTTGGAGCTGGGCTTTCCCCATCAGAGGAGCTTCAGCAGGTCACATCAGCCGGGCCATGAGGGAGGAATCAAGGTGAGGCAGTTTGAACAAATCCTTGACAGTATCTGAAGAGGTCACAAAGCTTTTAAAATGAGGAGCTGGTGCTGGAACACTGAAAAACATGAACATTGAGAATGCCTTGGTTTCCCCCCTAAATTAGGGTAGAGTAAGAAACCAAGTCCAGATCTTCTGAATTAGTTTATTGCCTTCATTAGAGTAATTTCAGCTCTCAGTCTTGCAACTTGTTGCAAAATGATTGAAGTTGGTTAATTTTGTTGCGTAGCCTCAGTGGTCAGAAAGAAGAGTTTGTGAGGGGCTAAATGGTTTTGGGGTGTCCTTCCCCAGGACATCATGAAACCCTCTCAGCCCTGGGACTGGGCTCCTCCATGAGCAGGTGAGTCCTCGTGATGTGCAGGGAATGCTGAGCATTTGGAACGTGCATCTCCAGAGGGTTCATGCCAGAGAAAACCACCCCAGAAAGACAGCAGAGGTTATTTTGAGGAATCCCTGAGGTTATAAATAGCACCAGCCATGGGGGAGTTGTGTCCTCTCACCTCCTCTGCTCATCTGCCTGCTGTTCTCCCAGACTTCCCATTATCTCCAGGGACAAACGAGGTGGTTTGTGGCATCCAAGAGGTGTCAGACATAACTAAAGTGTGGCCTTCAGAGCAAAAGCACTCACAGCAGCTCCTCTTGGACACCTGGTCCCCGAGCTGGGGCAGGGGGACTCAGAACCATCTCAGGCAGACAAGGAGTTTCTGGACTAAACAGACAAAACAGTGGCAAGGAAAAGGCCAAGATTCCCTCCTTTCTTCCCTTCCCCACCACTTTATATTGGGAAACTGAGACAAAGCGAGTACTAGAAATGCAGCTACTTTGGGTGAATCACAGCCAGGGAAACAGCCAGTGCTGTTAAACATCCTTCACAAATACACTGATTGCACTGAAACCACCAAATTAGCAGCAGAACTAATAAAGTGAAACGTTGTTATGGACTTGCATTATCTCATATCTTTTGGAATGGATTATGTTGTTATTACATTTAAATTTACTTTCCAAAGTGCAACACTTGCTCTAATATATTATAATCCTTTTTAAGAAATGAAAAAATGGCAACTCTTTGCTCTGAATGATGTATTTCTGAGACCTGAGACAATATTGCTTTGGAGATTTCTCTTTTTTAATATGAAATACCAAACAGTTTTATGTCATTTTCTGTTGGAATAGAAAATTGCAGAATTTCTAGTGAAGCAGAAAATCTGGTTGCCACCCTCAGCTTTGATCCCTCTGGACTTGGAGTTAAATGCCAATAGTTCCAGCATAAACCAGCCTGTAAGAGGGGAGCTTCATGGCAAACTGGTTAACCAGTAACTGAAATTACAGATACATCTGTCCAAGGGCAGAGACATCCAGCAAAAAGACACTGCTGGCATAGACTGATCCCTTGCCAAGTTTGTGTTGTGATTCCTCAGCACCTAATTACTCTGACTTTAATTAAACTTTCTTGTACAACTTTCCTTGTTTCCTTCCCTGAGCTGCTTCTGCAGGCTGGAGTCTCTCATCTCCTACCAAAATTGCACATAGAGCTGGATGGAAATTATGACCTTCTTGGTTTGCTGGAAATGTTTTTGTGGATTTTTTTCCCCCCAAATTAAGTATTTCTGAATTCCTTAAAAACAAGATGTTTTGAAAAGTTGCCAGTCTGGTTAAAATGTTGTATTTTGACAGGAGAATTTTTTTTTTGCCACTGCAATTTTGAGTCCCCAAATAAAGAAAATGAAACAAATCCAATCATTTTGCAATAAATTGATGAAATAATTTTACTGAAGGTAACAAAAATCTCTGGGCTTCTCAATTTGTCACTCTTCCCATAATTTAGGGGGAAAAATGAGATAGATAGTCTCATTGTTTGTGATTTCCAGTGTTCCAGCATCAGCACTTCTCATTGGAAAACCTTTGTAACCTCTTGGGCCACTGTCCTGGATCTGTACATTGTTCAGAACAATGGGATCCTCCTCTGGGCGGCACAGTCAATACATCAATGCCCCAATAAACCGTATCAATAGTTAATTATTAACCACCTGTACAAGTGCTGAGGTGTAAAGGGCACACATATTTTGTTTGTTTTCCTTGCTTTTCTTCAAACTATATGTCATCCCCAGGGACTTTGACAGGTTTGGGAGAACTTCAAGTTCAGCAAGGCCAAGTGCAAGGTCCTGCACCTGGATGGGGGGAATCCCAAGCACAAACACAGCCTCGGGTCAATGGATCAAAACTGGCCCTGGGGAGAGGGAATTGGGGGTGTTCATGGATGAAAAGCCCAACATGCACCTTTGCAGCCCAGAAACCCTCCCATGTCCTGGGCTGAATCAAAAGAATTATGACCAGGTTGAGGGAAGGGATCCTTCCTCTCTTCTCTGCTCAGGTGAGACCCCACCTGCAGAGCTGCCTCCAGCTCTGGAGTCCTCAACACAGAAAGGACATGGAGCAGCTGGAGAGTCCAAAGGAGGCCACAGAGATGCTCCAAGGGCTGGAGCATCTCTGCTCTGGAGCCAGGCTGGGAGAGCTGGGGGGGCTCACCAAGAGAAGGCTCCAGGGACACCTGAGAGCCCCTTCCAGTGCCAAATGGAGCTCCAGAAGACCTGGAGAGGGACTTGGGACAAGGCATGGAGGGACAGGACAAGGGAAATGGCTTTAAACTAAAAGACAACAGGTTTATATTGGATATTGGGAAGAAATTGTTCCCTGTGATGGTGGGCAGGCCCTGGCACAGGTTGGGCAGAGAAGCTGTGGCTGCTCCAAGGCCGGATTGGATGGGGCTTGGAGCAACCTGGGCTAATGGAAGGTGTCCCTGCCCATGGCAGGGGATGGAATGAGATGAGCTTTGAGGTCCCTTCCAACCCAAACCATTCTGTGATTCTGGGATTCTCTATTTAACTCCTGCCTTGTTCTCTGTACAAATTTCTGACATGATGTTTGCAGTTTGCTTACCCAGACTAATCACAGGAATCTCCTTCCAAAAACTGACCTGAAAGGAGAGACCTGGAATAAGCTGCTGGTGAAATAAAAACCAGTTGCTTCAAGGGGACTCGAGGCATTGTGCTGGGATCTGAAGTGGATGCAGCCTGGAGCACCTTGGTGTTTGCAGAGAGCAGCTGTTGCAGAAAGGGGGATTTGTACCTGCCTGGGTGGTAAGGACCCCACCAAACTTGTCCCAGCTGGAATTCCTTGTGTTGCACAAGCTGCTCCCTTGCACTTGCTGCAAAGGATTGGGATCACAAAGCAGTTAGGGCTGGAGGCAGCTCCCAGGTGGTGATTAATTGCATGACACCTATTGTAATTATAAATTCCAGGTCACTCATCGTTCTGGAAAGCTGAAGGAGTTCAACCATCAGGGTGGAGTAAAGGCAGACATCCATATTAAAGTGTTCCAATGAACACTCAACAGACAAGGAATGTCTCCATGGGGCTGTCTAAACACACACAGGGCTTTGCTTTTCTTGCCTTGTGGGCACACAAAGTGTGTGCACACAGGACACATTCTAACTGTCATTCACTTTATTAAAAATCCCTTTCTTAACTGAAAATATTCCCTTTTCCATCCACAGAGAAAGAGTGAACATGCTTTGCTTCCCAAGTGGTGAGCAAGGAGCAGGAGGAGTTCACAGCCTATGGGGTCCTTATATTTTTGAAAGGAGGAGCAGCTTGTGCTGAAAATATTCAGCACATTTCTTGCTGTGGGAGAGCTGCAAGTTTTTGCTGGTGTAAGTGTCTGCCAGAGCTCCCAGAGCAGCATGGAAAGGTGTCATCAGGACCACTCTTATTATGAATTTAAAATAACTGTAACACCAGATCAGACCAGGTCTATGGCCCTCACCAGCAGAAGATGCTGAGGAGGAAGATGGATGAGTCTTGCCATAAGGGATAAGATGTGGCTGCTCCCGCTCTAAAATATCAAGAAAGCCCAGCTCTGTGAAGTTCAGTGTCCCTTCAAAGCTGATCACGCATCCATATACTCCCAATACTCCCTGTTTATCTAGATTTAATCCAAACTGCCTCCCCCCATTTATTTTACTAAAAGACTTGTTACTTTACTACAGATTTAATTGTGCTTGTGTAACAGGGCCATAATCATCTTAGAAAGATTGTTACAGACAACCCAGTACATTTCAAAGGTCCCTGAGACATTCACTTCTTTTTCTTTCCCTTTCAAAATCCCTGAGGATCACACCTCTGTTCCACTGCCCTGGAGTTTCCATGAGCAGCTCCCTGCATGGCAGGGGCTTCCAGCCTGTCAGACACCCCAGGGCAGCCCCTCAGTGCCAGAAGCCCCAGGACACCAACCATGCCCTGTTCAAGCGGCTCCCGAGACCTCCAGTTAAAGGGAGAAGCACTGCAGGGAGGGACCATGATTGTCCTCCCCCTTTGCTGCCTCAGAGCCTCTTGTGGCCACTGGAAATTTAAATTCTCAGGCAGGAAAAGGCCCCCATGTCCTACAGAGCAACACCTATGGCTGTGTCCCTTCTGCCTGCAGTCCAGTGCTGAGATAATCCATTCCTGCAACTTAACCAGGCCTGGTTCCAACAGGCTGGCTCAAGGCACAAGCACAGCAGGCACAGGGCAGTGTCCTGACATGGGCACAGACACTTTTTGGGTGATGCCACAACCACACTGGCTCACCTGGATGTGAGAGGTGGTCCTTGCAAATGCCATCCCAGCTGGTGCTCCTGCCCCTTTCCCACCTCAGTGGAAAGGATGGAGACGGCACATCCCAGGCTGCAGGGCAAAGTGTGACCCCACCTTCTATCCTGGGGAGATTTCAGCTCTGCAAGAGAAGCCTTGTGCCTGTGCTGTGGGGACATGGGGGCAGCAGGGCAGCTCTGGCACCTTTGGATGGCAATTCCAACCCCGGGGGCCAGGCTGCCTCTCCTCATGGCTGTGAGGGACACTGGGAACTTACAGGATGGGGAAAACACACAAAGATCTGGAAACTGGGACCAGAGTAAACAACCCTTCGTGGTGTATTCAGGCACTGATAGTGCAAACCACAGACAAACACAGAACAGGGACAAATCTGTTATCACAAACCATGCAAACAGTCCTGTCCTACTGTTTCTTTCTTCGGGGCTGCTATTTCGGGCCTGGCTTTGACTCCTTGAAGGCCTTTGTGCTGCTGAAATCCTGTGTCCAGCTCCACCAAGCAATCCCACCTCCCCATGGTGCTCACAGCCACCCTCCTGGAACAGCACAGAAGTGACAGCCTGGAGCTGGTGTGGCTCAGACAAGCCAAATGGGGTCTTGCAGAGCAAATCTTGGAGATGTGAGAGTGTTCTGGATTTTCAGTGATAGCCCAATGGTGACTGAAAGCTGCCACAGCCTGTGAGGGCTGCCCAGCTGCCCAGTCTTGCCATGGGACCGGTCCCCATCAAAAGAAAGGAGCCAAAGGGTAATTCAAGAGTTGCCTCAGGAAATGCCTGGATGCTGCAAGTGAACTTCAGGTGACTCTCCACAGAGCTGACTTTAAGCCAGAATAAGAGAGTCTAGGCTCTGGAGGATGCCCTCATGTCGCTCATGTCATTTAGTAGCCATAAACTTGGTTGAAGTTCTCCAACCACCACTGTTTGTGCCAGGCTGTGTCTCAAAATCTCCTGGCCATCCTCAGCACCTTTGGAGCTGCATGGACAATAATCCATAATGATGTTGTGTCGGCTCAACGCCCTACAGAGCTGAGGAGACTTCTGCCTCCTTGCCCTTCCAAGTCTCCAGATCCCTGTGGATCAGGGTGTGAAATATCTCCTCCAGCCTGCCGGCACCACCACTGGAATTCCTGCTAGTCAGCAGAGAGCAGTGATTTATAACAGCTCCAGTGTTGAGCTGGGGCTGGGGAGGGGGGCCATCAGAGTCCCAAAGGAAGCCTCACTTGACAATGTCTCTTTCCTACACTTCCTAACAGCGACTGGAGGGGGGGGATGACCAACTGTGGAAAAATGCTGCTAATGTCCCGGGACAAGAATTATGGTTTTTTGCTGGGCTTCCATCCACCGTGGGGAATTCTGGCTCGTGACATCACCCCATTGTTCCCGCTGGTGCCAAGAACACGCCGGGATCCCGTCTTCCCAATGGTTAAAGCACTTTCCTGTTTGCTCGTTCCTCGTTTCCAAACAGCCCCGGCCGCGAACGCTGCACGGGATGTCTCCTTTCTTGAGCTGTTTTGTCCCTTTCGTCATGTCTGCCTGGAACTCTTCACAATGAGGTGAACAATGTACTCCTCCAGAGAGAAACAAAAGGGAAAAAATAACTGCGGGAGGCGAAGCCCGGCTTTGGCATTTAGGACCCTGTGTACGCCTTTGTTCCTTCTTGGGGAGCCGTGTTTGTGCAGCACTGGCCCGTCCCTCTGCTCCAGCCTGTTGTTTTCCTTTGTGATTTTAGTGTGGTGATAATGCCAGGAGGGTTGGCCTTGGAAAGCAGTGGCTCCTGCTCTTGACTGGGGAAACAGGGACAGTTGCAGGAGCAGAGCAGCTTCTCCATGTCTGAGAGGTCAAGGAGAACCAGTGTCCCCAGTCCGAGCTGAACGCCCAGCCCGTGGTGTGAGGGGATGGAATGTTTGGGCAGTTTGGGCACCACAATATAAGATCTCAAGCTGTTGGAGAGTGTCCAAAGGAGGGACACAGAGATGGTGAAGGGTCTGGAGGGGCCTGAGGAGCAGCTGAGGGCACTTGGGGTGTCCAG
>JAWWEW010000060.1:1048670-1071443 GCA_035583185.1 Anabacerthia variegaticeps
GGGCAGTGGGCACGGCCCCAAGGCTGCCAGAGCTGCAGGAGGGCTTGGATGATGCTCTGGGGGACAGGGTGGGATTGCTGGGGTGTCTGTGCAGGGTCAGGAGTTGGACTGGATGGTCCTTGTGGGTCCCTCCCAGCTCTGAATATTCTATGATTCTAAAACAAGCAGGTATCTTGAAACCACCATAGTTAGACACAAGAATAATCACAGAATCATTGAGGTTGGAACAGTCCTCCAAGGTTACCAAGTCCAACATGCTGTATGGGATGGCTGATGCTGTTTCACCCTATGTCTGGACACTCTTCTTCAGAAGCCTAGAGGCAAAAACCCTTTTCAAAGTATTGTTTTTTCACACAAACTCACTAGCTCTGGACAAAGCTCTCAGAGCAGGGTCAGTTCAAAGCTGTCCTGGTCAAGGTAGAGTTCCTACACCCCTGCACTAAATGGAGACATTCCCCCACAGTTCCACATCCTTTAGGATCTGTGAAGCACTGGTGCCAAACATCCATAGGTGTGTGGGTCAGGTTTGTGCCTGCTCAGCACAGGAGGGTATTTCCTGGAGAAAAAAAAATGAGTTCAGGCTCCATTCAGCACATGTGAACACGAGGGTGTAACATTTGCTCCATTTTCTGTGACACTGTCAATCTTTTGGGATTTATGAGAAATGAAGAAAAGAGTTGAGAAATCTTGGATGAAAGGTCTGGTTTGTAAAGATGTTTTTGCACCTGGCATTAAAGGCAGATACAAGCAGACATCTGGGCACTTGTCTTCTTCCAGCCACACAGCAAGAGATTGCAGTTACGTGTAGCTTCAGGTGCTGCCTGGAACTGTGAGATGAGTGACAGAGCTCTGGCCACAAAAGGACCCTGGTGAAGGAAATGGCTTGAACCCAGATGTCCAAAACCTCAGCTTAACCTGAGGCTCCTCTTTGTTCCTAGAGGCACGAGGCGTGTGTGAGACAGGGTTCTGTGCTGCTCCTGTCAGCCAGTGAACCCTGGAGAGCCACAGTGGTGCTGTGGCTCTGTCTCACAATTGGTGCAAACAAGTGGCAGCTGCTTTTCAAAGAGAGCGCCCCTTCTCTCACAGAATGATGTCATTTGCTCCCCAGCCTTTCCTCCCTGTGAGCAAATACTGCTGCGTTCCCTTCCCCACGTCCAGGGGATCATCTTTCACCCGCAGTGACCAGAATGAGGATCACAGAACGGAAGCCAAGGGAGATTTATTATATCACTGAACTGGCATCTGGAATGTCACGGAGTAGCCGAGCTCTGACATAACTCTGAAACTTGGCACAGCTGGAATATGGGCTGTAACAGGTAATGCTGCTATTGTATTTCCCTGTTTTCTTTAGGATAATTGTTGCATTGCTACAGAGGTTAAACACTTCCCTCTGCTTGTTTGCCCGCAATACTGAAGCTTTATTTTATCAGTTGTATCTTTAGTTTTGTATTATTTTAAAAGAAAATTTGCACTCTTCCTGATTTTCTCTGCCTCAGGTCCTCTACTCTCTTACTTTAATGGCATTTCCATATGTACATTTTTCTGCTCTGGCCCCCTGTGCCCCCTCACAACATCCCCTCTCAGTAAATGGAGCTCTTGACAGCATCTCTGCCCTCCTGTGCCATCACAGTGAGACTGGTTGGTGAGTAGAGCAGCAGTTTCCTCTGAGCACAGTTTGTTTTGATCCCACTCTGGGTTTTGCCCTGCACGCATCTCCCGTGTACATTTTGCATGAGTTCACAGAGGGCTTCACAGCACTGCTTGGTCTGAGGGAACGTCAAATGCCGTGGTCGTTGCCTGCAGGACTGCAATTATAGCCCCAATCATAGCCCCTTTTACTTCCATGAGGTGCTGTGAGCAGGAGCTCTGTCTCAGACTGAAGGAGTTTTCCACACTCTGTCCCATTGCATTTCTCTTATTTCCCTTTCCCCATGCACGTGTTACTGTGCGTGAGGCTCCCACTGACTGCAATTGCCGTCACCTTCCATCTGCCCATGACAACAGGGCAATAAAAGCCTTAAACCTGCTCATGGTAAACAAATGAAATACACTCCCTTTCACAGAAGCCTTTAAGAATGTCCCCACAAAGGCAAGTGGGGTGGTTTGGCTTTTCTAACCTGCTCACAGGATTTACCCAAGGTTTCTGCTGCCCAGAGCTGTCTCTCCGAGCTGGAACGGTGGTCCCAGGGGATTTGGGGTGCCTGGAAGTTGGGATCCATCCCTGCAGTGGTCGGGACCCAACACTCCTCCGGAGAGCAGTTTCCTGCTTCTGCATGACACACACGGTGGACCAGGTGAAATGGCTCGGAGTGCCTCCTTGTGCATGTCAGGAGGTGACTCTCTTTTGCATGATTTGTATCCTAAAAATGTGCAAATACAGTGTTGAATGTGCCTCACTCATCCTGAAGCAAAATCAGACAGCGGGCGGACAGATTTATTGCCAGAAATTTGAATTGCTCAATGTAGCAAAAGTGTTTAAATTGATTGGGGGGGAAGGGGGGGGGGGGAACCGGAGAAAGCTGAGCCTGTCACTGAAAAGCTGCATTTGCATGAGATAACAAGTACATTTATCCATTGAAAAAAACTGAAGTAAATTTAAGAAAAATTTCAAGCGACAACTTGGCAGAGCAGCTTGAATGCTGCCCACTTTACCGGGGTGGGCGGGGGGTCGGGTCGGTCCCCTCGCGTGGGCAGGTGGTCTGGGGGTCCCACGGGGGGCTCTGCCTCCTGCGTGTCCTCCTGCCTTCCCCTGCGGCTCCCGCCCCGCTCGGGACCCCCGGGGGTCGCACGGCCACCGCTCCCCCTGACCCCCCGGGGGTGTTTCTGCCCCCAGCCCCTCGGGGGCGCGGAGGAGCCCCGGTGTCCCCGCGGGGTGGCCGCTCCACGCGGGGCGGAGCGCCCGTGACGCGCCGGGACGGGGCTATAAAGCACCTGCCGGCGCCCCGCGGCTCCAGACGCTGCGCGGCGGCTCCACGGGAGGACACGGGACGGGAGGAAAGGCAGGAAAACCCCAGCAGAGCCCCCCAGAGCCGCCGGCTCAGCCCAGCCCAGCCCAGTTTAGCCCAGTTTAGCCCAGCTCAGGCTCTCTCAGCCCAGCTCAGCCCAGCCCGCAGAGCCGCGCTCATGCCCAGCCACCCCGCAGTGCTGCTGGCGCTCGCCCTCTGCGCCCTCCTGGAAGCCGGTGAGCCCCGGGCTGGAAGGGGATTGGTACCCCGGGGATGCCCGCCCGGGAAGGGGGACCCCCCGCGCCCCCTCGGCTGGGGGAGCGGGGCCGGGGCTGCCCGAGGGGGCTGCCCGGAGGCTGCGGGGTGCGGGCACGGCGCGGTGCCCTCGCCCCGAGGGAGCCCCCGGGGTCGTGCCAGCCCCAGATGAGCCGCAGCCTCATCCCAAAAAGCTGCCCGGCACGGGGACGTCGCCGCGATGCTCAGCGGAGGGGACACACGGACGGGCACCGAGCCTGCAGCTCATCCCTCCCTCCTTCTGCTGCAGGTCTGGGCCATCCCCCGCCCGAGTCCCACCTGGCCGCGCACCCGAGGACCAAGCGATGTTCCTGCAACAGCTGGATGGATAAGGAATGCATTTACTTCTGTCACCTGGACATCATCTGGGTCAACACACCTGGGTGAGCACGAGTGCAGCTTCGGGGGGGCTCTGCGGGTGGGCAGGGACGGTGCTTTGTGCGGGAGGATGGGGAGGGGTCCCGGTGCTGTGGGAGCACCTGCCCCGGGCAGCGCTGCAAGCTCCGTGCAGACGGGGGCAAGCTGCGCTCCTGCTCAGGACTTTCAGTCCGGCCCCCGGGGATCGGGATGCAGGCACAGGGCGCTGCTTCCCCACGGGCTCGGCTTTTTCTGAGGTTTGTACCTCTGCAAGCCCAAAATAACACCAAGATGTTGTAGCTGCAAGTCAGAAAGTTGCTCTGCCCACTTGCAAACTGCAACCCTGGCTGCTGCCAGGCAGTATTGTTAATGAGACAGAGGTGGGCTGGCACTAGCGGCCCGTGGCTGCCAAGTCCTGCCCTCAGGAATGTTAAAGCAGCTTTCCCAGCACTTTCAGACCAATGGCCATCACACTGGAGCATAACACATGTACTCAGGTGTGGTTATAATCATGCTTGCTAACATGAAATTACAACTCGCTGCTTGCTCGGAGAATAGTTGCAGTCACTGCCAATCCTAAACCCTCTGGGAGAGTAGATTGCCATCAGAGATGGAGGGGAATGTGCTCACAGCTCTGGTTGCCGCTGTGATCACAAGAACCTGTTATGGCCCCGAGACATCTCGAGCTGTACAATGTCCTGTGTGTTAAAACCTGCAGGGGAGGGAAAGCACTGACTCCTGCTGTGCTGGAGGAACGGGCTACTGCTGGTACTGCTGCTGGGGCTACTGGGACAGCTGCTGGGGCTGCTGCTGGGGCTGCTGGCCTGGGCCAGCCCAGCTCCTCATGTGCTTTGCCACGCAGATGAACTGCCAGCTCGCCCAGCCCATGTGGCGACCCTTGCACAGGCACCTGGCCTGCTGCAAGGAGAGGGAACTCCACTTCCAAGGCAGCACAGAGTGGCAATCTCCCTGGGAGGGGTAGGGTGGGGAAAAAAGGAGGTGGGAGAGGAGCTGGAGTTTAAAGACTTGGACCTATCAGTGACCTTTTCACCTTATGTCTATAGATGAGTCCTTTATTATCCTGGCACTGGCTTGGCTGCCTCCCAGGACCGTGCTATAAACCTGTTGGCTAATAAAAAGTTAGTGGCCTGGCTGAATTCCTTTGTTTTTCCCAGGCACACCGCTCCCTATGGCTTGGGGAGCCCGCCAAGGCGGCGCAGGAGATCGCCCGGCCGCTGCGAGTGCGCCCACTCGAGGGACAGCATCTGTGCCACCTTCTGCCAGGCAAAGCCGGGGTGAGTCGGGGGTCCTGGGGTGTCCCTGGGTTCTCTCTGGGGAGGGTGCAAGCAGACAGACAGTGCTTGGGAGCTGGAGCATCTCCAGCTCCCTGGGGACACTGCAAACAGCTGGAACTTGTGTAGTGGCTTTCAGTCCCCTCCCAGGAGGCCCTGGCAGTGCCACCCCGGTGTTTTTGTTGTACAATAGTCTCTTCTCTAGCTGATAGGAAGCACTGTTGCCTCCATCCCTCCTGCTGCCAGGGGGCTGAGGAGGTGCTAGGTGTGCTGGTGGGAAGGGAGGGCTGGCAGTACGCTGGGAAGAGGGGCAGGCAGAGGGTGTGGAGCTTTGGGACACCAGTGTCTCCTGCCTGGAGCAGAGCAGGACTGCTGGGAGCTGGGGCTCAGCAGTCAGACGTCCTGTGTGATCAGCTCTGTTTAGAGTGCACGTGGGGTCTCAGTTCCGTCCCTTCAGCAGCACAGAGGGGAGTGTTACACCCGGGGCGGTGGGAGCAAAGTCTTTGGAGAGGTCTGTCATTAATTCCATAGCAAGGCAATAGTTAAAATCCCCAGTCATTAAATATGACTGTGAATAGAGTGAGGTCTGACAGAAGGAAATAGCAGTGAAAGTGAGCCATGAATAGCTCTCAAATAGCTGCAATTAACCCTTCAAGAACATGCATTCAGCTGTCTGTCATTGGGGCAGCTCCCGCTGGACTCAGCACAGCGAGCCTGGATGTGGGTGGTTCATGCATCTCCTCTTGCTCATTAGGTACCTGCAGAGCCTGAAGCTCCCAGGGAGCTCTGGAGCACCAACGAGGTCTCTGCAGAGCAGTGACATGAGGCCTCCCCACCATGGCCTGCTGAGAGCTCTCAGGTGAGCATGACACTTAAACCTGCCCTGAACATCCCTCATAAGCACTTGAAAATCTGTGAGTGTTACCCCAGACTGCAGTTCCCACTTGGATTTGGCCTGACTTCCTCCTCTCGTCTCCTTTAAATGAGAAGACTTGACTATTTCTGCTCTCTGTAGAATGGAAGGCTCACAGCTGAGGGAGCTAGAGTTGCTTGTGTCCTTTCTAAACCAGAGGATTGTTACACAAAATGTAATTCTTGACTGGAGTGGGAAGTTTCTCTGATATGGGACAGGCGGATGGGTGATGTACAAGAAGAGGGTGGGGGGATGGCATCATGTAGGAATATAATTTATAGGGCAGCAACTTTGGAGCAAGGGAAAGAGCTTTTCTCAGCTCACATCTGTGAGCTGTGGAATCACTGCTGGAATAAACCACAGACTCCAGGAGTGTAAATTACTTAAAGGGAGCTGGAAAATCAATTAACTGTTGGCAGTTAAATCAGATGTAATGGGAACAGCCTCTGAAAGGCAGATCTGAGGAAGCATCACTTGGGTCATGCCCCACTGCAGGACTCTGAATCCTCTGCCACCGATGGAGAGGGGATGTTGGGCTTGATGATGGTCCTCTTAATAAAGCTGGGACTAGAAATTCCCCCCCTTCCTTCCCCCATCTTCTGCCTCATGCTACATCCTGGGCAGGGGTGGGTAAATGTCATAATATGGGCTGTTTCTGAGCAGGGGGCAAATGGCCTGGAGAGTGACCTGGTGTCTCTTCTGTTCACAGGGACCTTGCTGTGTCCAGCCTGCGCTCTGGCAAACATCTGCAACGCTCCCGGAGGGACGCACAGCCCACGGTTTTGCCTTGGAAGAAAAACATCTGGAAGAAGAAGAGATAAGAAACAGGTGCATACCAAGTTCACCAGAAGAATTTGGAGTCCTGTGGGTGCCACCAGCTCTGCTGTCGGTAGTTAGAGCCGAAGGAGAGGCCATGAGAGGAAAGGGAAGAAGTGGAAGTCTCCGAGCTCCTGTTGCGTGACCCAGCACTGGGTGTACTCCAGCGACTGTTGTAAAGGGAAAACTCTCTCTCTGTACAGTCCCAGATGTGTCGTGGAGCTGAATTGTGCCTTTTTGGATCAGGCAAGGGCCTTGCTGGAGGAGTACGAGCTTAACTCTGCTCTGGAGCCCCGGGCAGAGGGTGGTTGAACCCCTTCCAAACCAGGTGGTTCTGTGCAGTCCTGGCCATGGCAGCACTGAGCCCATGGCACTGCCCTGCTCTGCCTTTGAGCTGTGTTCGAGATGGGCCCAGCTTGGCCCCATGCAGGGTGCTTTGGCTGCCCCTCGTGCTCAGGGAAGAGCTGCTTCCAGCGTGAGCCCAACTTTGCACTATTTTCTCTTGTCAGTCAGTGTGTATGAATGAGACTCTCAGGGCGAAACAGCTCCCAGTTTGTATTAAAAATATATAACATCCAGGAGCCTGGAAGCCAACTGAGTAGTCAGTGGCCTTCACTGGCTGAGAAATTCACTGAAGGGCATTTCCCTGAGATGCTTGAGTGGCTCTAGTTGAGGTGGAGGGTGGCTCACACCAGAGCTGGTGTCAGATCCAAGTGTGACCTCTCCCAGCAGGCACAGGGTGGGGAGGTTGATGTGGAGCTGTTTCTGCAGGAGCCCCGAGCACCAACCTTGTGCTTCTGGGGGAGGGAGCCCTGCTGGGCCTGAGGCAGAGCTGAGCTGCTGCTCTGGGTCAGCTCAGGGCTGTGAATCCATCTCATCTCCTTGGACATGCCCTCAGTGGGGTAGGGTACTCCCAGCCCTGGACATCCCAGCTCTGTTCCAGCTCTGCCTGGAAGGAGAGGCTCGGGGCAGAGGGTGGGGTGGTGGGGAGATCTGCACAAAGGCTTGCTTGCTGCTTTGCTTAGATCGGGTCTCTGAGCTGGGCTCTGTATAACAAATACAGGAGAGCAGGTCACTGTGGGAAGTGTAACCTGGGTAGGGAATGCCGTAGCCAAAGGGCAGCCAGGAGGGATGGGTGTGGAGGGAAGGACTGGGAAGGTGAGGGGGTTGGAACCAGGTGATCTTTAAGATCCCTTCCAGCCCAAGCCAAGTGTGATTCTGCAGGAGAGCACAGCACTGTGTGCCAGGGAGAGGCTGGGATTGAAAGCCATGCCATGTCCATGGAGCAGCACAGCACTGCTGGCCCAGGGGAGGGAAAGGGCCTTTGGGAAAAACACTGAGCCCAGGACCGAGAAACCAGTCCTGCAGGCAAACACAGCCTCAGGGCTCTGGAGCTCTATCACAGATGCACTTTTGTTTGCCTGGCCAGATGAACTTCCATTAGAAACTGAGGGCTGCAGCTTCACCTGGGCACTGCAGGGCAATAATTGCTCTCCTGGAACCACTGTTGGGTCCCTCCTGCTCAATCCAGTGTTACACAGGAGCATTTATAAGGGCTGCTGGAAGTTGGTGGTGGACCAAAATCTGTGGCTGTTGCAAGTGTAGCCCCGTTGGACATAAAAAATAATTCCTTGATTTTGCTTTAAGCCCCGGAGCAAGGAAAAAATGAGGCCAATTGATTGTATGACAAATGAAAGAGCAGATGAATCATTTGGTCCCCAAAGCTGCAGAAAATCTTTTTTTATATTTGACCTTCTGAAGGTTGGAGGAATTCTAAAAAAAAAAAAAAAAAATCCTTAAAGGGTTTGTTCCAGAGGTAACTTTGCACATGGTTTAATGTGAGCTTAGTAATTTAAAATAAAACTACTGCTGTAAAGTACTATGTATCTCTCCTTGTGTGTATAATGTCTCCTCCTTAAGTGACTTACTGCACACTTGCCATATGTAGCATTCTGAAATCTGTATATTTATTTAAATCTATTGATTTTTTTTAGACAGTAATTTTCAAAATATAATTTGTAATAAATAATGACAAAAGTCAATACTTTTTTTCTTCCTAATTTGGTGATGGGAGGTGGTGGGTGAAGTGAAAGAAATCCAGATGGCCCAAAGCACTGGGAAAGGGAGTGGGACAGCAGAGCTGGGTGGGAATGGGGAGGCTGGGAATGGTCCTGAGCAAATTTCAGTTCAAAGTGAATCCATCAGGTAACTTAAACCTTCCTTAACTTAAACACCTTCCTTCTTTCTGGGTGTCTGTGGGAGCATAGATGTGAAATTATGCCCAGGTTGTTGTGCTTGGGGCTGTGGGTGCTGAGACCAGCTTGGATCCTCATGCCAAGGGATCCTGGTAGTGTTTTCCCAGGGCTGAGTCCTTTGCCTCAAATCCCCCTCACAGCTCTGTGACCGTGGGTGTCACCACAGGGACAGAGCAACCACAACCCCCTCCAGTGCCACGGAGCTTCACAGCTGAGAATGGCTGGTTGGTCTTTATTATAGTCTTTTTTTAAGTGCAGTTAAAAAGCCATCACCCAGGGGAGGCCATGGAGATGGTGAAGGGTCAGGAGGGGCTGCATGAGGAGTGCCTGAGATGCCTTGGCCTGTCCAGTTGGAGCAGAGCAGGCTGAGGGCAGAGTTCATGGGGGGCTGCAGCTCCAATCTCTGCTCCCTGCGAGCAGGGACAGCCCCCAGGGAAGGGCTGGAGCTGGGTCAGGGCAGGGTCAGGGGGGATCTCAGCCAAAGGTTCTTCTTCCCCCAGAGGGTGGTGGGCACTGCCCAGGCTCCCCAGGGCAGTGGGCACGGCCCCAAGGCTGCCAGAGCTGCAGGAGGGCTTGGATGATGCTCTGGGGCACAGGGGGGGATTGTTGGGGTGTCTGTGCAGGGACAGGAGTTCACAGAATCACAGAATCAACAAGGTTGGAAAAGACCTCTGAGATCATCAAGTCCAACCTTTGACCCAACACCACCTTGTCACTCAGACCACAGCAGTGAGTGCCATATCCAGTTTCTTCTTAAACACTTCCAGGGGGGGTGAATCCCCCATCTCCCTGGGCAGCCCATTCCAATGTCTGATCACTCTCTCTGTTAAGAATTTATTCCTAATGTCCAGTCTAAACCTCCCCTGGCACAGCTTAAGGCTGTGCCCTCTTGTCCTATTGCTGGTTGCCTGAGAGAAGGGACTGACCCCCACGTGGCTACAACCTCCTTTCATTTAGTTGTAGAGAGTGATGGGGTCTCCCTGAGCCTCCTCCTCTCCCAGCAGTTGGACTGGATGGTCCCTGTGGCCTCTTCCAGCTCAGGAGAATTCTCTGTTGGTCTCCAGGGCTTCCTGGGCAGAGCTGCAGCTCCATCCTTTCCCATTGCCTTTCCTGGCTGAGCTGCCTCTCCCGTGGCCCAGCCCTCACCCTCTGACTTGGTGTGAAAACCAGATTCCTTCAGATGTTTCTATGACAGTAAGTCACTGTTCCTATGACTTTAATGATAAAGGCCCCTGATCAAAATGACCTGGAATTACAGGCAAACACTGAAAATGCTGCACATTTCCTCTGTATAACATCTGAGGAGCAATCATCCTCTCTTCTGCTCAGCTGAGCTCCAGAACAGCCCTGAGAATTTTGCCTGGTTGGGATAATTTCCATGGTGTCCTGCTTGGACTGATTTCAGGTGGTGTGAATGAGGGAGCTGAGGGCTGTTGGACATTCATGCATTTCCCAGGAAAGATTTCCCCACTCTCTGGAGTGTCTGTTGAGCCAGCCTTGGGCTCAGGCTTTTATTTGTCTTTCTTAAGTCACAAAGGAGCTATGACCTTGGTGAGCCCTTGGTCCCAGAGAACAAACATCTCTCTTTGGGACCCTCTGAGGGTCATAGCACAAGAGAAACACCATATTTGCTGGAGATGGGACCACAAGAAATACTCTCCAGCCTTTCTACACTGTGAGGGCTTGAAACGACATCCAAACAGGGGGAGAGAAAATTGGACATAATCATTGTGGATGGTTGGTTTTTTTTGGGGGGACCTTAAGAACAATTAGTAGAGAAAAATTTGACATAGGGATGAATGATGGAAAATCTTCCAGGACAGGCTCCCACATTCATGTGAGGAAACTTTGGACTCACGAGTGAGTTCCACAGGAGGAAATACTGGAAATAAATGTGTCTGGAAAACCAGCTTAAAAATGCCACAGGCCAGACATCCAGAAGAGTCTCCCAGGGCCCTGATCCCAAAACCTCAGTAGAACACTTTGTTCCTTAAAGCCCCTCAGTCCCACCAAGTGCTGAGGGACAACCTGAGCCAGGCAGTGACCCCTGGCAGTGCCTGGACTGATCCCAACATCTGTGCAAAGCCCAGCCCTTCGGGTGCAGCTTTAATTACAAGCCCTAATTAATTATCACCCGAAGGAAGAAGAGAAGGGAGATGCTTAAGAGTATCTTAATTAGGGTGAAAAGGGATAAGAGAGGACTGTGCTTATTCTTGAGGTTGTTGAATTCACTGACAAAGATTAGCTGAAGTAGGTTGAAGGAGGCATATTTTATAAATTCTCACACATAACAGGAAAGAACAGAATAATAAAACTTCACTTAAGAGGAAAATGCAGGAAATCAGGCAACGTCCAAAGCCAGTTCTAAGCATAAGTGATAGGGCATCTTTCCTAAGATACAGCTTTTTGATTGAACTGTCCTTTTTATGACTGACAATTCCCATGGAAGTGGACATCTTCTTCCCTTCATGTGACTCTGGAATTTTTTTGGGAATTCCTGACAAAAGCCCTTCCTAGATGGCCCACGGGCAGCAAACCTCCCTTCTGCACTGTGGGACAGCTCTGCCCTCTCAGGTTTGGCACTGTGTGTTTGGATGGGACTTTGTTCCCTCCTCACATTTGGTGAACTGTTGGGTTCTGCTGGGGGAAGATGTGTTGACATAAAACAGAAGGATGGTTTGAGTGGGGGTATTTGGGGATGCCTTTTCAGGACCAGCCTTTTGATGCTCCCATGGAGAGAAGGAGCTGTCCACAGCAGCTGTCTGCTTTGAGAGGAGATTTTCTGCATGGAATTTTATCATTTGGAACTGTTTTGGTCTGGATCACTCTGTGGAAGGGCTGGGCCTTATGAAATCACAGGCTGAGGAAGTTGGGGCTGTTCAACCAGAGAAGGAAGTGGAGTGACGTGACAAGAGGGAATGGCTTCAAACTGCAAGAGAGAGGTTTAGATTAGATATGAGGAAGAAATTCTTCCCTATGAGGGGGGTGAGGCCCTGGCACAGGTTGGGCAGAGAAGCTGTGGCTGCCCCATCCTGGAAGTGTCCAAGGCCAGGTTGGACGGGGCTTGGAGCAACCTGGACTAGTGGAAGATGTCCCTGCCCGTGGCAGGGGTGGAACAAGAGGATCTCTAAGGTCCCTTCCATCCCCAACTGTTCTGTGGGTCTGTGATTCTGTGGAACAAGGCCCAGGGTGCAGCAGGAGGGGAAGGGACACTCAGTGATGGGTGCAGGGTCACGACTTGCCACAGGCTGGTCCCTGGGCCTTTGGTTTGGGCATCTCCAACCCGAGCTGCAAGTGCAGATCCCAGAGTGTCTGTGGAAGTTGGATGTGGTCCACCAGCACAGACCCCTCAGACAGTGCTGGGGGCCTCTCCAGCTGCTGAGCCTCTCTCCACAGGACTCCATCTACCACAGAGATCTGTCACTCCTGCACGGGGCTAAAGCCAGAACTACAAGGCACTGAGGCAGATATTCTGTGAAAGGTCTTCTCTCTGTGAAATACCTCCTTGAGCAATTGTGCTGGAGAGCCAAGCTTAGAATAACACAGTTCAATGGAATGGGAGCTTCTCAGTGCCCTCCACCACTGAGAGGTTCTCCAGGCACCTGGGCCATGGCTGGGGAGCTCCTTGTGGTTTGGCTTCCACAGACCATGACAGGGTCTGACACATGTCATGGGTAGTTTTAGCCAAGAAATAGAGGGTTTGGTGTAACTTCTGTGCTTAAAGATGCCTGTTCTCCTCTCTGTCTCCAGTTCCTTGGGTATGAAGGGTATGAAGGTCTGGTTGCCTTGAGTTGGACAGAATGAGAAAAAAGTAGATGTACAGTGGATGTCACTTCCGAAATTCACACCTTCTGCCAAAGGTTGTGAGGTCTCTGTGGTCAGCTGCATCCCACATCTTCAGGATCTCCTGGCTGGGGGACAAGGAAAGCCACAGGCTCTTTGCATGCCATTCCCAGGTCTGGGCATCACAGTAGCCAAGCACAGCCCATCTTATCTGATCCAGGCAACACTGAAGTGTAAAACACTGAAATCTCTTCCATGGGAACAAGGTCTTGTTTAACTCTTAATCACTTCCTTTGGAAGGAATTGGTAGGAAAGCCAAGGCAGGTGGAGCTGGCATCAAGCTGCTGGGTGAATCACATCTCTGTCTGTCACACCTTCCTCTGGCACTGCCTACGGGCCTGTTTGAAGTCCTGTCCTCAGCCTCACACCTGCTCATGGATCTCTCACCTGTGTAACCATCGTGAGACCTTTGGGGAGATGTTACAACCACTCCCTTGTCCAAAGGAAACAGCTTCTTCCTCCCCAAAGCACTTGTCCATCAGTTCCCCTGCAAAGGTGAGAGTTCCCCTGACCTCCCTGGGGAAAGGATCCTCCAAGACTTCACAACCTGCAACAGCAACTCTGCCCCTCTGAACCTCATCCTCCCTTTCCCCTCCAGCACTGAATAAACTCCAGTGGGAGAACTGCAGTGGTAGAAATCCAATCCAGGAGAAGTGAGGAAAGATGGTTTAGTGACTTCAGATGAGTCCAGAGATGAAAGATGAAGCCCCATGAGCATCTAAACATGTTGCTGAGACTCTGAAGAGTGGGAGGCCACCAGGATCATTGAGATTTTGTAGGTGGAATTTACCACAGAAATGTGTTTCAGTGATTCTGGTTTCTCAGCTCAGGTGGCAGCAGGAGGGGAGAGATTCTCTCCTTGTGAGAGAGAAGGCGCTGAAGCAGAAAACTGAAAGGGGCACAGTCACAGTCTAAAATTGTGTTCTTAGGGTACTGAACACAGGTCCAAGCCCCACCTGGCAATGAGCTCCAGGTAAGTATATCCATGATCCCACGAAGAGTCTGGTGAGGCCTGGGAGGTGTGAGCACCCTCAGTGACACTGCATGAGAAGGGAGCTGGAGCCTTCAACCCACCCTGCAGCCAAAGCAGAGCTGTGTCCCACCAGGGGACTTGCACCCTGTCCGGGGGCATGAGGCTTGTGGCTGCTTTTCCAGGCTTATAGTGTGGATTTGTTTGGAAGTGGTGCCATTTATGGGATTCCAGAATGGTTTGGGTGGGAAGGGACCTCAAAGCCCATCCAGTGCCACTCTCTACAGGCAGGGACACCTTCCACTAGCCCAGGTTGCTCCAAGCCCTGTCCAGCCTGGCCTTGGACACTTCCAGGGATGGGGCAGCCCCAGCTACACTGGGCAACCTGTGCCAGGGCCTCCCCACCCTCCCAGGGAACAATTTCTCCCTCAAATCTGATCTGTCAGGGTGTGAGGTGCTGAGATGAGGAGCACAGAGGGGAAAACTGCTTGTTTGCTGAATTACACAAGCTCCCTGTCCCCAGTTGTGCCGGTGACAGGAGGGAGGTGCCACTGGCTCAGCTAATTCCCCATCCCTGTGGTGCATCAGGAGCAGGCTGGAAGCACAGCCCAGTGCACAGTTGGTGTAGCCTGGAGCACAGGGGATGAACACCTTGCTGAGCAGCTTTCCCTGTGACTTAGTGGGAAAACACCTGAAGTGCTGCATTCCAAGGGAGAGAATGACAAGGCTGATGAGTTTCACAAACTCCGGGATCTCTCTGCCTGGGACGGGGCTGTTCTGGCAGCAACCACAGCCAGGAGCTGTGAGAGCCCACAGAGGCTGGAAAACCATCTCCCCTTTCTCTCCAAACACAGGCCCCTCCCTTCAGCACATCCCTTCCTTTTATGAGGACCCTATTAGCCTATTATTTGCACTATGTGTTAAGCAGTTCAATAAGTCACCCTGATGGCTTTATTAGTTCTCATATGTGTCATGAAAATATCCAAGACTTCATTTCAGCAGCGAGACCATAACAGTTTAGACAAGATCTGAGCTGGGGAATAACCCTCTCCCTGGGGATTTGATGGCAAATCTGAGGTATGGCTCGGGGACTTTATTATTAAAAGAGAATAATCTCCCTCCAGCTCTGTTGGAGGAGGAGAAGGAGGAGGGAGCACACATAGAGCAATTAAGAAAAATGTCTTTGACCTTCAGCAACTTAATCAGCTGCCAGTGTTCTTCCTAATAGTGTGCTAATGGTTAAGTTCTTCTGGATGCCATAAAAAGTGCTATAACTGGAGGCTACAATAAAGTGCTGATCAACCCATCAAGTGAGTCAATCCAAAAGTAATATGTGTCTTTGTAATGACTATAATAAAACCCATGCCAAAGCCAGGGGATGACGTGAATGGGAACGCTGCTTAATTATGCTGGGCTGCAATGCTGGGTGGATTTGCCACACTCCTGCAAACTTGCTCTTGGGTGACATTCCCACCTCTGCCTAGGAAAGCCAAACTTTATCTTTGTGTGGCCAGTGCTCCAAGGACGGTCCAAAGGGGTTTGGACAGGTGACATCTCCATCCAAGCCAGCTGGAGTTGTGGTGTGGAAAAGGGTGTTGAATTTGGGCTGGGGCTGTTCATCCCAGCAGCAACTGCGCTGACAAGGAGCAGGATGGAGGGGTGGCTGTGATTCCCTTCATGAGAGCTTGGGGCTGGGAAGAGGAGAAAATGTGTTTCTAAATTTTAGGTATCCTGGTGTTAAAGACAGCCTAAGATGTAGTGCCACGGCAGTGGAACAGGCTGAAGGTTCACTGAGCATCCAACACAGCACCAAGGAACGAGGTAGTCGAGTGTTGTGCTGGAAAGGGGTAGATGCAACAAAGCAGAAAACACCCGTGGCACAGGGAAAAGCCAGGGGCAATCAGAGAGACCCTTCCTGGCACTGGGGGTGTTGCTGAGGAGCTGACAGAGGTTGAACACTGTCCCTGAGTGTTTGCCATGGAGAAGGCAATGATCAAGTGCCCTTCAAAGGTACCTTACAGGTAGCAGGAGCAGAGGGACTTGAGGATCTTTCCCTGCCTGTCACCTTATCTGGAGATCCCTGAGAGCTGAGGGCACCCCCAGCACTGCCCAGGGCAGGAGGGAGCACAGCCCTCACTGGGCTCTCTCTGGCCCCCAGCCCTTTACAAATCAAGTTTTGCCTGTGTTTACCCTTGCAAAGGCACAGCTGAGTGGGCAGTGAGTAAGCCAGCACTGGCCTCTGAAATCTCCCTGCCTTGGGAATTGTCCTTCTGTCCCCAGGCAGCAGGAGGGTCGGCTGGACACAAAGGGAGGCACCGGGAGCCGCGGCACCTGCTGCTCTGATGGAAGGATGACAGGCCTTTTCCTCCAAAACACCGCCGCTGTTTTGGGATGCCTTTGAGCACAAAGCTGCTCTCCAGGATGCTGAGAAGCAGGAACCTAATTCACAAACCCAGCATGGAGCTGGTGGAAAACATGCCACAGCCTTTCAAGGAATCGTGGAGCGGATTCCTCCCCCAGCAGTAAGGAAAACAGGATGCAGCCACATTCCTGCTCACATAGACAAGGCTCTCCACAGCAGCACAAACACATTTGCTCCGGTCCAATTAAACCCTGGCTTTCTATCACCTTGCTGCTGATAAGGGTCTGATTAATGGAAGAATTGCTTTTTGCTTTTTTCTTTTTTTTTTTTTTAATAAAGTCTCTGGTGTTCATTGTTTTTTTTCCTCTCCTATTTCTTGTTTCAAAGGTGCTTTCGAGGAGGGCTGCTGATTGTGCTGGAAGTTGTATGGGAACACTTAGTCTCTTCCTGGTTTTGTTTTTGGGGCTAAGTGCTGCCACTGAGACCAGCAGGTCCAGTGGCCAAATCACCTCTGTGGACAACCAGCAAAATCCTGCCCTTGTGCCTCCCGATAAACAAGAGCAGATTCATGTGTTTGTCCAGGACACAGAAAGTGCCAGAACAATGATTTGGTGACTTTTTGCCAGTGTTGTTTCCTCTGGAGAGCCGACTTCCCTCGTGTGCCTCAGGTGCGTAGCAACAGCTCAGCAAAACAAAGGCAACCCCGGCAAGGCGTTAGAAAAATATTATCCTGGTCCGAAGGGTGGGGCTTGGCTTTCCATGGAGCTGGGATCAGCCCCAGTGCTGGCTTTCCATGGGATCAGCCTCCTTGCTGGCTTTCCATGGAGCTGGGATCAGCCCCAGGGCTGGCTTTCCATGGGATCAGCCTCCTTGCTGGCTTTCCATGGGATCAGCCCCAGTGCTGGCTTTCCATGGGATCAGCCTCTATGCTGGCTTTCCATGGAGCTGGGATCAGCCCCAGTGCTGGCTTTCCATGGAGCTGGGATCAGCCCCAGTGCTGGCTTTCCATGGGATCAGTGTCATTCCTGGCTTTCCATGGAGCTGGGATCAGCCTCATTGCTGGCTTTCCATGGAGCTGGGATCCGCCCCAGTGCTGGCTTTCCATGGGATCAGCCTCTATGCTGGCTTTCCATGGAGCTGGGATCAGCCCCAGTGCTGGCTTTCCATGGAGCTGGGATCAGCCCCAGTGCTGGCTTTCCATGGGATCAGTGTCATTCCTGGCTTTCCATGGAGCTGGGATCAGCCTCATTGCTGGCTTTCCATGGAGCTCGGATCAGCTCCAGTGCTGGCTTTCCGTGGAGCTGGGATCAGCCCATGGCCAGGTGCCCTGACATGCCAGGCTAGTTAGCTCATCACCTTCCTCCCAGGTGGAGCTGCTGGAGCTCCTGCCCCAAGGCTCTGGGGGACAGTGACGTGCCCCTGTGTCATAGTTTAGGCAAAGGCCTGGAGGCTTCATGCAAAGATGTGGTTTCTCAGCCATCAGAGCTCCTTTGCCCTCTGCCCTCTGTGAGGTGGTTGCAGGTGGGAAGTCTCCATCACCACGTTCATGATCCAGCCTCTAAAATGCAGAGCTGTGAGCAAAGATGTGACCAGGGAGCCATGGGGATCCGTGGTCAGAGAGCCACAGCATTGCTTGTGCCTCGCTCCTGCTGCTGGTAAGAAGTCAGGTCTGCAGATCCCAGCTCAGGTGAGAAGTCAGGCCCTACAGCCCCTGTCTCCTGCAGAGATGACACCAAGCCCCAGCAAGGACACGTGGCACTCAGCCCCAGAAGTGCCCTCCCTGGCAGTGCTGGAGCAGCTCAGCTCCCCACTGTCACCATCCCGGGGGACAATCACTGGGACATGGTGTTGAAATGACTGATGGAGCAGAAATGCCTCAGCCCTGGAGCTTCTCCCCAGCCAAGCCGGGGAGGGGGAGCACAGCCAAGAGCTCAGAGGGACAGGATGGGAAGGAGAGCAGCCAAATCAGGGCCCGATAAAGCAAGTGGGAATTGTGAACAAGGAAGGAATCAGCCAGTCTGGGCCAGGGGGCTGAAGATGTCTGAGTTAAGGGGGAAAATGCTTGGCTGAAAAGCCCTGTCTGGTGCACAGCAGGATGTTCTCATGCTCCCAGCGCTGCTCTCAGCTGTAGGAAACCTCCAGACTTCCCTGTGCTGCTGTGCCCGCCTGGGCACCTGCTGTCTGGGGACACACTCACTGCGAGCCAGTTCACACCATCCCATTTTCTCCAGCTGTGAGGGCACAGAATCACAGACTGCCAGGATATGCTGAGCTGGAAGGGACCCCCAAGGATCATCCAGTCCAAGCCTCAGCCCTGCCCAGGACCAGCCCCAAGAGTCACCCCCTGTGCCCCAGAGCATCATCCAAGCCCTCCTGCAGCTCTGGCAGCCTTGGGGCCGTGCCCACTGCCCTGGGGAGCCTGGGCAGTGCCCACCACCCTCTGGGGGAAGAGCCTTTTCTTGACATCCAACCTGCCCCACTGATTGTTCCCCTGTGTGTGCTGTTGGAAGATTGTCTTTCCTCAGTAAGGGGCCTTTCCCTTTCCTCTTCCTTTCCAAGTTTCCCTGACCGAACCTTTCCACACTCTCCCTGCACATCTTTTCTCCATCCCATGGCTGTGGTTCCTTGCTTTTCCTTCCCCTTTCTTTACATTTCCATGTTTTTGCTGTTATGACTATACCAGAATTAATTCATTTTTACTAATGTCACCTCTTCCTCTCCACTTTTCCTTGTGCTTTCCATAGCACGTGAGTTCTTACATTTAGGTCAAAAAGAGGCCATCAGGGAAAGAAAAGGGATGGGTGAGACATGTCAAGATAGGGGAGGTGGAGCAGTGAAAGAGAAAGAAACAGCAGGAAAGGGCATCTCAATCTCAGTTCATGGTTATGGGGCAAGCACTGAAATGAGTCTACCACAGTGTCTGTGGGCAGGAGTCCCCTGAGCAGCCAGGGGAAGGTGGCACCAAGTGTGTGCCCAGTTCTGCACAGGAGCCTTGGTGGAAAGGGTCTCAGACCACAGCTACAGCCTCTGTGGGCTGTGCCTGGGGCACTTGGAGACATGGGCTTCTCACAGAGATGCTGAAGGACACTTGGCCAAAGTCTCCTTGAGCTACAGGTTTGTGACAAGTGTTGGGTCCAGCACAGGGCACTGAAAGGAACCACAACGGGGAACAGAGGGAATTCTCCAGCCTGAGCTAAACAAGGTGTCAAACCAGATGTTTCAAATGGGTCCTTCCAAACTCATAGTGTCTCATGTGTCACTGCAGAGGAAGGTGAGATTAGAGGAGAAATTTTGGAGATGGTGGAGTGAACTGGCAAAGAAGACCCTTGAACAGAGGGGGGGGTGTTGTAAGGGAATGGCTGGACAGTCAGATTCTGCTCCGTAAGGATTTGTTTCTTCCCAGAGTGCTGTGTGATGTGTAAAACCTCAGGAAAAAGGTATTAAGCAAATACAAAGCCCTTGTGTCCTAAATATAGAGGAGGAATATCCCTCTTTGCTGCCACAGGAGTGGCAACTCTTAGGTCAGACATGGCAGAGAAAGTGAAGCTCAGCAAGGCCTGAAGTGCAGCTGCAGGTGCTTCACACACACCCTGCCCTGAGATGGTGCTGGTTGTACTTGGGTGTGAGCCATTCCCTTGGGAAAAGGGGAGCCCAAGGGCCTGAGCCTGTTGCCCCTTTGCACCTCCTCCTTCTGCCTTTCTCCTCAGCTACACCTGAACTTGCTCTTGGAAACTCGTGTCATTCTGCCTTCTGAGGGAGGAGCTGGAGAGCTCCATGTGGGACAATTGGAGAGGTTTTGGAGCCAGGACTCATGGCTTTGGGAGAGGTATGAATATTGGGGAGGGGGGGGAATGAAGTGCAGCTACTTAAAAAAAGACACTACAGAAGTTTTAGTTCCACAGCTGAAATACTATTTTATTGGTTATATCCCTAGAGGGCTTAGTACAGGACTTTTTCACTAAGCTCAGATATATAAAGGGTCATGAATCTGTGTGGAAATGATTTCAGTATAACACTGACTTCAACATCTGGCTGCACAGAAGAGTGTCGGTGTGGGGCTTTTTAATGACTTTCTTTTTTTTTCATATTGAGACAGAAATACCTCGTTTGAAGTGTGCTTTTCACCAGGGGAGCTGTAGCACATTGTAGTCTTTGTGAAAAGAACAGTCTCACATCACACCACAGATCCACGAGCTGGGCATTTAAGAAAGGTATCAAGTACAAGTTGTGACACCAATTGCTGCATCCTGGTTTTGGGGAGAGATCCACTCTCTGATTAGAAATCTGGAGCCTTAGTCCACCTAAGCACAGTGCCAGACTCTTCCCAGTGGTGCCCAGTGGGAGGATGAGGAGCAATGGCCATGAGCTGAAACACAAGTTCCACCTCAACAGGAGGAAGAACTTCTTTCCATGGAGGTGGCAGAGCCTGGAACAGCTGCCCAAGAGGGGCTGTGGAGCCTGGAGACATTGCAATCCCAGCTGGACACCTTCCTGTGTCACCTGCTCTGGCAGGGGGATGGACTGGATGATCTCCAGGGGTCCCTTCCAGCCCTAATGATTCTGGGGTTCTGTGGGCAGCTGGTTTTGGACATCTTGAAAAGAAACATATTTTTCAGCCCTGGCTGTGGGTTTTGCCCCAGGGGGTGCCCAGTTTCCCATGCTGGAACCATGCTGGGTCTGCCCTCTCAGCCTAGGGTAGTGGAGAGCAGGAGAGTGTGGGCAAGTTGGAACAACTCCTCCACATCTGATGCTTTGTTCGAGGGCTGCTCTCTCTGTGTCACCTTTGAATTTTAGCCAATTAGCCTCTAGAGTGTGATTTAAATATTGTTGCTAATGTTAATGTAGGGTGTGCATGTTTTCATATTTACAGCTTGCCTGCAGGCTTGCAATAACACTTGTCATGCAGAGAGGAGGAGGAGTAGCAGGTCTGGAGACCTGGCATGGAGGGGAGAGCTTTGCTGCCCATCAGAGATGTCCAGGCCCCCTTGAGATCCTGCTTAGTCACCTGAATTGATAACCCTGTAGCTCTCTTTCCTCAGAACCCTTGAAACTGGATGGCAGCCCAGGGCATCACCTCTGGTGTGTGTTCAACCTGCCTCCAGGAAAGAGGGTCCTGGGCTGGGAAGAGGCCACATGTGACTTGTACCAGGGATTTCTTCAGATCATTCCACACTGTGCAGCTCTCAGGCAAAAGCTGAAATAAACCTCTATTCCCAGGACGTGGAAAATCCTTCTGTGGCTCAATGGCTTGGGAGAGGGGATGGTGGTGGAGTTTGTAGCATAAGCAGGAGGAATGACCTGATTCCTCTGGGGCTGGTCCTGCAGGAGGCATTAATTGTGTGAGGTAATTATCTGTTCAGTGCTGCTCTACCTGAACACGGGTGGAAATCCTGAGCCCTGTTTGGCACCTCAGCCCCAGACCCAGCCAGGTGGAGAGAGGCACCTTGGATGGGGCTGAGGCAGAGGCCCTGCAGAGCCTGCTCTGCAGGAGATGCCCAGGTGGGGACAATGTGAGTGTGACTCAGGTCCAGGGATGCTCAGAGATGCCTCTGGAGGTGGATTTGGACTCTGAAATGTCTGCCTGTGGTACTTTGTCCTCCTGTGCCTTTCTCTGCTGCATGGGCTCCTCCTTGTGCCTTCTCCAGCAGCACAGGACCCTGGCTGGGTCACTCACTGGAGGACCTGGGTGCTCTGAGCCTCCAGACACTTCTCTCCTCCAAGATGTTTAAATCTGCCTCTCCAAAGGGCCTCACCATCCATCTAGGAAAGTTTCTGGGTGGAAGGGTTTTCCAGCACTCCTGTGAAGCTGGGGCTTTGCTGGGGTTCAGGCACTGAGAGCTCCTGCTCCCAGGGTGAGGGGTGCAATCACTGCAGGCTGCACAGGCTGGAGAAGCAGGGACAGAGCTGCCAGTTTGCTGCTCTCCAGCTGGCCTTGAGCTGTGAAGTCACAGGGATGCTGATGATCACAGGCAGGAGGTGAGTGAGGACACTTCTACCTGAGAGCTTTTTCCTCTAGGATATCTCAAGGGCCTAAGATTAAGCAGAGCTTTCTTGGATCACATTCCACATTTCATAGAATCATGGAATCACTCAGGTTGGAAAAGACCTCCAAGATCATCACGTCCAACATTTGACTGAATCCATGTCCACTGAACCACATCATGAAGTGCCACATCTACTTACCTTTTGAACCCTTGCAGGGATGGTGACTCCAGACCCTGCCCTGGGCAGCTGTGCCAGTGGTTGACCACTCTTTCAGTGGAAGAATTTTTCCTAATATCCAACTTCAAACTCCTCAGTTCCTACCTGAGTTTTCCTACCTATCACCACCCATTAAGTCCATCAGCATTTCCATAACCTTCTGGATTTCATTTTACCTTGGACCAAAAGGCTGTTTGGAGTCTGGTTGGTCCTAGTGAATCAGAACAGCCTCTCCTCAGCCTCACAGGCAGATCCATCAGCTGCTTTGGGCTCCACATCTTCTTGTGTCTGTCTCTGCAGAGGAGAGGGATGGTGCTGGAAGCAGAGGGATGATGCTGGAAGCAGAGGGATGGTGCTGGAAGCAGAGGGATGTGGTGCTGGAATCAGAGGGATGTGGTGCTGGAAGCAGGGATGTGGTGCTGGCAGAGCAGGGATGTGGTGCTGGCAGAGCAGGGATGTGGTGCTGCAGAGCAGGGATGTGGTGCTGGAAGCAGGGATGTGGTGCTGGAAGCAGGGATGTGGTGC
>JAWWEW010000060.1:1089041-1110892 GCA_035583185.1 Anabacerthia variegaticeps
AGCCCTGGAGGTGCCCAAGGCAGGACTGGCCGTGGCACTCAGAGCTCTGGGCTGGGGGACAAGGTGGGCATCGGGCATGGGGTGGACTCTGGGCTGGGAGGGCTTTTCCAGTCCAAATGATTCTGTTATTCGATGTTTTCTCCTACATCATAATGCATATTCCCATTTCTTTTCTATGGTCTTTTGCATATTTAGCTGGAGGGGAACATTGTCCTCTCTGTGGTGAATAACATATGACAGTAAGAGAAAAATGTCCAGTTCCAGTTGGTTTGTAAATTTTCTACTTGAGAGAGTTCTACATGTTCTCCTCATGAACTGATTTGTCCCTGCATTGATAAGTCTTTTCAGTGAGCCACCCCTGAGCAGCCCAAGGTCACAGAGGGTCAGCAGTGGCAGCAGCACCCTTGATGTGTCCACGAATTGATACCTATTCCCATTAAATCTCAGGGGCTCTGAAAACAGGTTATAAGGTTTGCAATCAAACTCCCAAAAGGAGTTCCCTGTGGTGTTACCTCCCCAGGGAGAACCAAAGGAACAAAGTGGAGAATGAGGCTGGTCCATGGTGGGCAGACAAGTATACGTATTTATGTGTCACTTCATCTGAGGTCAGATCACTCCCTGACAGTGTTTCCAGTTTGTCTTCCTATATAAATGCAAAGGATGATGACAGTGGGAAAATCAATTGCATCAGAAAAGCTGACTTGTGTCAGTCACAGCAAAAATGGGGACAAAGTTCATTTCTGATTTCCTCTAAGGGCAGTTTTGATCTTCAGTGATGTTCATTGCCAAGGAACTTGAGCTGACCCTCCTGGGTCTGGTTTCAGTCCTGCCTACCCTCAGCTTTTCCTCTGGCCTTGGTTGTTCCTGTGGAAGAGTCTCAGACCCACCTTGGACATTGCCTGAACCTTTCCTGCTGCCCATGGGATGTAAAGCTGGTTCTGCTCATGGAATGCAAAGTATGTCTGATCTGTGCCCCGGGTTCAACCTGTCCTGTGGTCTGTTCTCCTCCCTCCTGCCTCAGCTCTGGCCCCTTCAGCTGTTCAACTCAAGGCATGAAGTGGATGGGTGGGGAGATCTGCACCCAACTCTTGTAGGCAAGAGGAAAACCACCCAGGAGAAATCACTGAAAAACGTGGAGGTCCTTCAGGAGGTATCAGATCCACAAACCCTTCCTGGGTCCCACTGCTCTCCCTCATACTGTAATGGGAACATCCCGAGGCCCCTGTCACCCACAGCTCTGACAGCCACAGACTGCAGAGAAGCGTCCAAGAACTGCTTCAAGGAGGATGTTCTGCTCCCTTTGTCCCCATATCCATGTGATTGGTGCAAATATCTGAACCTGGCAGCAGGTTTTGGCCTTGCATGAGCTGCCAGGAGAACTTCCCTCCTCATCAGCCCCCACCCCAACAGGAGGAACGTGCAGTCAATCCCAAACTAGTTTTGGCAGCAGTGAGAGGTCTGTGACCCTGGCTCTGTGCAAGCCTTGGCCAAGCCTGGTTGGGAAGGTGACCTGCATATCCCTTCTGATGGAGGGGGGCTGTGAAGTCACCCCACCACAACATGATCTGGGGATTGCCTGCCTTGGAAAGTGTCCCTCTACTGACTCCATCACACCTGGAATGGGACCAGTCCACGACTGGCCCTGGCCCTGGCCCAGCCCAGTCAGCAGCTTCGGGAGGAACCAAACTGGTGTCAGGTCCCAGGTGTCCCACTGCTGAGTTTGGATTCATCGTCTCAGAACAGGGAATGCAAATCCAAATTTCAGAGCTTCACCTAGACCTGCCTCTAATACCAGACATGCTTAAGGGTGAAAAGAAGTTTATTCTGGCAAAACAAGAGTTTAAATTCCTAATTGTGAACATTGAAAGAAGATTACAGAAGAGAAAATAGACCAGGATTGCAGATCACACTCAACAGCAGGAATCCTCCCCAGCCCTGGTATCTCCCACCTGGAATCTCCTGGGCATGTTGCAGCTGCTTGCACGAGGGGAGGAGCTGCACATGGCACGGTGGCTTTGGCTTTGGGACAGGGATCGGCAGAGATGTGGGTCTAGATAGGACCAACAGCAACAGCTCCAGGAGCTGTTTGAAAAGTGTGGCCGTTTTCCTGACAGGCTGGCACGTTACAGGGAGATTTCAGCAGGAGCACTCGAGAGGCAAGAGGAGGTGTAATCCATGAAATAGTGAAAGCCAGGCTTGTGCAGTGGGGCTGGAGGAAGGAGGATCAACAGGAGGGACTTGAACCCACAGCCAACACAGTGACTGATTTGACCCCAAAGACACTGAGAGCCCACAGGTGGCCTCACCTTGAATCCTGGGGGCAGTTTGGGGCACCACAATATAGGAAGGATATTAAGCTGTTAGAGAGTGTCCAAAGGAGGGACACAGAGGTGGTGAAGGGTCTGGAGGGGCCCTGAGGAGCAGCTGAGGGCACTTGGTGTGTCCAGTTGAAGCAGAGCAGGGTGAGGGCAGAGCTCAGTAGGGGCTGCAGCTCCAATCTCTGCTCCCTGTGAGCAGGGACAGCCCCCAGGGAATGGCTGGAGCTGGGTCAGGGCAGGGTCAGGGGGGATCTCAGCCAAAGGTTCTTCTTCCCCCAGAGGGTGGTGGGCATTGATCAGGCTCCCCAGGGCAGTGGGCACGGCCCCAAGGCTGCCAGAGCTGCAGGAGGGGTTGAACAATGGGACAGGGACAGAGTGGGGTTGTTGGGATGTCTGTGCAGGGACAGGGGTTGGTTGGATGATCCTTCTGGGTTCCTTCCAGCTCAAGTGATTCTGTGGTTCTGTGACGGTTTGGGAAGGGCAGACAAGGGACCAGAAACACTCTTTGGAAGAGTAATAGCCCATAGACTTATTCAAAACCCAACAAAAGTTAAAGGCAGGTTTGTATAATGTGTTGGCATGGAAATAAGAGCCAAATAACTGTAGGGTCATGGAGCCAGTTCGCAGGAGCACAAGCTAATGAGGAGTTTGGGAATGTCTGAGCAGCCAACAGAAGGGAAAATTGCCTTAGACACAAAGGGAAAAATTCCTATCACAGAAGAACCTTGGGAATATCTTGGATAGGGGATACTCAGGGCACCCAGATGTGAGAGTGAGCACAGAGTTCTAAGGAACTGGTCCATGGAAGTCCCTGAAACCAATTCTCTTCAGGAAGTGATGGAGGATGCTTGAGGTCCAAGAGAACTGAAAAGTGACAAACACAAAAGTACAATCTGTAAAAGCACACAAGGAACATCTTGAGAGCTGCACATGAGGATAATGAAATTTGGGCAGCAGAAGGAATGCAAGATCAAATTATTAAATAATCAGTTTAAAGGTGCCAAGAGGATGATAAGATGATAAAGAAACAAGAACATGAATTTATGAAGAATGAATCTTGTCTAACTAATTTAATGTATTTCTTCCATTTAGTGGCTCTGGGAAAAGCAATAAGTAAAATAAATCCTTGGCAAAGCCTTTGAGAGTTTTGTCTAACAGGAACAGAAGCTTGATAACCACTGTCCAGCTCACAAGTCTTGTGTGAAGAAAGCAGTGATGGGCTGGTTTCATCTCCCTTTGGGAAAGAAAAATAAAATCTGATTAATTTCAATAAAGAAAATTCAGGTTAGAGGCCAAGACAAAACATCCTTGCTAAAAAGGATGTGGAGTACCAGGAGAGGCCACACAGGGAGGCTCTGGAGCCTCCATCATAGAAAATTCAGGGAACTTCTAATGGACAGATCTTGGGAATCCTCTGGTGAGCAGTTGGTGGCACTTCTTGGCATCCCTTCCCCTTTCCAATGCCATGGTGCCACATGGTAAGGACGTGCAGGTGGCAGTTCAGGTGTATTCCACTTTGGACCTCCCATTCTCTGATCTGGCCATGGCTCTGGTGCAGCTGCAACACTCACCTTGTGTGTGCTCTGCAGCTCGGTTGAGGACAATCCAGACACTTCTCGTTGTGGTTACAAGTGTTTATTGCCCTCCTGCTGCCTCTGCTGCTGCTGCTGCTCAGGTTCCTGGGAGTCCTCTGGGTGTGCTCCCTGAACTGGTTCTGAGCATCAAAAGGGGACTGTTGAGGCTTGTGGGTGGGACAGGGGACTGGAGATGATGTGTCACATACACCTGGTAATGAACGTTGTCCTGGTCTCATCCACGGAAACAACAGAAAGGCTGGAACACATCAGAGGCCAAGCTGCTTTTGGGAATCACCTCTGTCAAGGCCCGTGTTAACCAGGCAGGCAGCTGTGGGACAACAGCTCACACGGGTACATCCTTCAGTGTCACATGTGAATCATGAACCCTACTTGCATTCACAACATCTAAAACATGGATACAGCAGTCCCTTGGCCAATCCAACCACTTCCATTGGTGCTCTATGTGTTCCTGCTAACACTGTGCCAAGAAGGACTAACCAGGACCCTGCACTTCCCTAGGCTGAGTTGTACAGAGACACAACAAAAAGCTGTGTCCCAGAAGCTCTGCAGTGGCTTTGTGGCTTGGCCATGTTGTCATGCCAGTGCCACCTCCTCTGTGCCCAGCAGTGCCCCTGAGCACAGCTGGCAAACCCCAGCAGGAGTCTGCAGGAGATCAACATCCTGTGCCCCAACACAAAGTGATGGAGTTACTTTGGTGGATCCGTCCCTGTTCAGGGGAACAGCTGATCAGAGCAACTGAGGGGACCAGCCATCTCAGCTCTTTGGAACTTGTCCTGAGCTACCCCTAAAGGGTGCCTGACACTTTGGAAAGACTCGCAGTGAGGCTGCTCAGGTCCCAGAGAACCTGGCAGTGTGTGCTCAGGTCCCCCCTCCCTCATCCACCACCAAAACTGTGCAAATAAGGCCAAAATGTCCTTTCCAAGCAAAGAGGAGGGCAAATATGTACCCCAGCCCAGCCCTCACTCTTGGACTCACATTTGAAGGTCACCTGGCCATGTGTTTATGGACAAGCTTTGCAGACATCTGGATGTGGCCAAAGCTTTCAGGCATACTGTGGCTGGCACGGGAGTTGCTCTGTGCAGCATCCCCAGCCTCTGGAAAGCTCTCCCACTGGAATGTCCAGACATGGACTGGATGTTGGAACACAATAAAAATCCTGCCACTTGCCTCCACATTTCATTGTCCCTGGAGCAGGAAACAGGCCATTTAAACAGAGTATTTTTAAATGTGGAATGGATGGTATCAAGCTGAGCTATTCTTATAAAAATTCTGGTGAGACCTGGATGAAATATTCTGACTGACTCAGCTGTCAGGGGTTTGCAGGTGCTTGGTTTGTTTGTCACATTCACCACCAGCTCTCAGCACCACGTCCTGACCTGTTTAGCAAAACATGCTCCTTCCCCGTGTGCTGCATGGTTAAGCCCCTGTGGCAGTGCTGGGGGTGCAGAGCAGGCGGTGCCAGCTGAGCCCAGGGCTATTTGTGGTGCAGGACATGCACCCTGGGCACTCTCTCCCTGGGACACTCCATTGTCTCGTCTGTTTGTTCCTTTGCTTTGAAGCAGAGCCTGGAGGCTGCAGGTTCTGCCTCAGTCAGTGTGTGGGGTGTCTGTGCTTTGCTGCTCCACCAGCCTGGCCCAGTGAAAGGCTGGGCCTCTCTCCTGTGCTTTGTCTTTTTTTTTTAAATTATTTAGCTAAAGACAGAGGCTGTTTTTCTTCCCCAAATGCCAACCTTTGTATTCAACACCAAGTATGTGCCCCAGCCCAGCCCTCACATTGGACTCACATTTAAAGGTCACCTGGTCATGTCTTTATGGACCAGCTTTGCAGACATCTGGACGTGGCCAGGGCAGACAGAAGTCCCATTGACAAAGTGCTTTGTTGAATGCACCCACTGGGGCTCTGTGTCTGAGCTGATCAGTGTCCTGCCTGGCCCCAGCAAGAACTGGGTCACTGTTTGCTCAGGGAGACACTGATTCCTCATGGTTGACTTATGAAGTCCTGGTCCTGGCTGTGGACAGCCCAAGCAGGCCCTTCCAGGAGGAGCTGCACTACAGAGCTGCCGGTCTCCCTAATCCTGCAAGTAAAGCCAAGCTTTTCTTCTAAAGGAGTCTCAGAAGATCCCACTTAACTCCTGCTTTATCCATGCCTTGCCTTCCTCTAGTTACCTTCTTTTATTTTTTTTTTTTTTTCTGCAAGGCTATGAGACTGAATTATTTTAGGTTCTATTGAAATTGCTCCAGGGATGCCAAACAAAGAGCAGGAAAAGGTTTTACTTGGGTTTCTGTGCTGAAATATTCTCGTTCCATGTCTTTCCACTATGCCAATCACAGAAATGTCTGTCCTCTTCCTGGAAACCCTCCACAATTATACAGAATTTTGCATGAATGTTTTATAAAAGGCTGTTTAATGACCATCTTGTACCCAGGACACAGGAGATGTGGTCATTGGCTGAAACTCCACCAGCAGAGTCTGAACTCAGGCTTTGTGTTGAAATGGGGTGTCTTTTAACCATCAGCTCAGGCCTGGGGGCACAACCAGCTTCATCTCAGCTCTGCCTCATCCCTGCTCTGGAAGGGGTAAACCAGCATCTCCAGGTGAGGATGCTCCACTGTAAATGTGCATTTCCAGTCTGAGGGCAGGAGGGATGTCTGAAGAGGCAGGAGACTCCTGAATAAAGGAATCTACTTATTTTGACCCTAAACTCTTGTAGGCACACCTCAGTCCCAGAAGGACAGAATCAATGTTGAAAGGGACGTTTAAGATCATCCAGTCCAACTATCAGCCCAGCACCACCCCAAGCATCCCTAAACCATGTCCCCAAGTGCCACATCCAGACACTTCTTGGACACTTCCAGAGACGGTGACTCCAACAATTTATTCCAAAGCCTAACCTCTGTTTCGGTGAACTTTTTTTCTAATAGTGCATTTTTTTTCTAACATCTGATCTGAACCTCTCCTGGTACAAGTTAACACTGTTCCCTCTTGTCCTTTCACTTGAGACGAGGCAGAAGAGACCGACCCCACCTCAGCACAACCTCCTTGCAAGGAGTTGCAGACAGCACTGAGGTTCCCCCGAGTACCCACTCGTGGCAGAGCTGTTTCAACTCTTTCCATAACCTTTCCTTCCCCTGCATGGGGGCGGAAGACAGCAGGACTGGACTTGTACAGCTGTGCTGCCTGTGCTGGACACCCCGCTGGCCACAGATGTCCTCCCCTCCTCCCTACGTGACATTCCATCTCCCCTTTGCCATCAGATCCTCTGTGTGTACACACCACATCCTTAAAGAATGTCAAGAGCACAAGTTATTTCCCTGGCTGGCAGCGAGCACAAAGAATTGTTCCTTATATCTATTGGCTACTTGAAAACAGGAAATGTTCTTTCCTCAGCTCTGCTCTCTAGCAGGGCTGGTTCCCCCCGAGCTGAGCCTGTTCCAGAGGAGGATTTGAGGAGGATTTCGGTCATGGCACACACTGTCTCATTTGCATGAGATCGGCATCCAGCATGTCCCGAGGTAACAACTGGGAGTACAGTGTGGAGATCAGCAGGTGGTTTTATCTCAGCTGCTGGAAACACCTGAGATCAACCCCTGCAAAACAAAAGTAGAGACTTGGTTGTTGTTTTTTAAAGTTCTGCTACCACTGAGCTTTCCTCAGTTTGCAGTTTGGAGCTTTTTCTGCAGTGAAAAAGGAGAAGAAACAGTCTCTGGGGTCTCTTGGCTTCCTTTGCTGTTGGCTTTTTCTTTCCACCTCTGGACACGTCTGCACAGATGGATGAGTGTTTTCTCTTTGATCACATATATACGTCTGACTCTTGTCATGCAGGAGATTTGAAAAGAACACTTGCAGGGATAGGGCTGGATTGGAAGCCAGACAAGGGAGGCATTTCATCAACAGGCAATAGCTTTTCTGGGAGCAGGAGGTGAGGAATCAATGCCTAAAGTTTCTTGTTTTCTTAATCACGCTCCTGTTCTATCTTTGCTGGGAGATTTATGAGCCTCCGAATGTTGGACAAAGACCAATAATAGTTGAATATTTTTAGCATCTGAATGCCTTGCTTTGCCTGGCTTCATATGGGAAGACAAGTCCAGACAAGGTGGTCCTGCAGCAAATGGTTTATTGGGACAGGGTTCTGGCCTGCAGCCACGGCACCTTGGGCAGTGATCTTATCAGACCTCCTGAACAGAGCAGGGTTGGGCCTGTTTGTTGCTCCATGGAAGACCTCCGAGGAGAAGCTGGGTGTTGCAAGCCCCTGGTATCAATTGTTCCCTGCAGAGGAATGAACCCCCAGTGCAGACTCTGTGCTGAAAGGGCACCAGCCCAGGGAGGTGCAAGGGGCAGCTGAACTGGGGGTGAGGAGCAGGAGGAACAGGCAAAAGCAGATCTGTGTTCTCCGAGGTGTTCAGAGCTGGAGGACTGGCTATTGACTTCCAGGGGTCTGGGCAGCTGAATCCTGGGGGTTCCTTTGGGAATCCCAGTCCAATGGTGTGTCTTTGAAGAGTTCAGCTGCTTTGACTGCAATACCAGCAAGGGTTTGCTTGTCTCCTCTTTTAGCCAGCTTTGATCTGTGGGTTGAACTTTACCTTGACTTCCAGCCCTCTGGAAGTGCTCTCATTCCATTTGCCATTGAGTGCTGACTTGCCTGGCAGGTTCAGTGATTTCAGAAACCTGCTGCTGAAAACAACCACATCCATAACAGTGACACTCTTGGCCTTGACATGCCTGGACCTTTGGGCTTGGCTAAGGTGCCAAATCATAGAGTTCCAGTGGCCTTTGAGACACCTGAGGGTGTCTGAGACATCTGCACAGGGTGATAGATAGGCTGGGTCTACAGAAGATCCATTCTCTTCTTAGCTGGCAGCTGGTGGGTGGATGGGCTGCCCTGACCCTCCAGGGCAGGCTGGATTCCTGTGTGTAGGTCACTGCACTGAACTGGCCGTGTCTGTGGGTTTTAGGGCCACAGTGGACTAACTGGCCTTCAGGATGAGACTCAGCTCTTAGTTAAGGCAGCTAAATGTAGATGTCCACACCCGAGATGCTCAGCCCATGGAGAGCTGGTCAGTCACTCAGCTGAGACGTCACAAATGCAGCCCCCAGGTGACCTGCTGGGATCCTCTTTAGGCCCCACTGACCAAGGGCTCAGCTCATTCACTTGCACAAAAGCAGCCAAAGACATTGCAAATTGCTGTTTATCCCAGTCTGCAGCTCCCACTGTAGCAAATGAGTTTTCCAGGGTTCCTATGACATATTTGCTCCTTGTGGGCACCTAAGATACCTTAATTTGCCCCAGGTTACAGCTGATGTCTCTATAGAGGAAGCAAAGGACACTCCACGTGTCCAGCCCAGAGCTGCAGCCACATGGATTCACTGGATTGAAGGTGTCTCAAAAGCAGCCTGGACCCCCCTGCCCCTTCCTGACCTCTGAATGGTCCAGAACAGACACTTTTCTGGTGAATACTGCATTGGATTTTATCACTTTTGAAGAAAGAGCTTTTATTATTTCAGAGTCATTCACAACAGGCCCTTCCATTACTGCACTAAAGTCTATTTCCATTAATGTCTCTGGATAGACCATTCCTTGGATGAAGCAGCAGAGAAACAAACTAGAAGGAAATGCAGCTTGTTAGAATGATGCCTAATGGAAATGATCCTGTAAGAAATGCTGGGATTGCTTTTTCTTCCTCCCTTTTTCCTGTTTTGAATGCACAGATTTTGGGGGAAGGGCTTTTCTCACCATGCACATGCACAGATTTCAGTTGCTCAGCCTCAGTTGTGTTGTACAACTGACAAACACTAAACTTTGCTGTGTTTTCCAGCTCATTACAGAAAAGACTCAATTGTTGGTTCTTTCTGCCACTTCCCTTAGGAGACTGTTACATATTCTGTTTGCTCTGATGTGATGTATAATTCTGGCTGATTATTCTTGATGAAGTGGTGGCTAATTACCAGCATCATAACTTGTTTTTGAGCATCATGACAGTTTTTCTACTTGTGTTTTTGCATCTGGTAACAAGCCTTTATCACACCAAGGATTGATTCTGTCATTAGAGTATGACCAGGCACAGGGTGGGACTGTTGGGCTGTCTGTGCAGGGCCAGGAGTTGGACTGGATGATCCTTGGGGGTCCCTTCCAGCTCAGGATATTCCATGATTCTATGATTGTGCCCAAAGAAACCTTTCAGGGTACAACTCTTGTCTGTTTATTTTTCTGCTGCTTTTTGAGTTTGTTCTTTGCATAAAGGCAATTAGACAAACACTTTCCCAACCCCTGCATTTGCCAACAACTGTCACAAATGCCTAAAGCTGCTCAGATCCCACCAAGCACCACTAGTTGTCTTGGATGACTTTCTCTCCTTCTCCTTGGATTGATCCCCACAAAGAGAGGGGTTGATGAGGCCACTGATTTAACTTGATCTTTCATCGACAACATCAGAGCCATCTCCTGGCCCAACAGGGTGTAAATATGAAAATAAATGAGTTAATTTTCTGTGAAATCTAAGCTGTGATCACTGTTGCTCGAGCCTCTTCCATCAGGTCTCCTGCTGAGAGTCATTGAGGCAACGCTAAACCTCAAAGACAGGTAAGAAATATCCTCTGGAAGTTCAGCAGGAGAGATAGCAAGAGACTCTGGGCTGAGAGGGAATTCTTTATGTCTTTATATCAAGACAGATATGAGCAGCCCTTGTGTTGTCCTTAAAATAACCCTTTATCATGAAGATGTAGCTGGAATAATCATCATGAAAAATGGGGTACTCTGGGCAGAAACGTGCACTGCAGCCTGTGTGTGCTGAAGGGACATTTATCTGCTTTATTGCAAGGTCACAGGAAAGTTCAGAACATTTCCCTGATAAAGCAGAGAGCCTTGCTGAGAGCAATGTGAGGATTCTTGTGTAAGTCTCAGCAGAGCTGGGTGTGTGGCCACTGTCCTTTCTTCAGCCCTTTCTTGGTCCAAAGTGTTCTGTGGGCAGTTGTACAAATCCTCCACCAAGAGTGAGTCCTGGGTACTTATAAATTCTTGGGAAGTTCTGGTCACCAAAGAATGGTGTCATCACTGGAGGCACCACCTGCCTTTCACCATCTCCATGGTTCTTTTATCCAGGTTTCAGCCACTTTTCAGTCCTCGTGGACCTCAAGCTCCTCCATCACTGCTTGGAGAGAATTGCTTTTGCTGATGCCCCTCTGACCTTGCTCAGATATTCCATGAAGGATTAAATTTTAATAAGACATGTAATGAACAAGAGAATACGATTTGTGAGTGGGTTTGGTTTTTATTCCCTAAACCATCTTTAAAATGTGGCATTTCCCAGAGATGAGAACACTCTTTGGAGTCCTTTGAGTTCTTTGTCTCATTCTTGGGGGTTTTTGCACTGGAAGAGGAGTCCCTTACTGTGGCCCAAAGAGCTGTTGGGTCCTCTTGGAGCAGATACAGGAAGGTGTGAGCACCGAAGGAACCACTGGTGGACACTGAGCTGTGGCAGTGACAGAGAAAGGTGTGTCAGAAATGTCCAGGAATGCCCGACTTGGCCCCCCCTGATAAAGTCCTGGGTTCTTTGAACAGTGAGGCAGAGGGAGGTGGTGCTCTGTGTGTCCAAATAGTGCTGCTAACTGAAAAGGAACGTTTCCTATCTTATCAGGGATTAGGCTGAGGAATTTCCATATCCCCAAGCTAAGGAGTGCTCTCCCACCCGTACCTTGCTCTGCTCTGGTGTTATGGAAAGGGACTCACAGACTGGTTTGGGGTGGGAGGCACCTTAAAGACCATCTTGTTCCACCCCTGCCGTGGGCAGGGAACCAAATTTCATTCAGGCTGGAGGGTTTCTGTGGGATCAAAGGGCATGGGAAGTGGATATTTCACAGCTGTGGTTGGGGTTTGCTGGTCTAGCTTGTCCTGAGTGAGTCTAAAATCCACAGGACCTGACTGAGCAGGGTGGGAATGAGGCTGACACATGACTAGAGAGACCCCCAGCAGAAGGTCTGGTAGGGAAAGGTTGACCCAGGTCTGGGAGCCAGGCTCTATGGAGTCATAGAACCATGGAATCACAGAACACCTTGAGCTGGAAGGCTCCCACAAGGATCAATCGACATCCAGCTCCTTCCTGCAGATCCCACCCTTCCCAAGGATCCGTCTGCTCCAGCCAGCCAGGTGATGTCCCTGCTGGTGTCCCTGGGATTGGGGATGGAGGGGGAAGGTGCACACTGTGGGTGGAGCAGCTCTCCACCCTTTGGATGTGGTGTCCCACTGTCCCAGCTGAGCCACCAGGGTGAGCATCCAGACCTCCTTCTCATGGTTCTTCCTGCACTCTCCCGTTCCCTTTCACCTGGAGAAGACAGATAAAAAAATAGGGATCTCTCCCAAGAGATCTTAGGAGCTTTACCAGAGCTGGGACACAGAGCAGGGAGCTCCAGATCAGGGATGCCCTGGAATCTTCCCCCTTTTATTTCCTTTCTTGAGGGACACTCAACATATAAAGAGGAAAAATGCTGCCAGGCTTTGAATAATTCTTTTTTCTTTTTTTTTGAACTTTCCTTCTACCAAGGCTTTGAACTCCCCAGCCAGGAGACAGGAGTGTGGGAAAAGAGGTGATAATTAGTGGAGGTAGGCAGGCAGGGACAAAGCTGAACGGATGGATGCATTTGCAGGCTGCAGAAAGCAAACAAAACATTAGGGAATTGCAGCTTCTCAAGATCAAAAATATGCTGATAGGAAAGTTGGTTAGTACTTCTAAAAAGCCACGGTTAGGAAATTAATGAATTACTGAAGGTTTAACTGGGTCAGTGGGGGGAAGTGGGTCTGATAAGGAGCATCTCATCCAGGAGTGTTTGGCTGTTTGGATACAGCTGTTTATTTTCAGCAGCAGCACAGATAAGAGAACTCCAGGCTGTATTGTAGAGCAGGTTCAAACAGTTTAGTAAACATATTTATATGCATGAACATACTTGCATAGAACATACATATGGTAACACATGCATTAGCATACCCTCAGTTCAGGAGATCCTTCAATCATGATTATGGTCTTTCTCATTAGAGAGGTCTTTTATCACAGAAAGCCAAATTTTCCAGACAAATCACTGTAATTAAACCTGCGAGATAAAATAGTGGGTTTTGGCCAAACCAGCTTCCTCGACCTCTGCTGTGAGAGAGTCCAGCCAACTTGCTGAGGCAGCCAGAAGGCTAAAAAGGGTTGGATGGAAACCAAATGACTCATCTCTGAGGGCTGGACAGACCCTGAACAGGTAGAGAATCCCAGGACGAGCAAAGATGCAGCTCAGGGAGGGAGAAGGGAGCCAAAGCTGCAGCGACGATCCCTGTGCAGGGACAGCAAGTGGAGCAGGGAGAAGATGACACAACCCACCCAGAACTGCTGTGTCCAGACAGGATGTGCAAATAGGAAAGAGACTGAAAAAGGAGAAACAAATGGATGTTCAAGTGTTCAGGTTCCTTCAATTCATAAGGAAAACGAGGGAGGGAAAGCTGTTCTGTGTGGGAACTGCCCACATGGCCTGGGGAGACCAAATGCCACAGGGCAGGTCCTCTGGTGCCCTTTGGAGAGGGCTCAGGCTGCAGATGGGACTGGAGGACACGGCATCAGTCTGGGCTGGAGGAGAAGGGTGTGCTTTCCCATAGTGGCAGAGGAACCTCCCAGACAAAGGCAAGAGGCTGCAATGACTAAAGGAACAATTTATTACCTGTGAGACTCTCCCACATAGGAAGCCCCTGCGCTGGTCACTGGTACCCCAGAGCCAAGGGCAGAGGGCAGGGTGCTGTGCCAAGGAGCACTGGGGGCTTCACCGCTCACCCTGGGGAGCTCTGTGGCTGCAGGAGGGGCAATACCCCTGAGCCTGGGAATGTTGGCCAGCTGTACCCCCTCCCTCTGCCACACTGCCCCAGCCAGTGCACACATCCCACCCGGGACCCCTCCCCAGCCCACGGGCACGGCACAGGTCCCCTTCCAGGGGATGCTCCACCACCTGCTCAGGCTAAAGCTTTGATTGTCTTGGTTTTTCTCAGAAAAGACTCTCCCAAACTGGAAACTCATTTCCCTTCCACAATTGCCCTCTTGTTGGGACAGAGTTGCCTCTGAGGATCTCAGAACAACAGAATCACACACTGTTTTGGGTTGGAATGGACATTAAAGTCCATCTCGTTCCACCCCCTGCCACAGGCAGAGACTCCTTCCACTAGCCCAGGTTGCTCCAAGCCCCATCCAACCTGGCCTTGGACACTCCCAGGGATGGGGCAGCCACAGCTTCTCTGGGCAACCTGTGCCAGGGCCCTCACAGTAGCTGGACTGAAGATTTGCAGAGCAGTTCCATCTCCTTTGGAATTGTAGGGAAGGGTGAGGCTGAAAGAGCCCAAAAGCTCAGGACAGCAGTGCTCTCCCTTTCTCTGGTGTTCCCCTCAGGTCTTTCTCACCTTCTGCTTGGTCTCTGGCTCTGCAGTGTCGTGCCAAGGCAGAAAGTAGAGGCAAAACTTCCAGTAGCATCTCCTGGCAGAGCTGAACAGGGAGGGGGAACAACATCCTTACCTGCTGGGCAGGTGGGGGGTCATGGTTTAAAGTCTGCAGTCTTGGGGTCTGCAGGACTGTTGGGGGTCCCAGAGAAAGCCAGAGAGCTTCAGCAGCAGGGACTGCCCCAGTTCATCTGCAAAGATGGGACAGAGGAGCTGGCTGTGTCTGAGGATGGGGAGAGGAATGGGACACAGGGAAAGAGTCAGGAATTCAGATCCCATCACGCTGAAGGCTCAGTGTCTGCAGAGCCAAGCCCTGCTGCTGCTTTGCACATGCCTGAATTCCCCAGAGGAATGTGTTTGCCAGGTGCCTGCAGAGTGGAGGGAAATGGCAGATTTACAGGAGAGCTGAGCTAAGGCAGAAGCTGAAATTCCCTGTCCCACCAGTCCCAGGCAGAGAGGTGGGCGAGTCCCAGGGTATCCATGGCATCAAATATCTGCAAAACAGCCAGGCATTGGTATGAATATCCTGGATACTCACTAACAAAAAACAGAGGAGCTTCTACCTGCGCCACCCTTGACTCCAGAGATGGCCCCAATGTTTATCTCAGCTTGCAAGAGCAGCAGCTCCAGCTCTTACCTGTGCCCCATGCCAGGGCATTACCTGAACTGAGGGACATTCCAGACTCTGCAGGGACAATCATTAATATGTAGGAACTTGGGCATTTCCCCTAATTTTTCTTCAGACTGAAGACTTGTCAAGCTCTGGAATCTTTCTGTCTGCACTTCTCAGGATACACCTGGTCTTCTTGTTTTCCTGTGTTAAATAACCAAGAATAAATCACGTGTGGTTTTCGAAGAGTTCTGCCTGAAATCTCTGGTGTGCCTGGAACTGAAATCCACAGCAAGTGAGGAAGAGGGGTTTGAGGAAGAGGTGAACCTACATTAGCAGAAGCCATGGACACAACCTTGAATGTGTCACTTCTAACTTGGTGCCTTGGCTGGTTGTGAGCTGGTCTGAAGTTCTTCATGTTTACAAATTGACTTACTAAGTGACTTCAGCACTGGTGGTGTAACCTCAGCCTATTTTTTTCCTGTATATATTTCACTGACACCTTCTCCAGGAAATATTTTCCATCTGAAAACTGAATTCCATCTCCACTGAAAGAAGGAGAATCAGTAACACTGAACCCTTGATCTTGCAGCCACTCTTGAGGGGGAGAGAGAGGGACGTTCCAGTAGACCCCAACCTGACAGTAGGTCATGAACTTAGGGGTCTTAAAAGAAAAGCACATCAGGTTTGTCCCCAGCCCTGCAGGTTAAACTGCCAACTGTGTGTCCCCAGTGCAAAGGAGAAGGGAGCTGCAGGTGCAGGTCCTTGAGTACAGGTAGAAAGCCAAAGTGTCTCCAAGTGTGGCAGATGCCCATGATGGGGGTGTGGATTGGAGATGGGATCTGTAAGCACCCCCTGCCCCACGGGATGTCACCTCCTCTGGGTCACACAGGCTCTTACAGAGCTGGAGACCCATGGCCAGGTGTCCTGCCCTCCCTGATCTCAGTGTGTCCCCGCTGGCTTCTGCAGCCAGGGATGTTCCCTGTGTCTGGGTGAGTCTCCTCCATCAATGCCAGGCTGTCCATGCTCTGCTGGAGGGACTGTGGGGCTGTTTGTGTTCTGCCCCCACTGCTGCTTCCCCGGGAGCGAGAACTGCCCTGTGCTAGCTCACTGGGGTGTGCTCTGCATTGCTGAGTTCATTTTGAGCTGCACGGGGCTTGTCTTTCCTTACACAGCAAACTTCATCAGGCACATGGTGTGACTTTTGAAGTGTCCTGTGCAGGGCTGAGTGTTGGACTTGATGACCTTTGAGGGTCCCTTCCAGCTCAGCATATCCTGGGATTCTGTGACTCCCCTCCCCGAAGACATCTCCGGTGACACCTGATTAGAGACCCTGCAGACATTCAGTCTGTGGCTCTTGGTGAAAGGGCTACAGGGGAAGGTCCTGTGGGTTGTTTTGCTCAGGACAAGAGCAAAATTCCTTGGACTGAAAACACAGTGAATCCTTGAAGTTCTTCCTGTCCTTTAAAAGATACACCTAAACAAGAAGTCAAGTAGGGCACAGTGTGTGACTCTTGGGGATGGTCCTGTGCAGAGCTGAGGGTTGGACTCCATGATCCCTTCCAGCTCAGCATATTCTGGGATTCTGTGGTCTCTCAGCACCACCAGCCTCGTGCCTTGGAGCAAAAGGACAATGACAGCTCTGCCCAGAAGACACAGCACAGCCCTTGGCAGGGCACGAAGGGCAGCACCACGTCAGTGCCGGGAAGTTTGAGGAACACACGTATTTCCCTGGACATGGCGTTCAGGTTCTGGGGGGAAAGAAGAACCGTGTTCCTGCCTCTTCCACACCGACAGAACATCTTGTTCCTCCTCTGTTTTGCACAAAGGTTGAGGACTGAGAAGGTTTTCCCAGTGGCAGAGATGGGCTGATGTTCTTCCTTCCCAGAGCCTGGACTGTAACAGTTAATGCTCGGCGGTGCTTTCAAAGGTTTCCTTCATTTCCTGCCTGACAGACGGGGGGAGGAACTTGGTCTGCCAGGGAAGGAGAAAGATGTTTTCCTACAGTGCCCCAATCCAGCTCCATCCACACCCTCTGCTCCGAAGGACAATTGTTTCCAAGAGCAGCACAAAAACACACCAGTCACATGAAAAGAAGGAAAGTAAGGAAAATTGTTTTCCTGTTTCTCTCCATCAGCAGAAGTCAGTGAAGAAACTGCTGTTCTGGCTTGGTGCCAGCAGAGGTTTCCACTGCAGAGGTCATGTTTTAGCATCACTGCAGAGTGTGTTGGTCAGCACAACCTGCCCACAACCTGCTGAGCTCAGGAGAACTCTCCCTTGAGGCAGGGGAAAGGAGGGCTTAATTCCCCCTGGCTTTCCCCCAGCATGTCAGCAAGCAGGTTGGAGCAGATGGGTCTCCTGACCGTGTCCCTGCCACCTTCCTCTCCCCCAGAGCTGAGACAGGAGGAGCTCAGGTACCACAGTCACAGATTCATCCAAAGCTTGTCCTGCTGCTCCCAAGGGGCAGCACTGAAGTAGGTGCCACAGCTCTTGCCCATATTTGCCACCCATCACAGTTTTCCTGGGGCAGAGGGCAGCCTGCTGCCCCTGGTGCATTTCTTTTCTAAGGGTTTCACTCCCATCTGTCCTGCAAATCCAAGGAATTGATAAGAGCTGAAAGTACTGCATGGATAAAATATTAGGAGGAGACAGAGCTCTGAAAGATGCTGGTCCTTTGGAGTCCTGGGCAGCACCAGAGTGTGCTGAGGTGTAAAAGAGGCAGATGTGACCATTTTGCCCCATTTAGCCACTTTCCCTGCAGTGTTTGTTGCCCTCTCTGCTAAGCAAGGCTTGTTCTCTCTAAGATCTCACCCAGATTTCTCTGTTGGCCCTCACCTGGGAACACAACCAAGAACGAACATCAAACTCATGGAGCCAAGGCTGGGCCACCTGCAGCGCCTCACACAGGCTGAGAGCTGCCCTCTCCCCATGGGATCTTTGCCACCCTCGTGATGCCTCCAGAAGCATGTCCAGGGGTTTGCAGTACCTGGACCCAGCCTAGCTAATCCTGAGCCTTGCTGGCAGCCAGCCCTGCTCAGGTCCCAGGTACAGCCAGCCCTGCTCAAGCCGTCCTGCAGTGGGCAGTGCCCGTGGGCTGTAAGGACAACCAGAAGGAAGTCCAGGAACTGTATGGACCAGCATCTTCCATGGAAGGGCAAGCGGGAAAGGAAAGATGTGCAGGGACTTTCCAATTTTGCAAGCTTGGGTGGAATCTGCTTCTTCAAGTCCACGAATTCAGATGTGAATAATGCCTGGGGGCAGACACTGCAAATTGCCGGGCTCAGGGCTTTGGGAAGCAGCAGTGTGATGCAGCCAGACCTGCATGGCACAGATACCTGGCCCGCTGCCTTGGGCACCAGGCACGGAGCTGCTCCAGCCCCGCCAGGGAAGTGCAAGGAGCTGGTCCAGCCCTGCCAGGGAAGTGCAAGGAGCTGGTCCAGCCCTGCCAGGGAAGTGCAAGGAGCTGGTCCAGCCCTGCCAGGATAGTGTAAGGAATTGGTCCAGCCCTGCCAGGGAAGTGTAAGGAGCTGGTCCAGCCCTGTCAGGAAAGTGTAAGGAATTGGTCCAGCCCTGCCAGGGAAGTGTAAGGAATTGGTCCAGCCCTGCCAGGGAAATGTAAGGAATTGGTCCAGCCCTGCCAGGGAAGTGTAAGCCCCGTGTGCCTGAGCTCTGCACACATGACCCAGAAGCAGCACTTGCACTGCCAGAGTATCAGTCAGGAGCCCTCTTGGAAGAAAGCAAAATAAAACAATAGCCCTGTGTTTTCTTTGGAGTCCCCAGCACACAGCACAGTTGCAGCACAAGCCTGGCTGGCAGCAAGTGCTGCCCTCAGCCTCCTGCCCCCCCCCAGCAGCAGCCTGAGTCATGGCTGTGGTCACAGACAGTGACACAATGCCATTGTCATCCAAAGAATGCAGTGTTTTCCTGCTCTGCAAAAATATTTTGTACAGTGCATTTTCCGTGCTCTCCAGAGGAGACACTGTCCGGGTTCCTGCTGGAAGTGCCCCCAGGAGCACTGCTGACTAATCCCATCTCCCTCCTCGTGTTCCCCCAAGGTCCCAGACTGATTTATCCTCTGCACAGAGGGCACAGAGTCAAGGCTGGTGAAGTGGATTTCCTCAGAGCAGCACATGCACTGGAGTGTGAGGAAATTGTGAATTTGATCTCTCAAGGTACGATTCCCTGAGGTCACGTCACTGAGCCAGCTCATGGGTCAGCAGCTGGTTTAGACATTTATAGGCATTAGCAGAGCATGTAGGCAGCTTGTCCTCCTGCCCCAGAGACAGCCATGGGGCAACTGCTCCTCTGGACATGCCACTCTTGCTGTTGCCCCCCAAAGGAATGACACCCAGAGCTTGGACAAAGCCCCATGGAGGAGCCCCAACCCCTGCAAAGGCCTCCTTTGATCCCAGCCCTCGTGCTCACCTCGGGGCACTGTGGCCTCCAAAGCTCCACTGACCTGCCAGCTCCACTTAGCTTGGAACTGGAACTGGGTGACTTCCCCACACTGCAGCCCTTGTGCCCTCCCACAATGCAGAGAGAGCACAGGACAGCATTTCCTACTTCTGCCACACAGGAATCAGGGAGATTGAAAATCACATTTTTGGGAATATATAGCATAAATAAATTTAAATACAAGTCTGAGGATGTGGAAAAGACTCTGCTCCTCATAATGTCTTTGGTTTATGTAGCTGAAGGACAGATGATGAGGCTGTGACAAGTATTCCCCCTGTGGTGAGCTCTTACACTCCTCAATTAGCACCAAGGGCTGATGTGCTGGTGAGTTTTTAGCTCTACACACTCCATGGACTGGAAGAATGTCTTCAATGTGACACCACAGGGCCCTGCTGGAACAGGGTTGTGTGGTGAGATCATAGAGTCATGGAATCATGGAATGGTTTGGGTGGAAAGGGATCTTAAAGCCCACCTCATTCCACCCCCTGCCATGGGCAGGGACTCCTTCCACTAGCACAGGTTGCTCCAAGCCCTGTCCAACCTGGCCTTGGACACTTCCAGGGATGGGGCAGCCACAGCTGCTCTGAGATGTATGACAGCCTTGGTGCCTCAGAACACTTTGGGATGCAATTTTGGAGTGATGAATGTGCCAAGGAGGACACTTCAGACAAGCTCCAAAACACATCCATGTGTTTCTGCACATGTAGGAAGGTGACTGTGGCCATGACATGGTGGTTGCAGTGGTTGCTCCCCTTTAAGTAGATGTGAACTGACTTTATGTCACTGTTGGAGTTGTGCTTGTGACACAAATTCATTCAAAAAATGAAGTGACTGAATCTGAACTGTTTTGAATTTCCTCAGCAGTGCTGAAACCAGGATAAAAGGAAGAGTCAACACTCTGGATATCACATTAATCCACACAAGGTGTATTTCCTCCCCAAATGAAACATTTACACTCATCACAGAGAGTGTGGCAGGGCGAGCCAGGCTGGGCAGAGCAGCTGTGGCTGCAGCTGAGCTGGAGCTGCAGGGGCAGTGAAAGCCCCGCACGTTGCACGGGCAGCTGTGAAAGAGCGGATGTTTTGGAGCAGATAGGTGATGCAGAAGACTTCCTTCCTCAACTCAGAAGGCAAATAATTTGTATCCTGATTACAAATTATGAGGGTTTGGAGATTGCAAGGTCAGAAGGGACCACTATAATTATGTCATCTGACCTTCCAAGTAGTGCAGGCTTGGAATGGCACTTGGTGATTCCCATGCCGAGGCCAGTACTTTGTGGCTGCCCTAAGGCAGGGCTTAAAGACTGAGACAGAGAGTTCTGCCACTGACTCTGTGACCTGTGGGGTAATTCTAACACAAACCCTCTTTTTCTGTTCAGAATATGCAGCTCACTTCCAGTTTGTGTTTTACCTCCAAGACTTTTGTCTAGAGAAAGAATAGAATAGGATAGGATAGGATAGGATAGGATAGGATAGAATAGAATAGAATAGAATAGAATAGAATAGAATAGAATAGAATCTTCTGAGGTTCCTGAAGGGACCCACAAGGATCATCAAAGTCCATCTCCTTGCCCTGCAAAGAACAGGACAACCCCAAGAATCCCACCACAACCCAAGTCAGATTTAGGATCACCTGCTGTGCCAAGGAGCAGCAGTAGGATTGTGCCATACCCACCCTGTTTCCACATCACCTCTTCCCACCTCGGCACAAAATAAAGGGAGGAGGAGCCTGTTCAGGAAGGTTTGAGGACCCAGGGTCTCACATTCCCACCAGCTCTGTGCAGTTGCCACAGGGAAGGTCAGTTACGAGCCAAAACCTGAGCCTTTGACCTCTGCAGGATGTAAACACATTCAGAGCTTGTATTCAGATTTCTTCTTTCTGTTTAAATACTGAAGCTCTCCGGAGGCTGCAGCCCACAGAGATCTGTATCAGCACAGAGTCCCCCACCCCCTAATGCTCTGCAGTGCATCCTGCTCCCTGATTGCACTGCTCAGGTTCTGGCAGCCACATTTCCTGCTTCACACAAATAACACTGGACAGTTTGTGCAAACATTAATAAAGCCACTCACACCACCAGGAAACAAGAAGGTATCACTATTAATTAGGCTGTTTATCATTTATGTTATGGCAGGACCCAGAAGCCCCTGGACAGGGATATGGGTCTTGTTGCACAGTGACTCGTGGCTCAAATGCAATCATTACCCAAAGTCCCAGAGTGGCAAGGACAGGGTGGCAGGACCAGGGCAGGTGAGTCAGGGTGCACAGGGGGCAGGGAATGAGATGCTGGAAATCAGTGCCGGGAAAGGGCCCTGGGGGTCCTGGTCAGTGGCCAGGGGGGCACGAGTGAGCAGTGCCTGGAGCCAGGAGGGACATCCCTGTCCTGGGGGCATCAGGGCAGGGAGGGGATTGTCCCGCTCTGCTCT
>JAWWEW010000060.1:1115826-1131164 GCA_035583185.1 Anabacerthia variegaticeps
CACTCTTACAGCCAACCTGACATATAAGAGCTGTTAAGGACATTCCTTCTTTTATATGCAAATGCCATAATGTGTTTTATTGTTTTATATTTCTTTAACTCCGTTCCATTATTGCAAATAGATGTTTTCAGGTAAACACATTCTTCTGCCTTTAAATCTCTTCCAAGCCATAAAGCTGAGAAGGCTTCACTCTCTGAGAGCCAGCACTGCCCTGCTGAGGGTGTGGTGCTTCTGAAACCTCAGAGCAGAGGGCTCCACTCACTCCCAGTCCATCTCTCATGGAAAGCTGAAGAGCAGCAGAGATCCCACCACGGTTCTTGGACCACTTTGGAGCTGCTCTGATGGTGGGAGTAGCAGGGCAAGCCAGGAAGGCTCCTGGTCAGGCTTGGAGCCCAGGGGTGCCGAGGTGGATTTATCTCCCTCCTCCTGGTCTGTGTGGGGGCACAGAAAGCTGCTGCCATGAAAGGTCTCCACCTGGAGATTAATTCTCCTCCTCACCACTCACTGTTAGCTGATTGTGTTTTTTCAGCTTTTCTCCTCAATTTCAAGAAAACTGTGTGCAGTGCACAGGGAAGGTGCCCTCTGGCTCTGGGAATAGCTGGATATTCCCACACTCACCAAGGTGGTGCCATCATTTCTCCAGCTCAGAACCAGCTGCCATTAAAACGAAAAATTAAAATATGCAAGAACATGAGGACACAGTTCTGCAGCTTCGATGCTCAGGATTTCAGTGGGGCTTGGAGCTGACTGCTTAGAGAGGTGCAGAAGGAGTTGGTTTGAGGAGAAAAAACATAAGAGAGACCACAGGAACATGTTCCATTGACAGTGGAGATCAAGAGTCTGCTCTGGTCAGGGCAGCTTGTGAGGACAAACACCCAGAGTCAACACCTCCTTGGGGGTGTCCCAGTTTTTCCCCCTCACCCCTCTCCCAGCTGGGGGGAACCAGGCCACGACTTGGCCTCCAAGGGTTTGTCACCAGCACGTGGGAATGGTGATGATTTGGTTTGGGAATGACTTGGGAGTGGTTTTTGCTGCGGCTGAACCTCCAGCCATGAGCTGGACATGTGTGAGGAGCTGGTGGCTGATCCCTGGGGTGACCTGGCACGTAGCCCCTGGCAGGACCCAGCTTGGGTGTGTAACCCAGCTGGTCCCTGTCGTGGGTGAGCTGCGGGAGCCCAAAGTCAGCACTGTCAGTGTCACCTCACATCAGATACTCACAAATGTCATTTTATCAGAGACCTCTGGCTCATACACTGCCCCAGGTGCTGGGCCAGCTCAGGAGATGTTTACATGTCATTTAACTCTCCCAAATTCCATGATGCAGCTGTCCCCTTCTCGTTGGCTGTACCCTTGTGCTGCCTTCAAGCAAGACATCCACAGTAACACATCGAACATCGAGGTTAAAATCTGGTTATTTAGTATCCAAACTGAACAACATTCTGGAATTGATAAGGTCTGCTTAATTAGTTTATGCAAATCACATCACTCATGAGACACAACAGCACAGACAGACTCAGAAGCTCCATTACTGCCATCACCAGGAAGATCTCAGCTTTCCTGCAGCTGAAACTCACCCTGCTCCAGCAGCAAGTCTGGAGGAGAACTGGGAGAGCTGCAGGTGCAGAGGAGGGCACAGGAGCTCTGTGGCTCCTCTTTCCCTCTCCCATCACTGCTGTAAATCTCTCTCACACAAGGCAAGTAGATATACCTAATTTGTTATCTGCAGTTGGAATCAATTTGCTGTCTGCACTTGGGGGAAGTCCCAACCTATTTTTCTCTTCTGACACGTCTGACATTTTTCCTGCTATTCTGTTTTCTGTTATTTGGCCTAATTTAAGTCAAGACACAGCCTATGCTGTTGGCAGAGGTAACATTGCTGCAGTTTGGAGCATCTGTCCTATAGATTGAATTTACATTTAACCTATACCACTTCAAGTTTTAAAGTGTGAAGGTCACAGTCATTATCTACAGAAAGCCCATTTATGGGTGGTGGGAACAATTGGGCAGTTTGTGCCTCAGGTTGTCACAGTCCTGTCCATGTCACAGAGGAAACAATTCTGGGAATGAAGAGGTAGAGGGGGTCAGACACATCCCCAGCACCATCATCAGCCTGACTAGAAGCATCACAGTACCAGTGAAATCCAATTTCTTCACTGGCAGGTTTTAAAACACATTTCTGATGCTCAGTGAATTTGTGTGAGGGTAAATAGAGAGTGCTGCAGTGGAAATGCTGTGGTGTGGATTGTACAGAAAGGTGTCCTGCATTGTACCCCAAATCCCCAAATGATGGAGAACCCAAAGCTTTGTCAGTGGTTCATTAACTTTGTCCCAGCTGCCAGCAGCTGTTGGTTCAGCCTGCCTGCCACCCTCAGAGCTCTGCTGCTCCTCTCTGCTTTTCCTCTGCCTAATGATAGACTGGAACCAAGTCACTCTTCAGCTACTTTGTCCCCTTTCTGAGCACACTCTCCGTGCCTAAATCCCACCTATGCCTCCAAACTAGAAGCATTAGCCACTGTCATTTCCTATTTTCTGGAATATTCTCACCCAGGGAAGGCTGGGCTCCACTGGTGGCTGCAGCACCTTCGGAGCAGTTGGTGTTTGGTGCAGCCACATGAAGGAGCTGCCTGCCTCCAGAATAATAATAAATAATAACAGGCACTGCTGGTACTTAACATTTCAGCAGTTCAGCTTTCCTGCAAAGAAGTGATGCAGCAGAAATGCTGCTGTTGCCCCATGGGCTGGAAATATGTCCAGAGAACTTGTCTTCTTGAGAAGTTCCTCCACGGATCCTTTGGCTGGGCACATATGGCAAACAGAGAGGACAATCAGCTTCCTTTGGAGCTTCCATCCAGGAGCAGAATGTCACAGAACCACAGGACAGTTTGAGTGGGAAGGGACCTTAAAGCTCATCTTGTTCCAACCCCTGCCATGGGCAGGGACACCTTCCACCAGATCAGGCTATTCAGAGCCCTGATGTCACTTCGTTGTGGTGTATTTGTGGTGGTTTGACCCTTTTGTTGACTCTTTTGAGCAACAGAGATGGTGAGTGATGGACTGGTGAGTACTCCGGGGTCTGAGCTGGGATGAGGCTCCAGCCAGCTGGATACACACCAGGAGAATGCAAGTCCTGGCATTTAATTGGCTTATAAGTGAATGCACAAGGTAAGGGAGTTAACAGAGAGGGAAACCCACTTGTTAAATGTTTATAACTTGAAGTATCACCATGACATCCAGATACTGAAAGCAGAATTGAGTCCCTTTACCTTCTCACAGAAGGGTTTCACAACCAGCCTGGTGTCAAACTCCCAAGGACCAGCTCCACGCTGTTCAACAGGGGCATTTTCATGTTTCCTTCTATGCATGTAAGGTTTGGGATTTTCTCTTAAGTAGCAAAAAGGAAATTAAATCAGCATCTTAAATCTGAAGGAGTCACTGGTAACTGTCCTTTGCTGGGCCTGCCTTAGAACCATTGAATCATTAAGATTGGAAAAGGCCTCCAAGATCATCAAGTCCAACCTTTGACCAATCCCCACCTTGTCAGTTTGACCAGACTCAGTGCCACATCCAGTCATTTTCTGAACTCTTCAGAAATGTGCCTTGCTGCCACCCAGGCTCAGGACACCGGGCAGTTTGTGCAGAGAAGGCTTTGTATCCTGCAAAAGTACCTTATTCCTGCTGAATCCCTCTGTCTGATATTCCTTATGGCCCGACAGAGCCAGCCTGTCCCATGGGGAGGACAGAGGCTGCAGGAGCAGCTTCCAGGCTGCACTGAAGCTCTCAAACTCCCAACTTCATCACCTGGCACAAACTAAAAAACACTAGAAAACATAAAAATGGGAACTTTAGCCCAGTGCTTATTGTATCCCCAGTTTTCCCAGTTCTGCAAAGCTCACAGTGATGGGGATTCCCATGTCACATGTGTCATTATCTGTGTAACCCTGTTCCATAACAGGTAATATTAGATGTTTAAGCCTCCAAATAAATGTAGAGAAGATCTGTGCAATTAAACCAAAGTTTTTCTTCCTAAACCCAAGCAGGGGGTGCCCAGCATGAGCCTGCCTGGGGTGCTTGGGCAGAGAGGGGGATTATTTCAAGCCACTCCGTAATCTCCTCACAGCTTTACATCTGTGGCAATGTGGACCAGCCAGAAACTCACCCCCTGTGAATTAGTGTTGCCTCATGGATTTCTGGTCCCAAAAGCAGCTCCTGTGCTGCAGTTTTCAGGAGAGATTAATCTGGGTTGCAGGGATAAGCTAACAGGCTGCTGACGTGTGTTCCTGAGCTGGAGAGCTCCTGCAGGCTTGGCAAGAGCTGCCCTTTGCTGGGAGCACAGAGTGTGGAATGCAAATGAGCCAACAGCTTAAAGAGCCTCGGGGAGGGTAGGAAAATAAAGGTGTAATTAAATGAGACCACAACAATGATGACACGGTTCAAACTGCCAGGGAGGAGACAAATCACTCAGAGAACAGTGGGGCTGGTTGACAAGTCTCCTGAGCAATGAACAGTGTCAACCAGAGAACTGTTTAGGTGGGAAAAGACCTTTAAGGTCATTGAGTGCAGCCAAAAAGTGGCACAGACCAGAATGGATTAACCCTGTGCTGAGGGCAGGTCTGTTGTCCAGGCCCTGGTGTGTCCCAAGTGCCTTTTTCCAGGCAGCTTTTGACAGGCCAGCAAGGGTTCAGGAAGAGGTGTCAGATGGGGCAGGTCCCACTCTGAGAGGATCAGAAAGCTGTAAGGGATTCATTGCCAGCAAGGGCTGAGACTGTGGAGTTGGGAAACATGAGTCTCGTTTCCAGAGAATGCTGTTTTTTCTAGATTTTCAGGAAACAAAGTAAGATCTTTGTGAATTTTGGCAAAAAACACAAGAATGAAGCAATCAGCTTTTTTTTTTCGTTTTTTTTTTTTTTGTCAGTATACTCCTTGTTTGTAAGAGGCAGAATGCATTCTTTTGAAAGATTTCCAACAGTTTTCCTCAACATGCAATCCCTCCAACAGTCTGCTCAGCCGTTGTTCCTGTTCTCACAACAGGTGCTGAGTGAACCAATCCTTGTGTCCCAAAGGGTGGTTGTTCTTCCACATCCACTTCCCACACAGGGAGGAGGGTCCTTTGATAAAACACTTCATTTCTCTCTGTGGGCAAGTGGAAATTCCTCACGAAAGCTGGTCCAGGGACTCTTTGTGATCATCTTTCCTGGTGTTAAGCCTGGCTTATTTGCATCTATGGGGCTTCTTTACCACTATTTGGGCTTGGAACACATCAACTCACACATGGAACTCTTCTCGGAGCGGTCACACCAGGGCCAGCAGGGCTCAGGAGCAAGTCCCTGTCCTAAAAGGGCTCCTGAAGTGCTGGAGAGGGACTTTGAACAAGAGCCTGGAGGGACAAGAGAACGAGGAATGGCTTCCCACTGCCAGAGGGCAGGGTGAGATGGGAAATTGGGAAGGAATTGTTGGCTGTGAGGGTGGACAGGTCCTGGCACAGGTTGGGCAGAGAAGCTGTGGCTGCCCCTGGATCCCTGGAAGTGTCCCAAGGCCAGGTTGGACGGGGCTTGGAGCAACCTGGGCTAGAGAAAGGTGTCCCTGCAAATGGCAGGGGGTGCAATGAGATGAACTTTAAGGTCCCTTCCAACCCAAACCATTCTGCGATTCCAAGATTCCAGGGTTTATTCCATAAGGTCTTTCCCCCCAGCTCAAGCTGTCACCATGGACCTTAAAACACATAGAAGATGAGTTCAAGACTACTTTAGGATTCAAGCCCCACAACCCCCCAGTGCCCTGCCCCGCAGCTGGTGCAAAGGGCATCACCAGCACCTTCCTGTGGACACTCAGTACAGCAGGGGAGGGAGGGATGAGAATCTCTTGCAAGTGTCAGCACTTGGATTTAAATCATAGAATCACAAAGCCATGGAATGGTTTGGGTTGGAAGAGACCTTAAAGACCATCCAGTCCCATCCCCTGCCATGGGCAGGGACACCTTCCACCAGCCCAGGTTGCTCCAAGCCCCGTCCAACCTGGCCTTGGACACTTCCAGGGATGGGGCAGCCACAGCCTCTTTGGGGCAACTTCAGCCACTGGAGAAACACTTCAGCAAACAATTAATTAATTAATTAACAGCAATTAACATACCCATCATGCCAAGCCTTTTATTTCTGTTTAAAGCCAGCAAAGCCCAGATCTCAGTGCTGTGGCTCTGACCTGCAGCCCCCTGAGTGGGACCCACGTGGAGCTGCACAGTTGGGTTATAGAAACCAGCCTGGCTATGAATTGGTGGCAGCACCAAGCTCTGGGCTCTGACCGGGTCCCCTGTTCATTGGTAGCTCAGCCCAAGTGCCAGAGGGGTCCATCCCACTGGGAATTCCAGCCTGGGGGAGGCATGCACCCTCCTCACTGTGCATGGGGTGGTCTGTCCCCTCTGACCCACAGATAGCAGGAGCTAATGAGAAATGACACGTGTCCAAGCTCTGCAACCACAGCGGGACAGGCAGAATGACGTGGTCACTGCTGGCTCCCTGCAGCTCCTCGGTCATGGTGAGTGTGGAGCAGCCTTCCCTGGGGAAGCTGCTCTTGGGAAATGCTGCCTTTGCCTCTGGAGGGATGGGGATGGGGATGGGGAGGTGTCCCAGAAAACTGCCTGTCTCTGCCTCCAAACTCAGGCTCTGAGCCCAAACTGGGCTCAAAGGAAACTGTAGGAAAATTCTCAGACACAGGAAAATGAGCTAAACCCAGAGAAACCACAGATCCTCTCTGCTCCCACGAGAGGGACATCTCATTGCAGGAGGATGTCTGGAGTGCTCCTTTCTCTGTCCCATACCAGTTCCTTATCCTTCCCATGGGAACTGGAATCACAGACTTTCATCCTCTGAATGCCATTTAGCATTTGGAATCTTCTGCAGTTCCTGGTTTTGTTCTCCTCTGCTCCATTTGCTGTTCTTCTTGGTTTTGAAGCTCTGGGTCACAGCTTGGTGCTCCTTGGCCACATGGCTTAGAACTCAGCAACTTGTTGAGGGTGGATGCTAAGAAATAGTTTTGGGGATGTTTAAAGTATTTGAGTCTTCATGTATAATTGAAAATGGAATCTGAAAACATACGGAATCTGACACAATGTCATTTCTCAGAGTCTATTTTAGTTTAAAAAAATCTGTTAATAATGATGCCCAAGATTTTATTTTTTTTTTGCAATAAAAATACATAATTTTGGAAAAAATTACTTTGTTGAACCTTCTGTGTTGAGGTAATAGAGTCAAATCTGGTATTTTACACCCACTGTTTTTCTCTAACTGGGAGATTTTTCCTTTACACTGTGTTTTGAAGGAAGAATTGAAGTGAGCTCATGGGCTTCTGGCAGTGGCAGGATAACAGCAACTCCCTTGTGGCCTGGGGACTCCTTGGCTGCATCCATAACACCACTGGGCTCTTCATCTCAACAGGCTGGATCTAAGACTGGTGTTGATGTGCTGTTTGTTCCTTCTCCTCTTCTGCCACACCCCCCTTGGGACTCCACTGTCTCCTCAGTTTTAATGGCAAATTTCCCCCCTGATTCTGAAGGCTGGGGAGTCTCCACTGTCATCAGGGGACTCCACAATGACCCAGTCTGGTTCTCTGCTGTGCTGGAGCCTCTCATCTTCTGCTGAGGTCCATGCAACCCCTGGCAATACTGGGTTCCCACCTAATTCTCCATAAATACCTGGGAGTGACCAGCAGGTGTTTGCAAAGTTCATTCCTCAGTTCTTGTGTTAGTCTTGAATTGAGGTTGTCCAGACTGATTTGGTTTATTGCATGAACTCATAGAATCATTTAGGTTGAAAAGGGTCTTTGAGATCATCGAGTCCAACCCTTCCCCCAGCACTGCCAAGGTCCCACTGACCATGTCCCCAAGTGCCACATCTACACAGCTTTTAAACCCCTCCAGGGATGGTGATTCCACCCCTGCCCTGGGCAGCCGTGCCAGTGTTTTCAGTTCCCTAATATCCAAACTAAATCTCTCCTGGAGCAACTTGAGGCCGTTCCCTCTGCTCCTGTCCCTGTTCCCTGGGAGCAGAGCCCAACCCCCCTTAGGTCCCCCCTCCTGTCAGGGAGTTGCAGAGCCAGAAGGTCCCCCCTGAGCCTCCTTTTCTCCAAGCTGAGCCCCCCCAGCTCCCTTAGCTGCTCCAGCCCCTTCCCCAGCTCCATCCCCTTCCCTGGACACCTCCAGCCCCTCAATGTTTCTCTTGTAATGAGGGGCCCAAAACTGAACCAAGTATTCGAGGTGGGGCCTCACCAGTGCCCAGCACTGTTCTCACCAGCACCAGTGTGCATTGCCACAGCTCCTGGTGCTACTGACACCAGTACAGGATTTGTCCCTTTACTGCTGCTCCTTTACCAAAGGTGACACCTGAACTCCTCAGGGCTGAAAAGGAAACCTGGGGTCAAGCTCCTGGCTGGGGTGAAATAAAGCCCCTCCTTCAATTCCCACTCACAGCCACAAGCCAGAGCCAGGGCAAGGTCTGGGGCGAGGAGAGCAACCAGGCTGTGCAGGACAGTGGAATGTGGAGGCTCCACTTTGGGACTTGTTGGTTGAATAAATGAAGAAGTGATTGCTTTATAACAGGAAAGGACTTTCACTGCCTGTTCTCTCTCCTTCTACACTTTTCCCATTTTTTCTCAGCGTGTTTGAGAGCACATCCCACACCACCCTGGGGTGTGCCAGGGGCTGCTCAGTGAGTGACCAGGTGCTGTGACACTTAGTTGTCCTCAGCAGAGTGAAAATGGGAAGCAAAGGTGACTTCCTTCCTTTTCATCTCTTCCTGGGGTTTCTGGAGCTCAAAGGGGCCACAGCCCAGCCCAGGAGGCGCCTGCACTCAGGGCTCAGCTCTTGAGCTCCACTTTCCACCTCTGTGGCCTTTTCACCCCTGTTTTAAACCCACATGCCTCCAGGCCTGCAGAGCTGACATGACCGAGGTTTCTCCCCCTGCAGTGACTTCAGCCAACAGTGTGAACTTCTGGGAGCAGCTTCCCCTGAGCTGCAGCCCAGGAGGGGCAGGGGCAGAGGGCAGCGAGCAGCTGATCCTGGCTGGAGATCATCCCTGCCAGCCCGCAGGTCCTGGCTCCTCTCTCCTGCCAGACAGGCTGGCTCTGGAGGGTGACACAGGCACCAGGAGCACTGCAGCTCTCCCTTGCCCGTGGCACCTGCCCAAAAGAATTAATCAGAGTCACTCGGCAGCTGCCCTGGAGGAGTCCCCACTGTGCCCCTGCCAGGATCGAGTCAGACAAAGGGACACTGTGCGGGTAATTTGCTGATGCCAAATGTGTTCATTATCTGTCTCTCAGTATCAGAGAAGTGTCTGGCAGAGCTGGTCAGCAGCCATGGGGATGGTGCTTTCTGGCAGTGTCTGATGTCCTGACAAGGGCAGAGAAAGCCCTGGGGAGCTGCTGCACAGTGAAGAGAAGAGACACATGGAGGGCAAGGCCAAGACTGTGCTGGGACTGCTGTGTTCACACCCCACAGTCTCAGAGCCCCTCTTGCTGCCTGGCAGCGGGACAATCAATATCTGCCCTGTGGGATGTCCCCTGTTCCAAGGGAAAGAAACACGAGACCCTCTCCACCTCCCCTCCCTGCACAGAATCTCTGCAAGAAAAGCACCTCCTGAGCAAGAATGGGGCAGGCAGAACAGTGCATGGTCCTGACCTGCAGTTGTTTAGTGCAGTTATCAGCCCTGGGGTTCACAGAGAGCTGCTCCCAGCAGCCAGGCAAGGGTGTTCTGTGAGATCTGGAGCCAATAAAAGCAAATAAATATGAGGATTCTCCCAAAGTGCTCATTGCATACAATTGGAAAGGAGAATGGGAAGGCATCTCATGAATGCTCAGCATCAGCAGTTCTGCTTTGAAGCCTTCCCATCTTCTGCCTGAATGGTTGTCTAGTGGTTGAGCAACTGCTGAGGCATCTGGAGGCCAGGACTCCCACCTCTGCTCTGGCCACATCTCTTTGTCCTCTCTGTCAAATGAAATGGCATTTCCTTTGTCTGCCCAGTCATTTGGGTGGGGACTGGAAGCAACTGCGATTCTTCACACAAGAAACTGTTGCTGTTGATGTGTTTGCTTGTCAGAAAAGGTCCAAAAAAGGTGTCTCAAGGCAGGGTGTGGAGCGGGATAAGGGGATTAGTCACCCCCAAATAACCCAGAGGTTTGGGCATCAGCAAAGGCACATCCAGTTCAAGTCACAGCTGAGCTTCATTTGAAGCAGGAACTTGAATTTGTTCTTCTACGTGTGATGAACGTCCCAGCCACAGGCTACTCCAGAAAAGACTTGTGTGAAACATTCCAGAGATCTCAGCTATACTAAGTACACATTAAAAACCAACCCTCAGTTGTTTCAGGGCCTCTTCTTTCCCTTAAACAAAGCTCTTGGTTGCTGTCCCTGTCTTGCAGCGGTTCTTCTGTGCTGTGTGACAGACAGCCCCAGGCACAGAGGTGTCCCTTCAGCTGAGCCATGGCCCAGGGCCACACCAGGCAGGTGTGCCATGTGCAGGCCAGGTGAGCTCCTCCCTCCTCTTACATGACTGCCTGAAGCTCTCTGGTACCAAAGACTCACCCAATGCTTCTGACAGTCAGAGTGAAGGAGCAGAACTGGAAATAAATTGCTGTTCCTGTAAAGTGGAATTGATGCTGATATTCAGTTCTTTATGGAGTAAATTCCCACTTTCACATGGGACTTGTCCTGCTTTCCCATCTTGGAGAGTGTTTTTTCTGATGACTCCACTGCAGTCTTTGCCCCTGCTCCACACCCCCATTCCCACCTCTGGGGTTCACCCAGTTATTGCCCACTCTGCCTGCATCTTGGTTCTCAGGCTTGGGGAGCCCTGACATTGATCCTGCCCCTCATTTACCAGAGTTTGTGCCTCAGTGCAGCCAGTTGTGTCAAAGCAAAGCCCTCCAGCAAGTCCAGCCTGGCCTGTCTAACATCAGGGAGCTGGGTGGGGACCACAGAAAGCAAACCACCCTGGGGCCCTGGCAGAGCTCAGAGGCAGGACACCAGCTCTGGTGGCTGAACCCTCAGCTGGGTAAAGGGCCCAAGGACTGCACATTTCTAAGACAAGCTGGACCACCTGAAATTACTGAGAGAGGCCTTCACTTTGCATCCATTTCCTTTTTCCAAGGGTCATTTATTTGCTGACCATTTTGTCTTGGTCATCACTGACCTGGTGCCTCCTTTGAGCCAGGCTCATGAGCCAAAGGCACCTCCTTGGAGATCCAGCCATTTAAAATGGGGCTGTCTCTGGGATTGCACTGCCAGGCTTTGGAAGAAGTTCAGGAGTTTCACCTTCAGTCTCCAGAAATCCTGCAAGGGGAACTCTCATGCCCACTGAGCAACGATGCGTCATGAGCTCAGTCACTGCACCCAGACCACACCTCGAGCAGGAACCTGAGGGAAGAGATGGGCTTGGGATGTGTCCTCAAACCAGCACATTCCTGTCTGAATCTCATGTCTGCTCCACTGCCTGGTGGAGGAAGTGAATTCCACAGCTGCTGCTCGGGTGGAAAATGCTCTTCTCCAGTCTCCCACATCTCCAGCCAAGTTTTCCAGACACGGGGGGCTTGAGATGGGTTGATTCTGGGAAGTGCTGTGCATCTGCCTGTGGGAAACTTGTTTGCTCTGAAAAATCTCAGGTTAGGCAACCAAAAATGGGCCTTCCAGTCGTGCATGTGAATGTCAGCTGAGCCCTGGGTGTTGCTCCCCAGAGTTGTCCGAGATGCTCTGAGCTGAGAGGGTGGTGCATGAGCAGGGTTTCCAAAATAGCTCAGCTCACCTCAAATCAGGGGTTGGACTTTGATCATCCTTATGGGTCCCTTCCAGCTCAGGAGATTCTGTGACTCTGATTCTGTGCTAGAGGGAGTTCAGTGCTAATTCCTTTAAGACAATGTTCTTCCAGGGCAAAACATCTTCGAGCCTTGAGCAGAATATAAATCCTTTCCAATTCAGGATATTCTGTGATCCTGTAAGGAAAGGTTGTTGGTGTCCATGGAAATAAAAACAGACTAGTTGAGTGAAACCTTTTTCTTGGGCATGATCCTGTGCAGGGTTTAGAGCTGGACCCAGTGATCCTCGTGGGTCCCTTCAGACTCAGCATGTTCTGGGATTCTGTGATAAATCCCACGTGCCCTTTAACAACTGACAAATGCAGAGCAAGAGACACACTTGGTATTCACTCCTAGTGAAGATTTTAGTGAGAACAGCATTCTCTGGGACTGTAAAGGGAATCACTTGACTGATGTTAATAAACTGACAGATCAGAAATTGGAGCAAACAGAGGCTGAAAATGCTCACAAGGCTGCCATAGCTCTGCACGTTGTGTCAATCCAGTCAGTTAACTGGAAGGAAGAATCCAATTTATTCTGAGGCCCAACATGATGAATAAGTCATTTCCCAGGATGGGAGCAAGGAGAACTCCTTGAAACACACCGGACAACTCAGAGACAGCCTTTTGGACTTGAGTAATAAGTGGAGAGAAAGAAAAAAAAGAAGGGAAAAAAGGATCATCTTTGAGAGTGATTTTCTTGTCTCTGTTGAGCAATTTCATTTTATCTTTACACTGAGAAGCTTGTAAGGCAGGATGGTTTTTTTTTCCCTTTCCAATCCAGAAAGGTGTCTGTGCTAACAGGAGATGGCCCTGAATCACCTCCTGCAGGTGGGAGTTTGTGTCTCCCACCAAGAGGCACTTTGAACAATATTCTGCGAGTTGTGCCCATCAACGTGCACATGGTGGCTTCAAGAAAATTTCTTCTGTGAACTTTCAGAGGTTGGACATTTGCTTGACAAAATTTACTGCTTTTAACCTTCAGTGCCTGTTCCCATCAAACAGATGGAAGAGAAAATGTACCTGCTGACTTTAAACACCACTGCTCTGTGCCTGTACTGAGGGGTTTGAATGAGGCTGATCCTGCCTTTTCAGGGCTCTGGAAAATAGTGACCTGTTCAAACACCAGGGGTTGGCCCAGAGTGTGAATAAGGACCTCACCATCCCCCTGAGCATCACATGGGATTTGTCTCCATCATGTTCCCAGGACGGGTCCAACAGTCTCTGTGTGCTCCCTACATCTTCCCTGTGAGGATGGGCAGGCCCTGGCACAGGGTGGGCAGAGAAGCTGTGGCTGCCCCTGGATCCCTGGAAGTGTCCAAGGCTAGGTTGGATAAAGCTTGGAGCAACCTGGGCTGGTGGAAGGAGTCCCTGCCTGTGGCAGGGGGTGGAAAGAGATGGTGTTTAAGGTCTCTCCCAGTACAAACTACTCTGTGATTCCATGATCTTGGCTTGCATCCTGCAGACAAGGGGAAATGTGCTGTCCCAAATGTCCAAACACTCTTGAGCATTAGGAAGTTTTTGTCCTGGGTGCAGATTGACCCTGTGCCTGAGGGTTGGGACACCAGAGATTGGGATCAGTGTGGAGGTCAGTTTACTGAAGAGGTTAATAGCAAAGAAAGCCCCATAACTCCTGAGGCCAAAGCTTCATACTTAAAACTCTGGGAGCAGAGATAGATCTGCTGAAAGGTGGTTTATGAAGGGAGAAATACAACTAACCCCAACTCCTTAGAGAGAAACATAGAACAGTTTGGGTTGGAAGGGACCTTAAAGTTCATCCAGTCCCACCTCTGCCATGGGCAGGGACACCTTTCACTAGCCCAGGTTGCTCCAACCTGGCCTTGGACACTTCCAGGGATCCAGGGGCAGCCACAGCTTCTCTGCCCAACCTGTGCCAGGGCCTGCCCACCCTCCCAGGGGAGGATTTCTTCATGTCAGAAGGAAACACTTTTATTCCCTTTGAATGGGGCTAAAGCAAGTCCTGCCTTCCCCAGACCCTTAACAAGGCACCTGGACAGAGTGACTGTGACCTGGTGAGTCCTTTTGTCAGCTCCTCTCCTGGACAGAGCCCTGGGCCAGCCCCACAGAGCCAGCTGCTCATGCATTGCACACCTCAGAGATGATTCGAGCAACTTGATCTTTTTCATGTCACAGAAATTATGCTAACTAGCTTTTTAATGTGATTACTGTCTCTTCTGCTTCCATCATGCCTGGAAATATCAGAGCAACCAGAAGTGCAGTGAGGAGCAGAGTGGGCATGAACCAGGTGTGTTAAATCCTAGAGAGCTTCCTCTGGGTTGGGAAGGTGGGTGAGCTCAGATTTCAGCTCCTCTGCAGTCTTAGCCTGTTCCACACACGTGAAAAGGAAATATTGAGAAATACCCAGGGCCAAACTGATGTTCATTCCCTGATGTTCATCCTTCCTGCTGTCCCTGCACCCCTTGGAGCTTAAGCCTGGGAGGGAACACCCCTCTCTGAGCACCAACAGGGTGCCCTAGCAGTTTCCAAGGTGCACAGTCATGTCCTCTCATACACTTAGGGCTGTTTTCATCAGTTCCACAGTTAAAACTACGTTTTCTGGGGCAAAGCAAGCTCTTGTCTCCGTGGTGCTGCTCAGTCCTGGTCATGCAGTGGGAGAAGAGCTGCTTTGATGTGCACAGTTTCTCCCCTTCTCCCCTTTGTTGTCCTTCAGACACACCAGCATTCAGCCTATCAATGGCTTATATAAAGCACCCCCAGCTTCAGGCATCAGCTGTCCCCATTCTATTTTTAACGGCCAACCTGATCTTTCTGTGTTGTTTCCTGAATTCTTTGCTGTCAGATAGGTGTGGATTTTGCAATTAACCCCAGTCCTGATAGTCTCACCATTAACACTGAAGAACTCAGGGCAGTGCATCCCTCTCATCTCACATGAAGGACATGGGGCTGTTTTTCCCCACACCAGAGTTAAACACCTCCAGCACACCACCTGATGGCAACATCAAAGGGCTCAAAGTAAGGAGGACTATTTTTAAGCATTAGTACCAGCAATCTTTTGGGATGAGATGTGTTTTTCTTCAGAAATGTAGTGTCCTACAGGCACTTGCTACGTGGGGCAGATTAGACTCCAAAGGAATGACTGATGCTGGAGTCCCATGTAATTGGCTGCAAAATATCATTGGTTTTTAAAACAATGTGTGATAATGTCCTAATATAAAAGAGATTGTTGCCAATATGTGACACAGCCCTGTATGGCTATGAGATGGAAAAAGAATACTAATCAGCAGCTGGCCCTTGATTAGGGTCCAGCACCAGTTTATAAACTCATGCTGAGGGCACTGCCTTGGGGTTTTTTCTCTTCTTGAGTGCTGCATGTCAGAAACAAGTCAGTGACCTAACAAATGCTCCCTTCAAAATCATACAAACACAGACCTTAAAGATCACCTTGTTCCACCCCCTGCCATGGGCAGGGACACCTTCCACCAGCCCAGGTTGCCCCAAGCCCCATCCAACCTGGCCTTGGACAC
>JAWWEW010000060.1:1131264-1155984 GCA_035583185.1 Anabacerthia variegaticeps
GGCACAGGGGGTGACTCTTGGGGCTGGTCCTGGGCAGGGCTGAGGGTTGGGCTGGATGATCCTTGGGGGTCCCTTCCAGCTCAGCATCTCCTGGGATCCTGTGACTCTGTGGTTCTGACCTTGTCCTGCACAGGAGCATCCCTGGCTCGTGCCTCTGCTGCCCAGCCCTTACAGAGGTCTCACATCACCTTCTGCTGCACAGACACAAAACATTCAACATTATTAATACCAAAGATGCCCCAAACACTCCCAAAGCCAACATTCCAACGAGCCTGACCTGGCCTGTCAGCATCCCTTGCTCTTCAACACTTGCTGGCAGATGGTTTGGCCCCAGGAGGGCTCTTCTGTCCCCTGGGGGCTCATCAGCTCCTCCCTGTCCAACAGGAGCTGTCAGCAGTGACCACCCCCAGCAAACAGCAGCCCCCTGAAGCCCCTCTGCCCACTCTGCTGCAGAGCCAGCTGCAGGGGTCACACTCTGATGGGCACAGGGGAGGCAGGAGGGGTGTCTGCAGCTGGTGGTGCAGGGGGAGTTCACAGAAGACTGGGAGTTGTGTTGCCCAGAGAAATCAGTGCACTGAGAGTCCCCTGAAGTGTCTGGGGGCTCACTGGGGTTGGCAGATTGTTGGGTCCCTGTTGTGGGTCGTAGTGGGAGCTTCAGACAAAGCTCATTAGAGAAGCTCCTGCTGAGGCACGAGGTGCAGAAAGGACCCCTTTGCTTTCTAAATGCCTCAGAGAGGAGTCTGGGGTAGGCTGGGTCTAACCTCAGCCTCAGACTTTGTCAGTGGTTTAAGTCAAAGGAATTCCAGAGCTGTGGCTGAACCTCTGTAGAATTGTCTTCTGCAAAGGATGGCAAACCAGATAGATATACATAGAAATGAATATTTATTATGATAAATGATTAGACAAAGAGATCTTACTCAGAGTTATTTACTACACAGTATAGAAGCTAAAACTACTGGGATAGGATAGTTCACTATATTGAAGGAATTACATTAAAGTAAAAAAGGAAGAAATAATCATTAAGCAGAGATTGATGTTACTCACCCAGACCAACAACTGTGGGCAAATCCCTCAGCCTCAAGGAGCCTGAGATAAAACTTCAGTAAAACCAGGAGTTGGACTTTGATTATCCCTGTGGGTCTTTTCCAACTCAGAATATTCTGTGACTCAGGAGTGACCCTGAGGGACGTCCCCACTCCAGAGAGGAATCTCCACACACGCTCCAGGAGGGGACATTAGAAAACCCACTATATGAGAGTGGGACTGGACTTTTACAGTCTAAAGGGATTGAGCACCAGTCATGTCTCCAGTCCAGCTCAGCATTTTTAGACAAGGACACTTTACCACATCTGCCAAATCTTTGCCTCGCTCTCAGGGTGTTTCACTTTGGGATTTTAGCATCATTCAACCCCAAAGGCAGCACATGAGCCCCCTCTCAGCCCAGCCCTGACAGCCTTGTAAACAGGGCACTGTTCCACTTGCTTGAGACCATTCCAGGGCAGAGGACACAAATTGGCTTTGATGGCCATGACCAACCTCACCTGGGGTCCCATCCACATCCAAAGGGCCAGCTCAGCCACGGCCACAGCCCTGCCTGGCCATGGGGGACCCCCTTGGGATGAGCTGGCAGTGCTGGGGGCTCAGCCTGGGCTCTCAGGGAGGACCTCAGAGCAGCTCAGTTGGGACAGGAGGGCACCCCATCCCATCCCATCCCATCCCATCCCATCCCATCCCATCCCATCCCATCCCATCCCATCCCATCCTATCCTCGCAAATGGGACAAAGAAGTTCCAGCAGTTTCAGTTCTGTTTTTTGTTGTTGTTGTTGTTGTAAATTACACAAATTTGCCTCAAAAGGCCCATATTGCATTTTTAATATATATATATACTGAGGAGGCAGAAAAACAGTTTTTTTTGCCTCATCTGTCTTATGTTGGTTTTAATCTGATAAGATTTACAGATGGATCTTCCTGTGACAGATGAAATGAAAGTGGCTGAGAAACCAAGGCCAGAACACGAGGAGCAAATTTTGTCAGGCATTTCTAAACATGTGGTCTGTATTGTTAGTGGTCACCTGTTATCTTTGCTTAGGGCAGTGGGGCCATGAAATACCATTGCCTAAGTGCACTTTGTCACTGTCCCTCAGCAAATTCTGCTCTGCTCTGAATTATAGAATCATGGACTCCCAGACTGGTTTGGGTTGGAAAGGACCTTAAAAAGCATCTTGATCTACCCCCTGCCATGGGCAGGGACACCTTCCACTAGCCCAGGTTGCTCCAAGCCCCGTCCAACCTGCCCTTGGACACTTCCAGGGATGGGGCAGCCACAGCTTCCCTGCCCAGCCTGTGCCAGGGCCTGCCCACCCTCACAGGGGGGAATTTTTGCTTAATAACTGATCAAAGCTGACATCTCTCAGTTTGAAGCCATTCTCCCTTGTCCTGTCACCTAGTTCTTGTCTTCCTAACAGTCTCTCTCCATGTTTCTTGCAGTCTCCCTGCACATACTGAAGGCACAATCAGAAGACAGGACACAGATTTTTAAGCCCTCCAGGACTCAAACCTGCTGCTCTCCACAGTCCCAGCAGTTTCCCTGCTGTGTGCAAGGAGAGGTCAAACTGCAGCATCCTAAGAGGGGCTTCCCTGGGACAAGGAGACTTGAACCTCTTGTTTGTGTCCCCACTTCACCCTCAGGTCCCCAGTGGCACAGCAGGACCTTGGGTGCTGTTTTTTGATACCTCTTCTGTTGGAAAAAACTTTGTCAGTACATCCAAAGCAAGAGGGGAAATGCAGCTCAGAGCTCAGAGCAGTGATTTCTCTCTGCCAACACCACCTTTAATCTGTCATTCTTGTGTTTAAACTGCTTCTTGCAGCTACCTGAAGGAATATGAATAATCCTCTGATATTTCTATAACCTTCCTCTGACCCACTTGTTATTTTTACCTGAGTGTTTCATCTCCCTGGGATGATGGGGGTTACCAGGACTGGAACTGTCAGGGGCTGGCAGCTTGTTAACCAGGGGCTGTCCTGTCATGCTGACACAGGTGCAAAAGTGTGAGATCTTCCTTATTTCCTTTGCAAGTGGAGAACATCTCAGCACGTCCCTGGTGCTGCTTTTGTGTGGTGTCCATCTGGGCAGCCCTTCTCTCTGCCCAGTCCCACCACTCCTGTCCCACATGGAGTGGAAATCTGTGCTGCTGTGACTTGAGGGGACCACACTTGGTGTGTTTGAAGCATCATTTCTTACTTCTTCCCTGCTGTTCTTCTGCTGTGGCCCTGCTGTGGCACATGGTGAAGGGGCTGAGAGGTGGAGGACAAGACTGCCCAAATTGGCAGGTCTGATGCCAGCCCTGCAGCACAAAGCAGCCCCACTGCACTGATAATGTGCTGATTATTTGTTCCCCGCAGTGTTTTGTTGCTGCCTGTCATCTCTCAGCAGAGCCAAGCCCTCAGAACATCCCACCTGCCTGTTGCACTCTACGAATGAAGGATGAATCCACTGCAGCTGCATGGGAGTAGAAACAGCAAATCATAGAATTGATAAGGCTGGAAAATACCTTTAAGGTCATCAGGTGCAACCATCAGCACCACCACCATGTTCACCACTAAACCATGTCCTCAAGTGCCACATCCACATGTTTTAGGAACACTCCCAGGAATGGTGACTCCACCACTCCTCTGGGAATCTTGTTCCAAAGCTGAACTCCTCTTCCAGCAAAGAAATTACTCCCAATATCCAACCTGAGCCTTCCCTGGTGCAACTTGAGGACATTTTCCCTCATCCTGTCGCCCGAAGCAGAGCCTGACCCCCGCCTGGCTGCACCCTCTTCTCAGGGAGCTGTAGGGATCAGTAAGGTCTCCCTTGAGCCTCCTTCCTCCCAGGGAAAAATAAGAGCCTTGCAGAGCTCAGGGAAAGGCTGGTGCTGCTGGTGGAGCAGGAGTTGGAGGGAACAATCTGTTCCATCTGCATCTGTCGTAACCAAGAGGTTTGATCATCCTTTGTGGTTATTAGAAACTGCCTCTGGCCTGGCTGTTCCTCAGGAGCTCTGCAGCCAAGTCACTGAGCCTGCTGCAATATTGACTGGCACTCACTGCTCGAGCCTGATTTCTAGGAAATCATTTGTTATTCATGACTACTTGATGATTATTGGGAGTGAAATGATGTTCTCTGGAGAAAGGTGCCAGATTTCAGCGCTGCCAGAAATGTTCTCTTTCCGGTTGGGCTTTGGACGTCAAAGTGTCAGAGATCCGACTGGACTCCAGTATATTGAAGGCAGATCTTACCCACATGTTCAGAGGGACCTTTATCCCAGTAACTGGATCACTCAATAGCACTGCTCTGGGACAGTCAAACATGCAGATGAAAGTTGAAATAATTTTAGCACAAATGACTTGGCTTTGGCTTTGATAAAAGCTGTGCTATCTGACCCAGAACCCAGCAAGTAACTCACACTGGGGATGTATTCACTGGGAAACAAGCCTGCCTTGTTCCTCTCCAGCTTAATCCTCTTTTAATGGGAATTAAACCAAACAAAGCAAGGATTTTTTTTGGGGGGTGATATCTTTTCTGTGATAAATGGGCAGAAAAAGCTTGTCAGCTATTGGACACTTGGGCTTCCTCCGTGTCTGCTTCCGTGTCTGAAAGTTTGTCTGAATTTTCTAGTGCTGGTTTTGGTCAAATTGAAGATATTATCTGTCTTGACAAACCTTGCCTATCTTGTACTCTTTAGCTTTCTTATCTGTAGAACAACTCTCATTTAACAAGAACAAGAAATACGGGCACCCATACCTGGCATTCCGAAGAATAACAATGGCACTTTCTAAACAAATATAGTTTTGGATAAAGGACTTTGCTTGGCCAAAGTCTGGTTCTCTAGACAAGACTAGCAAACCTTCTGTGGTGGCTTTGGGAAAACATCATTAATCAGCAGAGATTAGCAGTCAGCAAATTCTTTCTTCAGATATAAAATCTGGCTTGTGGCTGTGCCCATGGAGGGAGGGGGAGCTCTGCCTGTGATGTGCCTGCAGGACGGGGCCTCAGCACGCTCATGTGCAGCTCTCTAGGGCTCAGCAGCTGTTTAGAACCATGATTTAAAACCCAATTACAGGCTGTGTAAAATCCCTCTTATTTAACGCAATAATGTGTAATGGGCTCAGCTGGGATTTCTTTTGTTGGTCTGGGCTTTTTTTTTTTTTAATATCATCCTCTTTGAAATCCATTTAAATCTATTTTCAACAAAGCCCCTCTGTCTGAGGAGACACACAAGATGCTGAGGGACAGGCAAAGGTTCTGCTCACCCCCTGAAGCCATGAAGGGTCTCAAAGCCTGCAAAGGTGACAGGAATGTCCAGACAGGTTGGGTTTGTGCCCTGGTTCATCTACCAGCAGTGTGGAGACCCTCTGCAATGGGGATGTGCCAGGGGCACCTGCCTTTGGTTTAGGCTGGCCTGCCTGGGTAAGCCTAGTGAGGCTGTGTCAGCCTGAGAACTGACCTGGCAGGGCAGCTCTCAAAGCTGCATCCTCATTGCTGTCTCCAGAAGGGAAGTCCAATAAACTTGACTCACACAGCAGAACAAAGACTAAAACCTTCTTCAAATAGACCAGGGAGTAGAAGATCAGGAAGGTTTGCAAATGACTGAGGTGAAGGACCACAGTGATGCAAGGAGATGAGTACGAACATGCCATGGGTTTCCTTCACTCCGGGCGGTGGAGGTGGGGCAGGAGCTGTGGGACCCACCTCATCTTACACCAGAGCTTGGCCCACCTCATCTTAAACCAGAGCTTGACTGGTTCCTGAAAAGGATCATGCACCTTAACAGCCTGGAGGGAGAGGACCCCGACGAACTGAGGTCCCTGGAGCCTGAAGACCTCACGTGAGAGGGGCTGATGTCCATGTTGGAGGGCTGATTTGTGCTCCAGGGTGAAGCTGTGCCTGAGTGTCCGCGGAAATCAGGGCTGTGACAAATGAGGCACTGAAGGAGTGATTAAGAACTGGCCCAGGGTCCCCAGGGAAGTGGTGGAGTCACGACCCCTGGAACTGCTCAAAACCCTGGTGGACATGGCACTTTGTGATATGGTTTGGTGGGCGTGGTGGGATTCAGTCAAAGGCTGGTCTTGATGATCTTGGAGGTCTTTTCCAGCCTTACTGAGTCTGTGATTCTGTGAAAGCTGAATGACTTCCACTTGGATATTCCTGCTTTCCCTTCCCTTTCTTTCTTTTTAATCCCCCATGCTGTAGTTTTACACATGGAAACAACAGAGCAATTCCCACCACAGGAGGTGAGAACTGAAATACAGAAGTTGCTTACAAGTTATTTATGTGGGTTTTTTCTGCCCATTTTGCCCAGTGCAGAACTGAAACAGGGATTTGACCCAGCAATACAACTCCAGGTAGCAGAGCACCTGCACTGGAGGTGGAGGAACCTTCCCCAACACCTTCCAAAGCCATGAGCTGACTCAGAGATTTCCTTCTCACGCCACTCAATCCACCCAGAAATGGAAATGTGTCAGGGCCGCAGACATGGCAGGAAAGAGGGTGTTTTAGGGAAATTAAATGCTAAATCCATTACACAGGCTTAGCTGATTTCCTAGGGCTAAACATGGAAAGAGAAAAAACAAAGTGATTTTAATGACTTAACTGAGCAAACATAACAAGAAAGTGATGAAATGTGAGAAAGATAAGACAGAATAAATAAAGGGAGGTACCAGGAGCTTGCTGTGCAAGAGCAGCACTGCCTGTTACTCACATTGGCAAAGCTTGTGTGGGATGGGAGGCCCATCATGGAACACTGAGGGGTTTGTTCTGCTCCAGATTTTCTTGTGAAGAAATAAGGAAAAAAATGTACAAACCTGAATAAAAATGTCTGAAGGGAAGTCAACAGGAACGGCTTCTCCTCCCTGTAGACGGAGGGTTGGGTTGGCACTTCAAATTAGTTCTTTAACTTCACAAATAATAATAATATAAAGGACTATTTCAATAATTTTTTGAGGCCTACTGACAGCAGAACTCTCCATGGAGGAGTTTTTCCCGTGGAAACCCAGAGGGCAGCAGCACAAACCACTGGGAACTGCTGATTTCCATCATTGTCAGGGGAATGTTCCTCCCTCACTGGGACAGAAATGCTGCAGCTCAGCAGTGACTGCTGAGGACACTCCAGCCCAGGACGATGGAAAGCCAGGGGAGAGCAGAGGGCTCTGTCCAGAGCCCAGGGATGCCCCAGCCCTCCAGGGTCTCTGTTTTCCAGGTGTGTAAGGGACTCTGTGTTGCACAGCTCTGCAACAGAAGATTCCTCCTCACTCAGCTCGTGGCAATTCCTGCACGACTGAAAGTTCCCAAGGCATAGACACATTCCAGCAGAAAGTCATTTAACTCTGAATTGAATATTCCTGCTTATATGGGTGAGACAAACCAGGAAGGACTCCATACCTGACCACTCACCTATTTCTGGACAACAATGATCTTCTTAACTGTCCTTACACATTTTGCTGTTTCATATTCAAGATAAAACAAGACAGAGAAAAGCACAGGGCAAAAAGGAGGTGCCTATTTAACAGCTTTACCCATGGCAGAGAATGGGGCAGCTTCACCAGAGCTCTGCTTTCCACCTGCCCCAGGGAAGAATTTCAACGTGACAGGAGTTATGGAGAGCTCAGGGTGGAGATTTCCACTCCCAGAGAGCAGAGAACGCAAACCAGGGGAAATTTGTGCAGGTGCAAAACAGTCCTGTTCCTTGAAGAGTGGAGTGTGGGCACAGCTGCCATTTGGGGAAGGGAGATGCTGCCCCCAAAGAATAATGACAGGCAGAACTAAGTGGTTCCATTTGCACCCTATTAGATCGTGAAATGATATGACATCACCTTGGAGGGAGGCAAGGAAGGAAGGAGGGAGGGAGGAAGGGAGGGAGGGAGGAAGACATGGGGATTGAGGTGAGAAAAGTGTAGGGAGAAGGAGATGAAGAAGGAGACATAGACAGGTCACAGGAACTTTGGGAAGTTAAAAGCCCTTCTTTAAAGGCTTTCACCCGCGGGGGAGGTTCAGCAGCCCAAGGACCATGGCTGGTTGAAGGAAGCTGCTCCATGGGGATGCAGACCTTGCTCCCAAGACCAAAGGAAATGGTCAGAAAGTGGAGGTCGCATTTCCAGTGCTCAGACAAGGGGGCTGTTGATACCAAAGGTCCTAAAGATCTTATCAAGACCCTACTATAGGTCAAACGTCCTTCATAGCCTCAGTTCCTGCTGCCAGACAAGGGAGTCTGGTCTTAAAAAAAATGCGTTTCAAAGATGCTAAACATTTTTGTCTGTGTCTTCACCACAGACTGATAAAGAAATACTTCCCCTGAAGTGACTCCTGCTTCCTAAAGCTGCCGCTGCATAGACAGGAGCACTACAAACAGTGCTGTGCTGCCCCCAGGGCCACGTCACAGTCAGCCAGGAATAGCTCCTTGCAAAGATGCTGAGAACAGCCCCAGGATGGAGAGATGTGTTAACCTTAGCTTAGGATCACTAGAAACAACTGAGGCAATGGCTGATCTAAAGTGACCCCTGTGAGAGGGGAAAATGAACTCATCTCTAGGCAGATGCTGCTTATTTAACCTGCCTAAATTCTTAAAGCACTCACAGACTGCAGCATGGAGGGCTGGGGGCAGTGAAATGTATTTGGCCTTCCTAGAGCTCTTCAGTAAGTGCTTGGCCAGGTGGTCAGAAGTGCTGGGTTGCCACAAATTGAAGGAGGAAGACCCATCATGGATGTAAATTATTTTGTGGCAAAGGGAAGAAAAAGAATCGTAATTCCTTCACATGCCCCAAGGGTCCTGAGGGACCTCAGGGTTTGGTTCTTGGCTCTGCCAGGCACCCAAACTGTCCTACAGAAGAGTCATTGCTGTGCTGAGGTCTGCTTCCTTTTAGAGTTCTGCTTCTGGTGGAAGTCCTTGTCCAGCTGCTTTCATCTCCCTTCCCAACAGAAGCAGGGCCAAAGCAGGTCAGGAAGTACAAGTGATTTAACAAACTTCATTTGAGTCTTGACTTTGCAAATGTTTCCACAGTTTCCTTCAGTAGAACTATTTATGTGCTTCAAATCCTAAGAGAAGAAGTGGCTCAGACTGTGCCCCCCCTTGCCCAGGGCTCTGTCTGTGCCCAGCACTGGGGTGGCTATTTCAGGAGAGCACACAAGCAGAGCTGTTTTGTGCTGTCCCTTCCCTCCTACTCACCAGCATCTGGAACTGATGCACTAGAAATACCTGACAGACATGCACCCTTGTCCCTTTAAATATGTGTTTCTGGCCTGGCTGCCTGGGAATATATCCAGTATATATCCATATAGATATATATCTAATGCTTTCTGAGCCTGCTGACAGGGGCTGCCTGCACAGCCTTGAGTGGCAGCAGTGACAGCAGTGACAGCAGTGACAGCAGTTTGATCCCACCAGGACAAGAACTGCTCTGTCTGGGTGGACACCCCTCTTCTGCCAGTTCCAGTAGTGCCCCCATCTCTTGTCCTGTAGGATCTGGTCAACAACCCAAGTCAAACATTCCTGTTAATCTTCCCAGAGCTGAGCCCTGCACTGGAAGCCTTTCCTAAGCAAATGCCTCCTCCTCACTTGTGTTTATTCAGTACCACACGCCAGGGAGCTCTGGTGAAGGATGGGAGTGAGAGGATACCTTTCACCTGGGGATGATTTTGGAGAACAGTCAGGATTGTTCTCTGCATTCATTTGCAATGGCAAAGCAGTGCATGAGCTTTATGTGATTTTTTTTCTAAGCCCTCTGCCATGACTGCAGTGTGAGTTGTATGGCTAAAATCTGAAATATGGCTTTCTTTGCTAGTATTAATATTGCAGAGTGAGCGTCTGCACAGTGCTTGGCTGTCACCAATACAGGAGAGAGATCTCTCTTGAAATACAGCTTGAGGAGACATAGAATTTCCTCTCAAAAAGTTTACTTTGTCATGAATTGGAGGGGCTGGAGGTGTCCAGGGAAGGGACCAGAGCTGGGGAAAGGGCTGGAGCAGCAGGAGCAGCTGAGGGAGCTGGGGGGGGCTCAGCCTGGAGAAAAGGAGGCTCAGGGGGGACCTTCTGGCTCTGCAAGTCCCTGCCAGGAGGGGGGAGCCGGGGCAGGTCGGGCTCTGCTCCCAGGGAACAGGGACAGGAGGAGAGGGAGCGGCCTCAGGCTGGGACAGGGCAGGGGCAGGTTGGATTTGGGGAGTAATTTCTTTACTGAAAGAGTTGTTAAGTTCTGGCACAGCTGCCCAGGGCAGTGGTGGAGTCACCATCCCTGGAAGTGTTCTTGGGGACATGGTTAGTGGTGACCATGGTGGTGGTGCTAGGCTGACAGTAGGACTTGGTGCTTCTAAAGTCATTTGCCAACCTTAACAATTCTGCAATTCTAAGAGAAAGCCAAAGTAAGTACCTGAGGCAACTAAACCCAGAAGTGAATCTCACTGAGCTGGAGTGGAAATCAGAGAGAAAAACTGTGGTGGTGAATTTAATAGGATACCTGGTGCCAGAGGAAGTATTGGTGATGGAAATGGGACACAAAACAGTGAGGAAAAGCCCTCAAGGGTGACAGTCTGTTCCAAACTGCTGGACCACAAGCCATAAAATACTGTGGTGCTGCTGTCTGATGTGTCCTTTCTGTTCCACTCAGTGTTAACCAGCTCCGCTCTAAATCAATGAAACAGATGTGGGAAATGTCCAGGGTGGGGTGAGATGGTCAGAGCTGGAAGGAGAGCTGCTCTCTGTGCAAGGAGAGCCTGCAAGCCTGGGACCAGAGAAGGGGGGAAAATACAGAATCCCAGAATGGTTTGGGGTGGAAGGGACCTTATAGATCTTCTAGTTCCACCCCCTGCCATGGGCAGGGACACCTTCCACTAGCCCAGGTTGCTCCATGTCTTATCCAGCCTGGCCTTGGACACTTCCAGGGATGGGGCAGCCACAGCTTCTCTGCCCAACCTGTGCCAGGGCCTGCCCACTCTCACAGGGGAAAACTTCTTCCAAATATCCAACCTAAATTTCCTTCTTTCAGTTTGAACCCTTGCACCCTTGTCCTATTACTACAGTTCCTACCAAAAGGTCTCTCTCAGGCTTCCCTGGAAGATTGCTATGGCTTTCCATGCAACCTCTTTTTCTCCAGGCTGAACAGCCCCCACTCTCTCAGCCTGTCTTTGTAGGGGTTCTCCAGTCCTCTTACGAACTTCGTGGCCTCCTCTGCACTTGCTCCAACAGTTCCATGCCCTCCTTGTGCTGGGGACCTCAGAGCTGTACACAGCACTCCAGGTGGGGTCCCACAGAGAATCCCCTCCCTCACAGTGCTGCCCACACAGCTTTGGATGAAGCCCAGGGCAGGGTTGGTTTCTGGGCTGACAGCACTTTGTGGCTCATGGGGAGTTTTTCATCAACCATCACTCCAAGAGCTTCTCCACAGGGCTGCTCTCAATCCTCTGCCCAACCTGTGGGAGAGCCTGGGATCACCTGGTGCATAACCCAAGTCTATTCTGAGTCACCCATGAAATAGGAAAAGCTGCTGAAAAAAAATTCAGTGGGCTGTTCCCTTCTTCTGTGGGCACAGCAAGGGTAGCAGAACTCCAGTTCTGTTCAGTGGGTCTGAAAGGATGGCATTACTGATGGAGATTGAAAGTTCAAAATTTGTTGTGCAACACAGTGTCATTTCACTAAAGATGTTCAGGCTCTCTTTGGTTGTGAACAGGGTCAGGAGCAACCTGAGGATGCAGGAAAATGGAACAGACACCCAGCCTGGCTCGTGCTCTCCATGAACATCACCAACAGCCTGGAGCAGCACAGGAGAGACCCTCTGCTGCTGCCACTCTGTCAATCCCTTTACAGGCTGGGGATGTCACTCTGGACCAAGCCAAGCCTTTCCCATGAGTTCAAAGCACACTGATGCTGTCACAAGGATGAACTTAATATTTCCCTCTTTCCTGTGAAATAAACCAAATTTCTTGTTGAATTTACACAAGGGGGGTTAAAGGTTGCAGTCTAAAGTGACTGCCCAAGGTCTGGGTCCCGAGGTGCCTCCTGCCATTCAATCCATGGAGAGTCAGAGCTGGGGTGTGCCTGTGATACCTCTTGGAGGATGGAGAAGATAAGGAGCAGTGGTTGGTTTTGACTTGGCTTGGAAGTCCTAATGAATGTTTGACTCCAAGGAAATCAAAGCACTTTTCTACAGAGAAAAAACATCTCCACCCCCTGTGGCTGGGGTCCAGCCACATCCCACTCCTGCTTAGGCAAATGGCTGATGGGAGGTTTGAAAAGAGCCAGAGGATTTCTGCAGCATAAGTGGGCCCTTAGTAAGGCTCCTGCAGGCCATGAGTCATTGCTAGCACATTATCATTATTATTACTAATAATAATTATTATTATTATCGTTTTACTATTATTATCACTGCTAGGAATCCACAAGCAAGTCATGGGCTGGAACTCCCAGTGAGGAAGGAGCCTCCTGTTCCTGGGTAAGGCTGAGCTGTCAGCTGTGCTGTCCTTAGCTGTGTTCACTGAGAGGGGTCTGGCTCCGTCTGGGAGACAAGAACAGGCTCTGTCTTCCAGCCCAGTGCTGGCCATGCTATCTACAGAAGCAAATTACACGGTAATTCATCTCGGAATTACTCAGTAATTGGAAAGATAATTACCAGGTAACCTGCTATAACCTGCCCCAGATCCTGCAGGGACAGTGTTTGCATGACATTGGCTGTGTAATTAAAGAGCAGGTCGCTGGATGTGCTCCGGGAGATAAAGGGATACCTGAAGTGTGAGTAAGAGGAATGCTGAGTGCATTTCAGAAGAATATCAGATGTGTCATCTTCCCTGACTTCAGGCCAAATCCAAGCCATTTCCAGTGTGCCCTCTGAAGCTGCCTCAGTGAAAACCACATTTCCATCAACTGCACCTTCAAGAACCAACAGTTTCTTGAAGAGGCCTGTTGATGGGAGCCATCCAGGGATCTCCTCAGTGTTACCTGCCCCTCATCACCTGAGAGGGACCTGTCTCCACCTCCACCACCAGCTGAATCCACAGAAAACACCCTGCAGAGTCACTGCTGCCAGTCCTTGCCTGCAGCCCTTGTGCTGCATCTTATATGGGCTGTAAAGCCAGCAGTGACTTCACACCTCACCTGGATTGGCACCTTCAGTTCAACAGAATCACAGAATCATTAGGGTTGGAAAAGCCCTCCAAAAGCAAGTTTAGCCTTCTACCAAATCCCCCTATAAACCTCAAGTACGAGTGCCACATCCTCTTTGGAACACTTCCAGGGATGGTGACCCCACCACTGCCCTGGGAGCTGTGCCAATGTTCGACCCTCTTTAAGTCATGACTTTCCTGCCTGTTTGAATCTCCAGCAGAGACCCTTCTAAGGGTCCCCAGCCACTGCCTTTCCAAAACCTCCTTTGAATCCCAGAAAGGTTTGGGTTGGAAGGGACTTTAAAGCCCATCCTGTTGCACTCCCTGCCATGGGCAGGGACACCTCCCACTAGCCCAGGTTGCTCCAAGCCCCATCCAACCTGGCCTTGGACACTTCCAGGGCTGGGGCAGCCACAGCTTCTCTGGGCAATGCAGGTAAATAGTCCTGCACAGGTTTGGTGTTGGTGTGACAAGACACCAGGTAGCACAGGAAGGAGTGGGACTGTCTCCTGGCCTCCCTGTGCCCTTTGCCAGCCCTGATGTGACTGTTGCCTCTCTCTGCTGTGTCAGCTGTAAACGAGTTAAGGACCAGCACCAGCACCTGTGCAGGACCAGCATAGTGAGGTCCCTTCTCCTGCCAGAGCTTCTCTGTGCTCTGACAATAATAAAGACAATTTAAAACATAGACACAGCCTGAACTATGAAGACTTGATGTTTTTGTTATGAAAGAGAAACGATAGCAATTATTTACTCCAAATAAATCCCAGCAGCCCCTTATCTGGGTGTTGTTTCAGGAAGGCACACATGTCCCTGGTTTAGTCATGAGGAATGTTGTCCTGAGTCAGACTCTGATCTGGAACCAGAACGCAGAGCAGCTCAAATTGCCATCATTTCAGAGGTGAACTTCAAAAGAATACTGTGTTAGCTCAGCTCTCCCAGGGCCAGCTGATATGACACCACCTCTTCCAGAGAAAGGCAGGGCCTCTCCCGTGTCAGGGCATCCTGGGCTGGTCCCTTTAGTCAGAGGAGCAGCTGGAGCTGCTGCAGGCAGGGGATGTTCCCCATGGGGCAGGTTATTCCAGAGATTCCCAGGGATCCTGATTGGGTTGATGTGCCAGCAAGATGCTTCCCAGACTTGTGAGAACGTGTGTCCAAGTTGTTTATAACCCACCGAACCCTTGGAAGGCAAACAGGGGAGCACCAGGGAGGCACTGGGGAGACCTGATCGTGGTCAGGGACAGGAGGGGAGAGGGACAGGGACAGGGACAGGCCACTGTCCCTGCTGAGCTCCTGGATCTCTGGGAGGGAGGAGCGAGGTGGTGCCTCTCCCCAGGACTGAACTCAGTGTGATGTGAGCTGGAACTCCAGACCTGGCCATGACAGATAACACAGGGAAGGAGCCAGGAAGGGACTGAGGAAAGGCATTGCAGAAGTCCCCAGGATTTCAGTCCTTGCTTTACTCTCTCTGTTGTGTTTGTGTCTCTTCCCTTTGCTTGGGGGTTTTCTGCTTTATTTAAAAAAAAACAATATAGCAATTTATACTTTATATTCATAGATCAAATCTTCAAGATATCCAGTTGTCATTAGAAGTCACTACACATTATTTCTAATTTCCCCTAATCTACCAAAACTGCAAATGATGCTGTGCCAAACTTTTCCTCAGTGCCCACGTGGCAGTCAAAACTCTGTGTCATTACAGAATGATTATCTAATACCAAACATAAAGGTTTACTCAGTGACATCTGAGTAAGTTTATAAGCCAACAATTTCAACTTTCTCCTTTTTATTTCAGAATTTTTAGTGTGTTGCATTTTCCTCATTTTCATTAGGAATTTTTCCCCCTTAGATTCCCTACTTGGATAAACAAAGCAAATCAATTGAAGAAGATCAATCTGAAAATAAGTAATAATAAACCCCACAAATTACTGAGGCAAATGTATGAATGGAAAAGCAAAAAAAACAAACAAACAAAAAACAACTCAAGCATTCTAATTGCTTGGTTAACTCAGTTGTTCACACATCTGAGAGGGGAAAAAAAATAAGGTTATGATATTTGGATGTGAAATACTGGATTTTGAAAAAAATGACACCCAAACTCTATTAAAAATTGTTCAAAGCAAAGAGCTTTAAGTCTTTCCCTCCCAAACACATCTGCAGATGTGACCAGAGACAAAGTGGGGTCCTCGTGGTCCCTCCCAGCTCAGGGTGTTCTGTGGTCCATTCCCAGCTGATGTTCTCTCCTGTTCTTCGGTTCACTGGCCAAACATTCCCCGGGGAAACTGGAGCCTTTGATGAACATTCAGGAGACTCTTCCAGAAGACAGGGCGGCTCTAAGGGCCAGCCCTGACAAATGCAGCTCCAGGTGTATTTTCCTGCCCCTTTTTCCATAGCTGAGCTCCCGCTGCCTCACCTGCCACTGCAACACATTTTCACAGAGGGAAACCAAGAGCTGAGCAAGCTCTGGGGTTTCTCAGTTGTGTGTTACCTCAGTGTGGGGGGGAAACAATTCCCAGAGCAGAACTGGCCAGAATGAGGAATTTTCCACCACTTATTTTGAATGAATGATTTTGTTTTGCTTTGTTGGAAATCTGTCATGGAATTTCTTTATCCAGTGCCCTGAATTGGATATTTTCCTGTTATTGTCTCTTATCTCAACCCCAGAAGCATGAAAAGAAATCAAACTGTCTGAAAGAGAGGGGCTTTTTTGGTTCTTTACCTTGAAAATGTTTCAGCTTGGCATTTCAGGGAGGCCAGGAGGTTTTCCTGGCAGCACCTCCTGCTCCTTTGCCAAAGGCATCCTGGTAGGCTCCAAACTGGCACCGGTGGGCTCAGTGGATCTGGAGCACGGGAAGCACATTTCGGTACGTGGCACCCCCAGCCCTCTCACTCTCCCCCTCCCCTTTGCCCTTCACTTTTCTCTGTTTTCCCACTCCAGTGCATATTTAGTAAATCCTTGGGAGGGTTGTTTTGGAGGGTATTTGCTCTTTCTGAAAGTGTCAACAAGAGCAGAAGCCACTTGGTTTGAGGCAGCAAAACAAGAGCAGCCTTCAGGGAGACCAGGACTTTTCTGTGTAGACAAAGCTTGGAGCCTCCTCCTGTTTCTGCAGAACCTTTGTGTGGTCCTTTCAGAATGTGTCCAGCTGGCCCTGTGGCACAGAGTCACAGAGCCATGGAATGGTTTGGGGTGGAAGGGACCTGAAAGCTCACCAAGTTCCACCCCCTGTCATGGGCAGGGACATCTTCCAGTAGCCCAGGTTTCTCCAAGCCCTGTCCAACCTGCCCTGTCCAACCTGGCCTTGGACACTTCCAGGGATGGAGCAGCCACAGCTTCTCTGCCCAACCTGTGCCAGGGCCTCCCCACCCTCACAGCAAAGAACTTCCTCCTTCTCTAATCCTAATCTAATCTAATCTAATCTCTAATCTTCCTCCTCCCATCTAATCTTAACCTACTTTCTTTTATTTTGACTTCATCCACTCTTGTCCTGTCATTTCCATTTGACTCAGCAAAGCTGTCCTGGTATAAATCACCATAACAGCCCCTGCCCTGAGTGTGGCAAGAGATTTGTGGTACTCATTTATTGACATTTGAGATCTGCAAATCAGAAAGTATTTGGGAATTCCATCCCCTTGGAGACAAGGGTTGACAGTGCCCCAGACATGGACCCCACTCTGGTTCTTCCAGGTCCCTCTGGAAGAGGCACAGACAGCAAGGAATCAGCACTGTGATGTTTTACAATATGGGTGTAACAGGCACAGCATCATTCCCTTGATCACAATAAAGGGGAGAGATCTAAGGTGGGACTTCAAGGCCTTTGGCTGAACATGCCTGTGCCTCTTCTGTACCATCCTCCAGGTGATTTGCACTTGTCCTGTGTCCTGCTACAGTCCCTGCTGGTCTCTGCCAGCAAGCCTAGCTTGTCAGGCAGCATCTCAGTCCTTCTGGTGCCAGAACATGGTGGGTGAGGGCTTGAGCCTTTCCTCCAGCTCAGCGTGTCCTTGTTGGAACATTGTCCCAGTTCCCTCCAGGAAGCAGTGCCTGTGTCCCCTGCCTGCAGTGCCACTGCAGCCCCAGTGCAGCCCCAGGATGTGCAGATGCTCCATCCCAGCTAGTTCCCAGCCTGGCCAGGGCAGGACAGTGCTGAGCAGTGAAGGGCTTGTGCCTTCCAGCAGGCCACACTCTGTGGTCACACCAGATGTGGAGATTCCATGTGGCTCCCAAGCTTTCTGCAGGGAGAGGTGGGGAGATGCTTTGTGCTTGGTCCTTTGGCTTTCCAGGAACTTCAGTTGCTTTGTTGCTGCCCCTCCAGGCTGCTCTGTAAGGACAGAGCTGGTGCCCTGCTGGGCTGAGCCCAGAAGTGGTGCTGGCAGTGACTCAGAACACACAGGAACATAGACTGACACCTGCCCAAACACCTGAGTAGCAGAATCCACACATCTGGTGTGGGCTTGGGTGTTCAGTAGAACCCAACAGTGCCTTGAGCTTAACCCCAAACAAAAGCAGAACTCATAAAGAAGAGACATTTCAAAAGACAAATTCCTGGGGTATTTAATTGCCAACAAGTCTGTAGGAATAGTCCAGGCCTCAGGCACCAAACCCAGGAGATCCCCTTTCACTGAATGGAAAGGCCCCATCTAACACCTTGTTGTGCAAGAGTGAGACACAACATGTGAACCTTCAAGAGAAGGAGTATAAATTTAGAAATCCTTCCCAGGGAGGGTGGGCAGGCCCTGGCACAGGTTGGGCAGAGAAGCTGTGGCTGCCCCTGGATCCCTGGGAGTGTCCAAGGCCAGGTTGGACAGGGCTTGGAGCAACCTGGGCTGGTGGGAGGTGTCCCTGCCCATGGCAGGGGGTGGAATGAGATGGGCTTTAAGGTCCTTTCCAGCCCAGACCAGTCTGAGATTCGATGAATTTCCTTGGAGCAAGTGGAAATTTGCTGCTGGTCAGGACCATGGAAATGGGATGCTCAGGGAGACACTGCCCATCCTGACAGATGGGCCTTCTCTGGACATGGAACTTGCTGTTGTGTTCACTTTCTGCCCAGGTGGCACTGCTGGTCCTGCTGCTCCAGACACCTGCATGCTAAATACTGCTTTGTGCTTTTGTCCTCTTCTGGGAAGGTGTTCCTTCTTCCAGGGAGCCAGAACCTCCACACACATCCTCAGACTGGGAATGTTCATGTTCACTGTGTTCTGAAGTGTTTTTTCAGCTCCATTCAGAGCTAAACAATGCCCAGGGCAGACATTTCTATCATCTGTGTCTGCAGATACCCCAGACATTTTCCTGCATGTGCCCTGCGAGCTGGGGAGAGCTGGTTCCTTATCAGGCATGTCCAGGCATGGAAAAACAATCGCATCCCTGGTGCAGATTTCCTTGCTTTAGGAAGAAGACACCTTTGCAAAGTGTGTAGCACCTGGCAGAGAGCCCATCCTGCACCCCAGGGGCCTTTGCAGAGCTGTCCTTGTCACCAAGGAGTGTGAACAGCTACAGGAGATGACTTTTAGAATATTTCCCAAAAAAGAAATATCATCCAAGGCATCCTGGCATGGTGCTCACAAGTAGGTTTCTATAATTGCTGGCCAAATCTTCCTTCAGCTCCTCTTCATTTACATGCAGCATTTGATCAAGTAGTTTCTACTAAAGTTAATGATACTTTTGCCTTAATTAAAACCTAAATGAGGACTCCAACTGGTCTCGTTGCAGCCAATCTGTATGTGAGGCTGTGATTTTGTGTGATGCTTTACAGTGAAGCTGCAAAATCCCTGCTGGGAAGGAGAGCACAAGCCCAACACAGCAAGGGCAGAGCTGTGAAGAGGAGGGGACAGGAGGAAAAAGGGCTGAAAAACACAGATTGGGTGAAAGTTCTCCAGTTTCTGGGGGCACCTGAATGGTAAAGTCAACGCAAGGTGAATCCTAAATGACTCCTGAGGGACAATAAAGAGGGAGTGTTTGGGTAGATTTGCTGAGACTCCATTCTGCTGTGGGATAGTTCTGCCCCACTACATAAGCAGAGAGCTGAGCAGCTGGTTGGGTTTCAGGTTTCCAGGTGACAGGAACAGCAGGTTCCTTCAACCCCAGGCCTGCCTTGGGGGTGTCCATGGCTTCTTGGAGGACTTCATCCCCATCAGGCTGGGGTTCATAAAGCCAGGGCTGCACCCATGGCACGAGAGGGGCTGGAAGGCAGAGGGGGCCTGGCCATGGAGCCAGGCTGTCCTGTGGGACAGGGGGCAGAGGGAGGCCTGGGAAGAGCCCAGCTAAGCTCATCCCGGGCTGAGCAGGAGCAGGGGCTGGACATGCCAGATGTGCACAGGTGGCTGCTTTAAGTGACAGAATGGACCAATGCAGGAGGAAATCAAACCCTGCAGGTCCTCAGTGCTGCTCCCGTTCACAAGGGCCACTGGAGGGTTTCTGGGTGAGGACATTGACCTGGCCCCAGGCAGGAGGGAGCCCAGCCAGGAGCACAGCACTGTTGGCTTGGCCTCAAACTCCCCCTTACACAAGCCAGGGCTCTCTGAGCCAGTGACAGCACATCTGGAGCTCACATGTGCAGCTCAGCATCACACAGAGCCCTTGTGTCTTTGACATGTTGCACATGAAATCCAATATTTACAAGTGTCTCCACTCCAGGTGCAGTGTCAGGATGCCACACAGAGGACACCAACAGCCCCAGGACACCCAAATTCCCTCTGCACAGAGCACGGTCCCACCCAGCCTGCTGGTTCTGGCTCTTTCATGTGGCAAAATGGAGCAATGAAAAAGCAGAGTGAGGATGTTGTTCTGATCTTGACACACAACTTTTTGGACAGCCCAAAGACTCACTGACCCACATTAAATGTCTCCCATAGAATCACTGAAGTTGGGAAAGCCCTCTAAGATCACCAAGTCCAATTTTAACCCAGCATGACCACTGTGCTCACCACTAGACCATGGCCTCAAGAGACACATCTAAATGTTTTTGGAACACTTCTGAGGATGGTGACTCCACCACTTCCATGGCATGTGCTGGAAACATCTTGCCTCCCTCCATTGGCACCATCGAACCCTTGCTGATCTGATTCAGGTGAGTGTCCCTCCTCCTGCTGGTTGGTGGCTACCCCAAGACGAGGAAGCCACCTCAGCAGTCAGGACTTTGTCTCTGAAGAGCATGAGTTCTCGGGCAGGTCAGGGCTGGCAGGAGGCCACAAATGAAGAAGGCATTTGGAAAGGTCAGGAGAAGCTTAGCAAACAAAAGCCATCACTGGGAGAAATCAGGAAGAGAAAGCAAATCTCTCTGGATTGTCAGTTGTGTAAATGGTGGCAATGACATCTGAGATTGGAGACAGGGAGGCAGCCAGGGCGGAATTCTGTCATGTTACAAGGAAATGCCTCATGCTCTCCATGGCAGTTGCTGTCTGGGCCAAGAAGGGACACCCAATGCACAGTTCTGATAGACACATTGGCTCAGGATTAGTGCCTTGAGAAATGCTCTGTCAGAGCTATGGGGCAGCCCCAAAACTGGCCACAGTCCAGGAACCACGAGGACTGGACAACCAGTCTTGTGTCCTTTCTGCCTAGAGAAGCTGGTCCCACCAGGAACCCCACAGCCCCTGGGGAGGGGAGGTTTATCAAACCCAGGGGAGCTTTAGATTAGATATTAGGAAATTTTTTTTCCGCTGAAGGGGTTGTAAAGCACTGGCAGGGGTGGAATCACCATCCCTGGAGATGTCCAAATAGCATGTGGATATAGCATTTGGAGATATGGTTTAGTGGTGACCATGGTGGTGGTGCTGGTTAATGGCTGGACTTGATGATCTTAGAGGGCTTCTCCAACCTGTGGTTCTGGGACTCCATGAAGGATTTGTGTTTCCTGTCTCCCCTGCTGGGCTTTGCAGGGAGGTCTTTCCCTCTCTGTGCCTCAGTTTCTCCAGCTGAGCACAGGGATGAGCCCTGCAGGTTCCTTGGTTTGCAGAAATGATCTCTGAGTTCTCCTCTGGGGCTCTGTTTTGTTCTCTCCTCGCCACTGAAAACTGAGGTCATTTTGGGATCAATGCAAACAGTTGCTCCATGTGTAGGAACAACCCCAATTCTTGCTGCAGCCCTGTAGGAACAGCCTGGGTTCTTATCTTTATTCCTCTTCTGGTGTCTTCTGGCCAGGCACTGGCACAGCTGCCCAGGGCAGTGGGGGAGTCACATCCCTGCAGGTGCTCAAAGACTTGGGTGGATGTGGCACCTTGTGATACCACTTAGTGGCATGGGGCTAATTGGTCAAAGGTCAGATTTGATGATCTTGGATGTTTTTTCCAGCCTGAATGATTCTGTGATTCTGTGGCTCCTGAGAGACAGGAACACAGTGTCTCTTCTCTTTTCTGTGGTCAATGAGCACAGCCTGTGCACTCTCAATCTCTACAAGTCATCCCCAGGCCTGGGCAGGCTCTGAGCAGGGGCTGGTGCTCTGCTTGGCTGGGGCACTGATCCTCCTTAGCACCCAAAAATCACTTTTCCTGGGGGCCTTTCGTTCTTCCCTCAAAGAACAAAACCCAGCTGCTCTGAGTGGCTTTTCCCTGTCCTAAAAATGCCTGGGAATAAATGATGCCTGCAAGGAGATGCAGCAGAGCTCTCTGCCGTGGCTCAGGAGCCATGAAGAGACACTGACGGTGATGAGCCTTTTGCAAGGACAAATGACAGCTGAAATGTGATCGATGGGCTGGAGCAGCTTTGTGCTGGTGAGGGGCTCTCTGTGTACATGTGTATGACCTGGGGGGTTCTGTCATCCTTCTCCTCTGTCACACTGTGCTGTTCTAATCCATGTGGTTAAATGAGTTTGGAGATTGCTGAGGGCATGCTTCAGCAGTCGAAAGGAAAGCAAAAGGGATGGATATGAAATCCTACCCTGGGGGGAAGAATTGCATCCCTGCTTTTGTACAATGTATAATTAACCAGTGGAACTCATTTCTGTGATATATTATTGAGGCAAATGTCTGTACTAAGCTTCAAATAATGATCAGAGAGAAATGGGGAATGGAAAGTTTCACAGAGCAGGAATGTCTGCAGTTCCTGCTGCTGGGAGTGAGCCAGCCCAGCTCCCTTCACTGGGGCAGCCAGGAATTCGGCACTGCAATTCATCTCTGCCACAGGTGACCATTGCACAGGTGACTGGACATATGGACCAGCAGCTGAGTCTGCTGCTCCTTAGGACAGCAGGCTTGGATGGGATATTGGGAAGAAATTCTTTATTTTAAGGGTGGGCAGGCCCTGGCACAGGGTGCCCAGAGAAGCTGTGGCTGCCCCATCCCTGGAAGTGTCCAAGGCCAGGTTGGATGGGGCTTGGAGCAACCCGGGCTAGTGGGAGGTGTCCCTGCCCATGGCAGGGGGTGAATTAAGATGATCTTTATGTTCCTTTACATCCCAAACCAGTCTGGGATTCTCCAGATGTCAGGACTGGTGCAAGGACAAGCAGGGGATGCTCTGGGCAGAGAAAGCACAATGACCAGGGAGCTAAACCAGAGTGCAGGAGAGAGTGGATCCTCAGACTCACTAGGACATGTGTCCATCCCATCTAATGCCAGGCTCACCAAGGCCTGACCCACAGTGAGCTCGGCAGGGGCTTTGGGTAAGTCTGAAAACAGAAAGTGTGCAGTGAGTGCTCCATCCCTGCACCACCCCACGGGGTATCTCAGCACCCCAGGGGACACCACAGAGTCACAGAACAGTTAAGGTTGGAAAAGACCCCTAAGATCATCAAGTCCAACCATTAACTGCCAGGTCCACCCTAAACCATGTCCCCAGGCACAGACACTTGAGCTGAGGTAAATGAATCAACAAGAATGTCACATACAGGGACAGAGGCATTGAGGTGTCTTCACTGGGATCTCCATCCTCAACAGCAAGATTTCTAGGGAGTGGAAAAGGCCCTCAGTGCCCATCCTCCTGTACTGTAAGGCACAGTTGAGAGCTGCTGTTGTCTCACTCTTCCCACTGTTCCAACAGTGTAAATCTGCCTCAGTCCATACAGTTTATCCTTGTGGTTCAGACCTGGGGACTCAAGGGATGCAAATCAGGCACAGGGATTTCAGGCAGCCCCTGCAGCTTCTGCATTGGTGTACCTGAATATTTATGATTGCAGGTACAGGTGTGAGCCTGGACACTGAGCAGGGCTTGAAGAGTTAGTGTGATAAGTATTAGTCATTTTTACAAAGCCTATTCAGTATCTGCCAGAGTTCAAGAAGGGTTTGTCCTGTGCAGGGCCAGGAGCTGGACTTGATTATCCCTGTGGCTTCCTTCCAGCTCAGGATATTCCATAATTCCATGTTTCTACCAGGACGAGGCTTAAAATAGACAGATTTTGACCCCTTGGTGGAAAGGCCCCCATGAATATGCCTGGATGAGTGTGTTTGTGGGTGGGTGGGTGGGTGGGTGTGTGTGTGTGTGTGCACAAGAACTGGCATCTTGTTTCCTCTCAGAAGCAGCTGGTGATCCGTGGTTTGGTGTCTCTGCCCCACTTGGCAGGCTTTGCTTTCCTTCTGAAAATCCCATATCACATTTCCAAGTGAAATCTCTCTCAAGGAAACAATTGAGAATCAAGGCTGTTGTGCCAGAAATCACACAGCCCTTGGAGCTGATGCACAGGCAAGGAATGACTGTCCTCAATTCAGCCCATGTTCTTGGGCATCACCTCCTGGAGAGGATCCAACCCTCATCAAAAGGGGCCAAAGGCAGGGGCAGAGAGAGAAGCACAGCGAGCTACAAACATCAGCAGGAGCAGCAGGAGGGCTGAGAGGAGCTGGCAGAGCTGGGATCCAGCACAGCAGCTCCAGGAGCTCCTCAGATTTTGCTGCTGCTGCAGGAGAGGAGGAAACCAACAGGAAACAGAGGGGAAAGGCCAAAAAATACAACTGTGCTGACTGGGAGGAAACTGCTTGGAAAGGAGAAAGGCAGGTCTGCGAGGAACGTGCCCAGGGGCCTCCATGACCTCAGAACTGCAGAAATCCCTGCCTTGGCTAAACACGGAATCCCTGGAGAATCAAACACATGGCTCCTTTGTGAGCACAGGTCTGAGCAGGGGCAAAGAGCAGTTATAGGACATTCAGTTTCTAGAAATCAGAGGATCACTGGTGTGTTTGTTTCCATTTTTATTCAGCATTTTTGACCTGAGACAGAGGAAGGCACAAAATGTCGCGAAGAAAGAGAAAGAAGGGGTAAACCTGTGCCGTTTCATCATTTACACCCACAGCTCTACATCAGTCGGTACCAAGTTCTGAGCTTTGCTTTGGGCTGGTTTTCCCTGCTCTGTGACTCCAAAGAGGGGAGCTGACTCTTCCAGCTCAAGGATTACACTCTTCTTCAGCTCCTCTGTGGGATTTTTGCTGCTCAAGGATGGGAACAAACTTTCCCAAAATCTCTTTGCAGGAAGGCAAGGCAAGGCAAGAGAAGGCAAGGGAGGGGAAGGCAAGGCAAGGCAAGGCAAGGCAAGGCAAGGCAAGGGAAAGGAAGGCAAGGCAAGGCAAGGCAAGGGAAAGGAAGGCAAGGCAAGGGAAGGGAAGGCAAGGCAACGGAAGGGAAGGGAAGGGAAGGGAAGGGAAGGCAAGGCAAGGCAAGGCAAGGCAAGGCAAGGCAAGGCAA
>JAWWEW010000060.1:1167715-1178963 GCA_035583185.1 Anabacerthia variegaticeps
GTGCCCACCACCCTCTGGGGGAAGAACCTTTTTTTTAATATCCAGCCTATCCATGGGAACTGTCTGCTTTACTACTTCAGGCCTTTCCACAAAAACCTGAACACCACTCTCTGTCTCCCAGCCTATTCTATTCAGAGTTCACCAGCTTCCCATTTCAGTCTCTCCTTTTTTTTCCTTTTCTCTCTTGGAATGATGAAATCCCATCTCGGTGCATCTAAAGCATCTTCCTGCCCACATCATCCTTCTGTTCAGGTTTATTTTTCCTTCTTTTCAAGAAAATCCCATTTTCCCCAGTGGTGCTACAGCCTGTGTGATGAGTTCAGCTCAGTGTGGGTCTCCAGTGTCCTGGGGGGCTGTGCCAGCACCAGGCTGACGTGGAGGGCTCAGTGCTCCAGCTGATTTAGGGATAAAGGACTGTACAGGGATCTTCCCCTGGTGTCCTGAGCTGTAAACATGCCCTTTCTCCCTGGATGCTTTGGTGAGCACATTCCCTTGGGAAGGACAGCAAGGCCACAAATCTCCAGTGAGAGCACTGACACATAAATCTTCAACAGCCAGGAGACTCGGGGAAGACACGGAGGGATTTAGAGGAGGAGTGGAACTGAGTGTTGAGGCACAGGGCAAAGGTCTGGTTTTATTGCCAGATCAGCTGGTGAGCACAGGGCTGGGATGTACAGAGGAAAGGGAGAAGTCCTCAGAAAATCCTCTAGAGGAAAAAAAGGGGGGCAGCTCTTCCTTTTATGTGTTTCCTTGGCTTTCTGTGGCCGTGGGGCACTGCCCTTCAGCCCCTTTGCACAGCTGGTGGTTCCTGCTGCCCCATGGCCAAGGAGCTGCAAGGCTGGACCTGGACCAGGGGTCAGGCTGAGACACAGGACTCCTGATCGGGCAGAGGGAAACATCTGACAGCCTTGTTTGGGCCTGCACAGGACTGTGGGGGCTCCACAATGGTGGTCCCAGTCCCAGAGAGAACCTCTAAGATGTTTAACCCCTCGTTTCACCCCCAATGATGGGATACAGAGTGCAGGACGCAAGAATCTCCCAGATCCCCCCTGCATCCTTCCCCCTTCCAGAGGACAACAAGCAACCCCCTGTTTTTCTTTCTGTGTCTTATTAAAGCTCTTTCCCTTGCAGCTGCTGGAGTAATTTAATTAAATTGTAATGCTGTGGAGCTGGCTCCTCTCCAAGGGCAGGAGCAGCAGCTTGGCACCTCGAGGGCAGGCAGGCTCCCGGGGAGCAGCCACAGCACCAGGAACACTCTGCACTTGACTCATAAGGCTCCTGCTGACAGGTTTAAAAGGAGCCCTGTGTGTGTGAGTGGGGAGAGCAGCCCTGGGGCAGGAGCCTGGCAGCTCCGGGCACGGGGCACAGCCAGCCCTGCCCGAGCTGGTGCTGAGCTCCCCGGGGATGTGCTGAGCTCCCGCCTGGGTCTGGCTCCAGCCAGGGGCCACCAAACCCTGTGTCAGCTGCAGGGCAGCCTCTCCAGGGTGGATTCTGTCCCCAGGACTGTGCTGGGCAGCCTGGGGGACCCCAGCAGCATCTGCTCTTACGAGAGAGGCTGGAGAAATGGGGGTGATTTGATGGTGACAGCCAGAACTGAGCAATAAATCCTGGGGCCAAAAGCAGTCCCTCTGACCTGCCAAATGAATTCTCTCTTGCCTTTGAGTCCTTTCTTCCCTCTTCTGCCCTCTCACCGTCTCCAGCAAGTGGCCAAAATTCTCCAGAGACAGGGAGGAATCGCTGCTCTTGCCCTGTCTCCTGGCTGGGACAGTCCCCATGGCCCTTCCAGAGCCCCCACCTCTCTCCTGGCCAAAATATCCTCCACTCAACCTCCTCTCAGTGCCCCCAGCCCATGGCTTCCCCCAGTGCCTTTCACAGAGTCACAGAATCATTAAGGTTGGAAAGATTTCCAAGATCATCGAGTCCAACCTTTGACCAGATACCCCCATGCCCACTAAAGCATATCATGAAGTGCCACGTCTACTTGATTTTGGAACACCTCCAGGGATGGTGACTCCACTGCTGCCCTTGGCAGCCCCTTCCAATGATTAACCACTCTTTCAGTGAAGAAATTTTCCCCTTATATCCAGCCTGAACCTCCCCCAGCACAGCTTGAGGCTGTTTTCCCCTGTCCTGTCCCTGTTCCCTGGGAGCAAAGCCCAATGCCCCTGCCCAGGTCCCAACCTCCTGCATGTCTGGGTGGGCACTGCCCTGCACTGCAGAGCAGCAGCACCACCCTGCACACCCCGGGGTGCAGCAGCCCCTTCTCTGCCCCACAGGTCCCCAGAGCCCCATCCTGCCGTCACCCTGTGCCCAGTCTCCCCAGCATCCCCCACAGAGACCCCCTTTAATGTTCCTATTCCCTCTTCTCAGCTGCTTCCACTATTTCTGCTTCTCCCAGAGGCAGCCTGTGAACAGAGCCCAAGGAAAGTCTCAGATCTTTTGAAATGAAAGGATTCCCCTGTGGAAGAGACGACACTGAGACCCAGCTCTGCCAGCCGGGAGCTGCCCCTCGCAGGCAGCTCAGCCTGGAGGGTCTGGCAGCAGGAATGAATGCTGGCCCTGGGAGAAGCCTGGGCACTGTCACTGGGCACAGCAGCACCACGGGGTGAGCAGGGGTGGGAGAACACACAAGTGAAATCTTCCTCTGCTACTCCTCTGCAGGAGCTGCTTCCCATGCATTTCTTGGAAAGCACAGCCTTAGCAAAGCTCATCTTCCCTAGGAGAGGCGAGCTCCTGGAGAAGATCCCGACAATTACCAGACAGAGACAAAGCCCATGAGGGGCAAACTGCCATCAAAAGCTAAAATGGGAGTGTGTTCTGGTGGCAAACATATCGCCATGGTCACGCTGGGCGTGCTGGGGCCAGAAGAGAAGTGCAGGGATGCCCTGGGCACAGCTGCCCGCCCCAGGCACTGAGCCCTGCTGCTCCCCGGAGTGCCTGTGCTCCAGGCAGGATGCAGAAACCAGCAACACTCTGTCTCAGCACCAGGAACAGAGGCAGGGAGAAATGTCAGGACATTTCCACAGCTCTGGGAATGATCAACCTTCTAAATCATGATCTAGGCCCTGCCGAAAAGGGGGTTGCAGCCCCACGGCTGCACAGCCCAGGAGCTCTTGCTGCCAACCCCTCATAGAGTCCTCCCAAAGGAAAAGCAGAGCTCTCAGGGGAGTTTGGATAAAATCCTGATCCCAGCAAGGCAAGAGGAGTGGGTCAGGATGGCTGGAGGAGTGCTGGCCTCTCATGCCAAAGGAATGCCCAGGTGTGCCCAGGTGAGGGTGTTGCACCTGCACGAGGAGGTGGAGGGAGAGGGCTGTGGTGGGAAGGGCAGTTTGGGTTCTTGCCCAGCTGTGCAGGAATCCTTCCCACAAAGCACCTCGTGCCCAAGGACATCATTCCCAGGCCATTAGGTCCTGCAGGGAAGGATATTGCAGCAGGTTCTTTTGAAGTGCTCCAAGAGAATGGTTGGGAAAGCCCCTTCAGCACTTTGCTCCGGGGCACTATCGCTCCTCTATCTCCGTTTCATGGCCCTTTTAACCCTCTGAGGAGGAGGAAGGGCAGGAGGACACCCTGTGCTGGGTGCAGGGCAGGTCCCCTGCCCCATGGAGAGGTCCCTCCCATACCTGTCCTCCCAGCCCTCCAGCACCTTTCCCCTGGTCTCAGCCCCCCTGGGGACATCCAGGACAGAGACACCCAAGAGGAAGAGGAGCAGAAGGTGCTCCCCTGGAGAGCTGTGGGTCTGGGATGGACCACAGCCAGCAGCTCCTTTGTAAATCTGATGCTGAGACTGGTTTTGCTGAGGATGGCAAAATCCTGGGGCAGGTGCAAAGGACCCAACAGAGCCCACACCCCATTCCAGGGCACAGAGATACCTTAATTCGACAAAAATCTCACCATTTTGGATGTCACCACAAAATCTGCGCGAGTTTCTGCACATCATTCCTGTCTTCCTGCTGGTGGACAGTGACCAGGACCTGAGTGAAGCCACTACCACACCTTCTGGCAATCTGCTGAGAAACACATTCGATTTAAATATCCCAGTGAGAATTTCTCTCTTCAAAATCCAATTCTTACAATTCTCACAATGAGATAATCTGCCTATAGTGGGTATTGGGGTCTGAATGGATTTCCTTGCAGGAGACTGTGCTGATTGTACTGTGTAAGAGTGATTCTTGGTTTTACAGCTATTAAAATATTACCTATAAGAACAGACCCATCCTAGAGAAAGGCTCATGTTGAAAATTTGGGGTTGAAATTCAGTGTCAGTAAAGTGGGACCCTCTAAGCAGACTGAGAGTGAAGTCAAGGAATAGACCTTGGAGAAAATGTCCCAAAAAGATGTGAGCTTTTATTCAAATCAGTATTAATCTGTCATGGCAGAGCCCAGACAGCCAAAAGCAATAATTTTACATAACAAAGCATTTCCTGCGTATGCAGAAGTTGCATCTTGATTTATAAATAACAGTAGCTCAATAAATAGTTCTCAGTCAGTGTCTTAAAAGTCCAGGATTTGATGCTTTTCCCTGGGAGAAAGATGCCCATGGACCTGACTGAAGGATTTCAGCTCTGGTGTAAGTGCAGCCAGCTCAGCTGAGCCCAGGCCTGGGGGGGGGCTCTGGTTCCTGTAGAGTGGCCTGTTCAGAGCTGGAGGTATCTTGGTCTTTATGTCTTTGCTGAAACACAGAGTTGGCCAACGCTCTTCTAAATACTACAGTGAAGTTGGAAACATCTGGTTCAACTCTGGCTGCAAACTGCTTAACATGAAAAAACAGGTGGAGAATCCCATGATCCTTCAAGTAATCCCTGTCTAACTCATTGCCTCGGAAGTTATTTCAGTAGTAACTGTTGAGATGTTAAAAATGTGCATCTCATTTTAGCTGGGATTTGTCCAGTTTCCTGTCAGCCAGGGCAGCTTGAGTTACACAGCTGGATGTGTGAGAGTGCCCTGCTCTGAAATATTTACTCTGCCCTTGGCATCAAATCCATATTCAGCAGCGTTAAGGTCAAGATTGTCACCTCCCGATCTTCACTTTGACATACAGGTGGTTTCCTCTCTCTGCTTTTTATATGCAGTGAAAGAGAGGCTGGGAAGGGAGTCAGTACGTGGAGAGGAAAGGAATCATTAATATTGCAAAATCAAGTACTCTGCTGTTGGAAGCTTTAGGTTGCCCTGCTCATGGAATTGGCCATCAAAGATGTACCAGCACAGCTCAGGGAACCGGGCTGTTCCCAGGACTGGGAGAGCTGGCTGAGAAGGAGGATTCATTCCTGTACATAAAGTTTCAAAGTTTTGTCTTTTCCAACTCTGGAATAAATGAAGCAGAAAAGTAACCAGCCTGAAACTGAGATGGGTGAATGCCTTGGCAGCATGGTGACAGTTACCTTGGAAATAAATAAATACCCAGGGTGGATGGGTGGGGGGATGGGGGGGATGGATGGATGGATGGATGGATGGATGGATGGATGGATGGATGGATGGATGATGGATGGATGGATGGATGCAGGGGTGGATGCAGGGATGGAGAGATGGATGGAGGGATGGATAGAGGGATGGATGCTTGGATGGACAACTGGCTGGCTGGCTGGATGAAAGAATGGATGGATGGATGGATGGATGGATGGATGGATGGATGGATGGATGGATGGACAGGTTCCTGTGCAGCAAGGAGCTGACTCAGTCCCGGTGCTCACTGCCTGGTACATTGATTTCCAGCCCCATCCACGGGCTTCTCCCATCTCTAAGACAACTGTTCAGGCTTATTTATATTCCTGCCAAGATGTAAAAACAACAGCCTGCAAACTTATCTTTCCCTGTTATCTTTATTGTTTGCATAGTGCAGATTTCCCTTGATGCACAGAGTGGGGGTTTTATTCTCCCTGGAAAAGAGCCTGGACTTCATTTAGGGAGCAGAGGAACACACCAAGCACTGAAATCATTTATGGAGCTTGTTAACCTCCAGCTCCACTGCTCTGTCCTGGTGCCCTCCCTGTCACTGCTGTGGACCCCTGGTAACCAGCACTGTGAACCTGGAGCAATTCTCCATTGACCAGGATTTGCTTTGAAGTCAGATTTCCTATTCCACTGGCATGGATCCCTTTTGCTCTGAACTGAAGAGAACAAAAACACAGGAAAAGGTCCCACATCAGGATAAACAAAATACTCTATTTGGATGTAATCTGGATGTTTGGGTGCTACTGCAATTCTGGCTTCCTCATAATAGGAAATTCCAGCAGCCCTGGAGTGGAGCCCTCTGACCTCACCTAAATACTTTGGGTCGATCTTTTTTATCCAATGCTGAAATTTGTCAAAAGCTCTGCCCTGGAGGAAAAGTTCTGCTTTGATATGCAGGCATTTTCCAAGAGAGATATTCTGTATCCACAAACATTCCCCAGCACTAATACTGGTGCTTCAGAGGATGTTATTGTCGCAGCCCAGCTTTGCAGGCAGCAGGTGTCTGTCACTAACCTCTACATAATTTGGATCACAGGGAGGCAGGAATGACTCACGCACAGCATGTTTGGAGAAGGTCAGAGGCTTGGTGAAAACACCAGGCACCAGGACAAGGTCCAGGAGGGCCAGGCCTCCTATCAGGCTGTGAAGGGGAAAAAATTCCCTGACAAAATTTGGGATAAATGTCATTCAGCAGGTCCGTTGCTTCATCTTATAATTCATAACCCAACACACAGGGCATCTCCTGGCAAATCTAATCTCAGGTGCTGCTCTAGGAGCTCTCCCAGTGCGGCCTCAGTGAAATCTTCTCTTACACAGCCATGAGGTTTGATTCTGGCAAGGAACAGCTCCAGCATTTGCTCCCTGACGTCTGGTGCTGTTCCCTGTTTCTCCTGATGCCTCATGTGTCCTGTTTCACTCACCAGGCTCTGCTCTGAGGCTCCCTTTGTGTGTGCAATTCAAATCCGGAGCCAAACAGCCAATTTCCATGGGCATTGTCAGACTTCTCTCTTCCAGGGATGCCTCATCAGAGGATCTCAGAACATTTTGCAGCCATTCATTAATGAACCAGGCACAAGCCTTGGAAGACAGGCAGAATTACCCCTTAACTGCATGTCACTGAAGTCAAGGGCACAGACATCAGCTGTTTCTGGAGGTCATAAAAGTCTTTGTCCTTGCATGACCCTGTGTTTTGCAACCAATATCTTGGCGGGTCTTTGTAGCACTGTGCAGGTGCAGCAATTGACAGTCAAATAAAACCCAACCTGTGATGGTTGGCTTGTCTTCTGACATTTCTTAACTGCTGCTTTGCTACTTTGTACCTTGCGGAGAGCATTAGGTCTCTGATGAGATGGTCTCTGTGTCCTTCAGACCTGCAATAACCACCTGGAAGCTTTTCCTCAGCCTCAGCAGCAAGAAGAGTGAATGTCCCATGAGATGCTTTCAGTGGGGACACAAGGAGGGAGTTGGTTCCTGGGCCCTGTGATGCAGCCACAGCCTGTGGGATGACTTTGATCTCTGAGGGCTTGGCAGTGGGTTGAAGAAGCCCATACTTCGATATGCTAAGGGTCTGTGTCTTCCTTCCTCCACTCAGCTGTTTGCTTTGAACAGGGCATCAAGTGATGGTCATAAATGTGCAAACCCTTCAGGGAATTCAGCTCAGAAATCTTGGTTGGGGTTTACCTCCAGTTTATCCTGGAGGTTTTGGAACCGGGGGGATTGCAGGGGTCATGGCTGGAAGGTTTCCCTTGTTTCTGTAAGAGGTCTGGGAGGCGTCCATGTTTCTGTCTGTGTCTCTGTCCAACTGTCCTCATCCCTGTGTGTTTGCTGGTGGACAAAGAGATATTCACCCAGGCAGCTTTGGGACCCCTATCCGTGGGAGAGGAACATTGGGATTGGCCAAGGTGAGCTCCGGAAGGCCCTTCCCCCCCAAGTCCTGCCCTGAGCCCAGGGCAGGTGTTTCAGACCAAAGCAGGAGCTTTCTCACGGCTCCTCCCTTGGTAGTGTCCTGGGAAGCTCTGGGAAAGAGAATTTGAAGGGTTGTTTTAAACTGGTTTCCTTAAACCCAATGTGTGTGTTTTCTGTGATAGTCTCAGAATACCAGGGGATAGTTAGCTTTTCCTTTCTCTCCCAAGCTTGGGAGCTGTAGAGAAGATGATCCTCCCAAGCTGCTCTGACTCTCCTTTCCCCTGAGAAGGCTCCTGCACTGGTCATCAGAGCATCTCACTGAGGCACTGCTGGGCTTGGCAGCCAGTTCCCCTCAGTAATTCATCTCCAATACTCCCGGTGCTGCTTTAGATTGATGATGTTTTCCCCTTTCCTTTCTCTTTATATTGTCACTTAACTGCTCCGACTTACAAAGCTGTTAATCTTTCACACACATGCTTACGTTAAGCTGCTTAAGAGCACTGCAAACACTTTATCCTCATAAAGATTGAACTGCCCTGATATGAAACTTGTAGCTCCAGAATAGAACTAAATTTACGTACGCAAATAAAAGCTGAAGGTCAGGGACAGACAGAGAGATTGTAAATATTTCTGGGCCTGTATTTCAAAGGATTTGGAAAGAGGAGATGGGTTGATTTGCTCCAAGCTGCTTCTTTGCCCTGAGTCAGCAGAAGCTGAGTGGAGAGGGAAGAAGGTTCAAGGAAGATGTGTGACCTCCAGACTCCTGCTGATCACCCCATCCCAGGCTGGCAGGACCATTCTCTGGGGCACTCAGGGTTAGAGCAGCTCAAGAAAATCCCTGAAGTTTTTTCTCCCTGGGACAAAAACCAAATGCAACCTTTCCTGGTGAAAGCTCCAAGGGAAGAACCCTGGAGTGAGCAAGATGCTTGCCTGAGCCGTTGGCTGTACCTGTGCAAACACTTGGGTGGGGAACAGGCAGAGCAGGAACTGCTCCTCACGTGCTCTGCCTGGGGTGCAGATCCTCTGGGCAGCTTGGAAGGAAAGAGGCTGGAGAACACTGTGTTGGAGGTGGGCACTGCTGGGAAGTTCTGTTTTGGGTATGGCCAGACTTGGCCATATCTCCTGAGGACATCCCCAGGAGCACCAACCTGATGGCTTTGGGCAGTGACCCAGCATCCACATGGAAACCCTCCATGCTCATCCAGTCCTGCACCAGGTGAGTCTCCATGGCCTCTGGGCAGTTGTCTGGCCCTGCCTTTGTGCCAGGAGCCCAAGGCTGCTCTGCCTGTACTGGGCTCTGGGTCATCAGCTGGTACCTCCAGAAGATCTCACCTGACGTGGTGCAGAATCCATCAAAGGCAGGACCAGGAGAGGCTTTCCAGAGCCTTCTGTCAAGCTGCTTAGAGCCATCAAGGTTTCACAAATGCCAGTCAATGAGCTTAGTCTGGGGATCAGAGGGAGCAGGATGCAGAGTTTCCCAGGGCATAAGGGAAGCTCCATCCCAGACTTCATCCTGGGCCATTTGCAGAGTAAACTCTAAACAGTGTCATAGAACGGGTTTATGGCTGAGGTGGCCCAGAATAATTCACATTTGTTTCTGAACTGCTTTATTAAAGGTCTCACTCAATTAACTTAATTAACAAGGAGGTCTGGTGCACTTGTTAGGATTTTCTAATGGTCTTCTAGAATCATGGAAGCACAGAACGATCAGGGTTGAAAGGGACCTTAAAGATCATCTAAGTCCACCCCTCTGCAATGTATTCCACTAGACCAGGTTGCTCCAAGCCCTGTCCAGCCTGGCCTTGAACACATCCACAGATGGGGCAGCCACAGCTCCTGTGGCTCCTGGGAACTGTGATTCCTGGAGCACAGGTGATGACCAGGACAGGCAGCTGCTTCCAGGCCCATTTCAAAGAGCTAAAGTGGAGGAAAGACATATTTCTTTCTTTATTTTTGAAAATTAGCTAATTCTTTCTTTAAGGACAAGGGAGTCAGTTTGGAAATGCCCCTGGTTGAAAACCTGGCAGTGTTGGTTGTGGCTGTGTGGGGTTTACCCCTCTGTTCCCTGTTATATCACTCAAGGGAAGCAGCACAAAACCCAGGCAGACTTTTGATACAAGGATTAGTGATAAGCTTGACTTGACCTTGGAGCAGGGTTTAAAGCCCTACAGTGGCTGAGCACAGTTCAGGTGCAGCTCCGAATGGCTTTGCTTTGGGGGCTGCAGGAGCAGGTCCTGCTGCAGCCCAAAGACAAGCCCTGATGGCAGAGGAAAGGCTCTGAGACACCTTTGATGGCTGGGAAGCAGTGCCTGTAAGCACTGGCACTCAGGGGCCTGGAGAAGTGATTTCTGTGGGCTGGGCTGGTGTGCTGTGGGTAATCCATCATCCCTGCTCCTCACCATGGTGCCCCGAGACCTACGGGCTCTTGGGCCATGCACGAGAGATGCTGCATCCCTGATTCAGTCTGCATGGGATGTACAGTCCTGGTGATATTTGTTTCCCAATTCCAACTGTGTAGAACTGAAGTGGAAAAGAGGAATAACAGAAAGACCAGCTCCAAGCAGATCACCCATCCCAGAGAAGGATTTGGGACCAGGGTGACTCCAGCAGAGCTGGGATAATCTGACCCATGCAAGGCTGTAGTGCTCATGATGGCCAAACCCAGTGGATACCCTGATACCCTTCCTTGACCTGCAGCTCTCCTGCCAAGAGACACTTGATCTCACTCCTGTTTGTTGAGAAGCCCTGATGTAAACAGAAACTAGGCCAGTACATCCCTCTTTTCCTATTTATTATTTCCTATCAGATCTCTCTGAACATCTCTAGCAGTGATTTCTCTCTCTTCTTTTCCCTTCCTGCTGGGAAAGGACTGGCAGTGAATCCCTCTTGCCTTGAGAGCTGCAGTGAAACAGTTAACCTTTCCCAGGACTTGTGGTGGGGATGCAATTTATAATTGTGTTTTCCAAGAGAGCTATAAACTTGTCTCCTATCAGTTTTCTGGCTGAGGCGGCGAGTCATCAAGAGTTGCATCAGGGATGAGGTATAATTCAACCAATTATAACTGGCAGGTTATGCTGCACTTGTAAAGTACGGATTTTAGAGCCTGCAATTGCTGATAAACAGTATTGCAGGAGAGCAGAGCAAAATCTATTCACAGGGAAAGGCAAGTTGCATCATTTAACCCTTTCCTCACAGCGTTGTTGCCAGTGATGCTCATCCACACTGCTCTGCTGGAGGTGGCGTGAGCAGGGGGACACACCTGGCTGCACAGGGGTCCACAGAGTCCCAGGATATGCTGAGCTGGAAGGGACCCACAGGGATCATCCAGCCCAACCCTCAGCCCTGCCCAGGACCAGCCCCAAGAGTCACCCCCTGTGCCCCAGAGCATCATCCA
>JAWWEW010000060.1:1185153-1202841 GCA_035583185.1 Anabacerthia variegaticeps
GCGGGACAATCCCCTCCCTGCCCTGATGCCCCCAGGACAGGGATGTCCCTCCTGGCTCCAGGCACTGCTGACTCGTGCCCAACTGGCCACTGACCAGGACCCCCAGGGCCCTTTCTGTGGTACTTCTCTCCATCCTCTCATTCCCCAGGTTTCCCATCCAGGGTTGCCCCATCCAAGGTGCAGAATCTAGCACTTGTCTGACTGAAAAAAGTCAGACTTGAGCCTGAAGATCTGGGATTGCTCCTCATGGATGTCTGTACTGGCTCTGGGAGCTGTGCTGGTGCTCCCTGGCTCTCCTGGATTTGTTCCCTGTGTGGAGCATCCCGGCTGCCTCTCTGTGCTCAGGGGGTGCCGCCATATCTGGATGGACTGGGGGAGATGACCCACTTTGCTCTGCCCATGGCTCCACTGAGTCTGCAAACCCACAGTCATGGCCACTGTAAAACAGGGATGTTTTATTACTCTTTGGCCAAGAAAATGCTGTTCTCATAGACCTGCAAGTAAAGGCCACACCATCATCAATCCCGACTGCTCATCTGAGTAACCACAACAGGATTCTGGAGTAAACTGCAATAAACTCTGCTGCCCAGCTTCCTGCCGTTAGGTGAGGCTTTTCACTGAGCAAGAGCTGCTGTGTTCATCCCTCAGCAGAGCTGCTTGCCTGGCTGTGATCCTGCTCAGAGGGGTTCTTCAGAGAATCATAGAATCATAGACTGTTTTGGGTTGGAAAGGACCTTAATGATCATCCTGTTCCATGCCCTGCCATGGGCAGGGACACCTTCCATCAGCCCAGGTTGCTCCAAGCCCTGTCCAACCTGGCCTTGGACACTTCCAGGGATCCAGGGGCAGCCACAGCTTCTCTGGGCAACCTGTGCCAGGGCCTGCCCACCCTCACAGGGAAGAATTTCTTCCTACTATCTAATCTAAATCTCTCCTTTTTGAGTTCAAAGCCATTCCCCCTTTTCCTGTGCCTTGAGTTCCTGATTGCAGTCCATCTGGGGAGGTGGGATGGACAGCACCATGCTGGCTTGTTACAGAAGTGTCACAGTGTGGGTAGGACACTCACACCAGGCAGCAGTGCTTTGGTGGGCACTTCCCTCAGTGCCCCATTGCAGGGAAGGGGCTGTTCTGGCCCAGGGCAGCAGCTCTGCCTGTTCCCCTCTGAGCACCCACTGCACATCACACGCTGACCCTTCCAGCCTGCAAGGCATGGACACACTCAACCCAGGAGGTGGAGAGAATCTAAAACAGCAAAAATCCAACATAATGAGGCTTTTCAAACCCAAGAAGGTCAAAGGTGGTCATTGCTTCTAATTGGACATGCCTTGGTATCAGACAGATGGAGATGAGATGAAGGCTTTGGGTCAGGCTGAGTGTGTTCCCTGTGTCCCCTCCCTGAGCTGTAGGAGAGCAGGGCCAGGCGAGTGTGTCATCCAGGTTGCAGTGCAGGGAAACAAGTCTCTCAGAGCCCTAAAACCTTTCCCCAAGAAAGCAAGATTAGTCGGAAAATCCCAGCAGGCACAGCACCAGGTGTGGGGGTTTTTCCCACCTTAACCTAGCCCATCACTCCTGAGGAAACTGGGACTTTTAAAGGATCGAGTGGGAGGAAGAATAACAGAGTTACTCAGTTGTCAGTTCTGCCTCTGGCTCTTGATACCACCCTGGGCATGTATCCTGCCAGCTCTGTGCCACAGTAGGGTGGAGATGAGCCTGTAAACCTTCCTTGCCTCCCAGAACAGAGAGTCAATTCGTGAGCATCAGGAGAGCTTTGAAACTGCAGGCAGGAGGCTGTGAGAGAGGGAGATGCTGCAACTTCTGGGCTCTGAAATACAAAGTAATATTCTTTTTCATTTCTTCCACAGCCTGCCAGGCTTTGACAGCTCGAGAATCAGGGAAGAGCCTCAGCTGCATGGACCAGCACCTCTGTGTCTGCAACTGGGATCCTTCTCCAGTCAGGGACTGGGGTTTGGCCTGGAAGAGCTGGAAATAGTGGGACCAGCTGGGCAGGGGCTGCCATGGCAGCAGGAGGGGTGCAGTCTGAGCAGCCCCCCTTGTGAGAGCCATCAAGGGGTGCTCTCACTGCCCTCTAGAGATCCCAAGCTGCTGGTGGGGCTGCCTGTCCACCCCAGTCAGAGGGGTGAAAACAGGACTGGAGGGTACCCCAGAATACCCATTGTCTACCCTAGTGAGTGAGGTGAAAAAAGGACTGGAGCTTACCCAGAATATCCATCATTTTGCAGCCTTCCCTTCTGCACCCCTAGGTGTTCTGGGAACACCTCAGCAGTTGTCACAGGTTTGTAGCATTCCCATGTGCGCCCTGTGCTGCTGCCTGGCTCAGGGCTCTCCCCACCTCCAGCAGGACTGGATGGCTCTGTACCAATTAAATTCTTAATGAAGCTGATCAGAACACTGCATGGGTTTGCGTCACACTCCCAGGACCAGGTCTTTACCTCCCCTTCCAAGCCTGTGCAAAGAGAAGAAGGATTCTGACCCAGGAGCCAGCCCAGGGTTACTCCACCAGCCTCAGGAGCTGCTGCTGGCAATGCTTCCCCTTCAAGTCTCTGCCTCAGTATCCAGGCTGGTCCTGCTCAGGGAGGCTCAAACAGGCTCAGAGGGATGCTCTGCTGGTCTCTGAGCACGGGAAAGCTCAGGCAGCAGGAAGAAGCTGGGCTGGCTCATGCCTGGGCACTGCAGTGCGATGGCCTCAGCAATGATTCACACAGCTCAAAGCACCACGGACCTGCTGCAGCTCTCCCTCCCTGCCCTCTCCTCACTCGGACCCAACATGCTCAGCTGGCTTTTCCACAGGGGAAAAGGATGACTTGGGAAGATGTCTCAGGAAGGCATCCAGGGCCCCCAGCATGCCCAGGGCTGGGGAAGGGCTGTGCCAAAGCCAGGCTCAGCTTTGGGCTGATCTGCAGTGCAGAGTTCTGGGCCCCTCTGCTGGCAAAGGCTCTGCTCCTGCCCGGAAGGCATCAGGGCTGGGAAAAGGTTGGGCACTTCCCTGGACACTGCCCTACTCTGAGATCATGGGTAACTGAGGCCAGGGAAGGATCTGACCCCAGCCTGGCAGGGTGGGCTCCCTGGACAGGGCAGCTCTCACAGATCCTTGGCTGCAGTGAGGAGCTGGCAGATGAACCGTGCCATGAGCACTCCTGCAATGCTGTCCTGGCAGCAGGGCAGGGTCAGTGCCCAGAGGGTGCAGGGTGGTGGATCCAGATGCACCTGAGCCCTTCTACCTCCTTGCTCTGTTACTTGCTTGGCCCTGTCTGGGACATGGGAACAGGGGGTTGGGTTTCTCCTGCTCCATGTCACACAAGGGCTGCAGAGCCAAGGCACGGAGCTGAGCAAGGGATGTGGGCTGGAGATCTGGGATGCCAAGGTGATCAGTGCCCTTCTGGAATCAGCACGAGCCATTTGGCTTCTGGCTCCATGGAAATCATTTTCCACATGTGAAAGGGGATAATGAGGAGCCAGCTGAGGCTGCGAGGTGTGAGGTGAACTGATGTGTGGAGAATCCTTCCACCCAAGAGCCAGCCGTGGGAATGCTCCCAGCCACTCCGTCTTTGCTGAGGAGGCAGATGCCACTCTCTGGGCACACATCCCCAGACACCATCCCTTGACACAGAGGGTCTCTGGGTGCAATGCTCACAGCAGCCTTGCCAGTTTTGAGGTGAGATAGAGGAAGAAGATTTATTTTTGGCTGTGGTGAAGAGGGTGAGAAGGGAGAACACTGTGATAAGAGGAGAGCCCTGTCATCAGGAGATAAGTTTGGGCATCCCCCCAGTTGGCTGATGCTCCCACCCTGCTCAAGATACTGGTGGTTCTCACAACTGAAACTCCTGCCAGTGGGGCTTTCCCCTTCCCCTCTCCCATGCCTGCCTGACCATGGCTCCACACACACAGAATTGGCACATGCCACCCCTGGGACACTCAGCCTCCCAGAGAAGGGGTGGGCATGTGGAAAGAGGCATTTCTACCAGAGCAGGATGAAAGGGGGAAGGTGATGCTTCTCCCCACTGCCAGGATGGAGCTGTGGAGAAGAGGGGTACCAGGGCTGCCTGTTCTCTGCCTGTGCCCACTCAGACATGGCTGCCCTACGTCATTGTCACCTCGGGGGCAGCAGATCCTGCTGCAGAGCTGCCAGTGCTCCGGGGAGGCTCCGACCTGGGCTGGCTGCTCATTTGTAACAGGCTCCTGTTCCCGCTGTGGTCTCCTCTATGAGCACTCAGCTGCCTTGTCATCAGCCAATTCGATCCATCAGCTTCTTGACAGGCTCGGAGAATAAAAATAACCACCCATTTCTAAGTGCCTATTATGGCACTTTGAAAAATGCCTCCGCAGGCGAGCCTGAATTATTCCCAAAGTACTCATTTTTTAAAAACGTTATTTTAATGTAATAAATTATTTGTACTGAAGAGTAAAAGATTATCCATGTACCCTGATAGCTCTCCCTGCACAGCCAGGGGTGCGGGCCTGGCCTCCCTCGGGGAGGGCAGAGCGGGGAGCTCTGGGGCTGGGGGAGCACAGCAGCCCCGGGAGCTGCCACTGGTGGTCTCTGTGCTGTGGGGAAACACCAGTGGGGACCTGCAGAGCTGCCACTGCTGCTTAAAAAAGCCCACATCACCCAGGGGACCCTGAGCTGACCCAACAAAGTGCAGCATCCACCGGGGGGAGGAAGGGCAGCCCCAGCTCCATGGGATGGGAACTGCCCCTGCCCAGCCAGCTCACGGCTCCCAGAAGGAGAAGGGTGTTACTGCCAGGGTGGGAAGCTCCCAGGTGGCACCACAGCATCCACCCTGCAGCTGGGGAGGTGCTCAGGGCTCTTCTGCACAGCCCTATGTCAAGGGGGCATCAAGTCATGGGGGTGCCTGTACATCCCTCCTGAGTGAGCTGGGATGGATGAAGGGAACAAAGAAACACCTCCCCTGGGCTGGCTCTGGGTGCAGGGCTTGCTGAGCCAGGCAGGGGTGGCTTGGGATCCCTGCACAGCCCAGCCCCAGGGACAGCCCAAGGTCACTGCACAGGAGCAGCCGGTTGGGTTTGGAGCAGGGAAGGGGCTCTCCTTGAGAGGCTCAGTGTGATGTCAGGCTGAGGGAACTGGGAATCCTTCATCTCCCAGCAACCAGCCCCCTGGGAGCACCTTCTGCTCCCACAGGTGTCCTGATCCACACACCCTCAGCTCTCAGCCACATCCTGCAGCTTCCCTGCACAACACCATCCTCCTGCCTGAGGACACCACAGTGACCTCCTCCCTGAGCAAAAGTGCTCAAAAAAACCCTGAGATGTTTTCAGCAGGATATTTTGGGGCTTTTTTTTTTTTTTTTTGCTGTAGTATTCCATGATATTTTTAATACCTTTGTTTTTTTTCTTTTTTTAAAAAACTGCTTGGGTTTAAGCTAAACCCCAAAATACTTGTCCTTCACAGCCTTGTCTTGGTGGAAAAAAAAAAAAGGAGGATGAAACCTTATTTTGGATGAATGTTTTGGATGAATCCAAAAAAGGATGTGAGTTTGCTTTTTTTTTTTTTTTCCCCCTTAAACAGCAATTTGTAAAATATGGATTGAAGGAGCAGAAAGGCTCCAGCTCATATTTCAAACAACCCTCCTGGGGGAAGCCAGACCCCAGCACTGCCTAATGGGCTGCTGGGGAGGATGGAAAAGTGGGAAACCATCATTGCAGGAGCTGAGGGCACGGCACTGGGGGAGGATGTGATTGTGGGAAGGAGACCCTGGGAGAGGATCCAGGTGCCCACCTCAGCCTCCAAGGGGGGCAGCACAGGGTGGGCACTGTGCCCTGCCCCTGCTCTGAGCCACCCCAGCTGTGTGCCCACATCTGTGTCCCGAGCTCGTGCCTGGGGCTGGCCAGGCTCTGGAGCTCTGAGGGCTCTGGAAATGCTTTCTCACATTCCTCCCACTGCCCAGCCCGGCCCGGGGGTCTCCTCCCTGCCAGACCTCCCCTCCGCCAGTGCCTTGATTATGGGGTAGCCATTCAAATCATTTTAATGAGCTCAGCTCGCTGCTGTGAGGCACCAGTAACTATGGCAACTTCGTCGCGAGGTGGCTGCGTGGTGGCTTGTCGGGATCCGGGGCTGGGGGAGCTGATTGGAGGAGACGGGCGAAGGTGGGAGCCCTGTGGGAATTTGGGCTCGTTTGCACCGGGGGTTTCATTGAAAGTGGTGACAGGCGGCACTCGGGGGGACACATGGCCAAGGCAGACACGTCCCCTTTGGCTCAGGACCCACTGCCCACGGTCCCTGGAGACCCGGGCTCTCTGCACCTTTGTGGTGATGGGACTGTCCCCTCCATCTCTGTCCCAGCCATCACCTTGCAGGTGCTGGCAAATTAGTCTTGGATCCCAACAAAGAGCTTGGCCCTTCAACCACCCAGAGAAAGCAAGTTGTCACTCCAGGTTGGTGGTGGAGCTTTGCTGGCCTGAGAGCAGGATGTGGCCCACGGTCCCACCCGAGGCAGCACAGCCAAACCCTGCTCGGTGCTGCCACTCGTGCTGCTCCCTCTCTGCCATCCCTGCCACGCTGCTCATCTCTCACCTGGGCCACTCCTGAGGCACTCCCAGGAATTCCAGGGTCTGTGTCCCTGTCGGCAGCAGGGAGAGCTGGAGCAGGCACATTCCCCCAGTAAATCACTGCCATCCCACTCTGGCCTGGCTTACACAGGGTGCTGCATTCAGAGAGGAAATAATTCTTATGTTTTAGAGCCACTGGCAACCCTAAAAACTCTGTCCAGCTGCTGCAAACCCCTGCAGTCACATCGTTTATGCAGGTAAAACAAAGGGCATGGGCACAAGCCCAGCACTGCCCAGCAGGTCAGACTGTGGGTCCCCCCAACGTGCTTTTGCCTGGATCCAGCTGGAGTCCTCCCACAGCACAGCTCTGGAGAGGTTCTTCCCCCACGGGAAGCACGTGTGAGGCTAGTCTGGAAGGAGAATGGGGCTTGGATGCCCTGTGTGCCTGGGGAAGGGCACCACAGTGCCTGGTTTGCTGGGCACTCCTCCATCTGCTGGGGTGCCAGTGCTTCCCAGAAAACCCTGGCACTCACACAAGGTGGCTTTAAACTCCCTTTGGGCAGTGTGTGTCTGCTCTGTGCCATTCCACAGTGTGAGGACATGCCATGACAATAGATCCTCCCAGACCAAAGCTCACCAGCCAGCCCTGCCAGTGCATTGCACAGAGTTCACCCAGAGCTTCTCTTGTGTCAGTGTCGCTGTTCCCCCTCAGGATCTTTGGTATATGAGGAGACCTTTGATCCCAGGGCTGGAGCCCCTCTGCTCTGGAGCCAGGCTGGGAGAGCTGGGGGGGCTCACCTGGAGAAGAGAAGGATCCAGGGAGACCTGAGAGCCCCTTGCAGGGCCTAAAGGGGCTCCAAGAGAGCTGGAGAGGGACTGGGGACAAGGGATGGAGGGACAGGACAAGGGGGAATGGTTTTCCACTGCCAGAGGGCAGGGATAGATGGGATATTGGTAAGAAATTCTTCCCTGTGAGGGTGGGCAGGCCCTGGCACAGGTTGCCCAGAGAAGCTGTGGCTGCTCCATCCCTGGAAGTGTCCAAGGCCAGGTTGGACAGAGCTTGGAGCAACCTGGGCTAGTGGAAGGTGTCCCTGCTCATGGCAGCATGGGGAATGAGATGATCTTAAGGTCCCTTCCAACCCAAACCATTCTGGGATTCTGAGATTCTATGAAACCAGAGTTTTTCTATAGACTCCTCTTTTCCTGCCCCATTACATCCCCGCTGGGAATGGGGGTGGTGAAGTTATTCCAGACTCAAGGGTGTATGTCTTGGATCAGGGTCTGGTCCCAGCTGAATTCCTCAAGCTAAGATTCAATGAGGTGCAAGGATTTTATATTTGTTTTTAAGCCCTTCATGGATTGCATCAGCAAAAAATTTGTGTTTATAGGCACAGTAGCTGAAGCTTGTTTTTAGGGGAAATGGGAATGAACAGAGAGCACAGGCTGGGTGGAAAGGTGGGAATTTCAAGGGTCACAGTTTACAGCAGAGAAATCCTCCCCTCCTGTGGACACCACACCTTGAAGTCTGCTCAGCCTCAGACTTGTAGAAATGAGCAAAAAGAGAAATATTCTCAACTTATCTCTGTATCTGAAAAAAGTGATTCCCACTCAGGCTGGTGTTGCTCTGCCTTTGTCTCCTTGCCCAGTGTAATTAATCCAGCTTGGATCCCAGTTACTGGGAACGCTGCACAGGAGAGACACATAGACAATGAGTCGGAGGAATTTTTGGATGAGTTGTGGGGTTTTTCCACTGGAAAATGCTGATTTTTTTTGAAACTGACACTTACTTTAAGAGGAGCTCAGTTTTGATTAATTTATTGAGTCAGAAAAAAATTTGGAAGGAGTTCTGAATTTGTCAAAATGAAGTGTTTTGACATTCTCAAAGGAGAAAAAAACCCCACAATCTATTTTCCAGTTCAGATGACCTCTTGTTTTGAAATTTAAGGTAATTATAATTAAACATTTCAAAAAGGGGAATAAATACTTTAAAATCAGGCTTGGAAAGGATGTCTCATGGATGTCTGTGGAATCTCGATTTTTCAGGACAAGCTGTGGTAGAACCCTTTGTGCAATCTGAGGCATCAGTAATTGTCCTCACCTCAACTCAGAAAGTCCCACGAGAACACAGCTTATCCTGCTGGAGTCACCAGCCAACAGTGCCAAAGCTTTTCCTCTTTCCAGGTTCCAGCAGATGGACCAGAGGTGTTGGGTCGGGATGACTGCAGCTCACAGGGGTGGGGCAGCAGCTCTGATGGCACATGTGGGATACAGAGCTACCAAAAAATGACTTTTCAGATGATCCTGTTGGCTGCTGCCCCATCCTGAGCAGCCCCTGCTTTGCAGAGGGGAAAGAGAACCCTCCTGATCACACACAAGGTGCAGCTGCACCCAAAGAGCCAACTGTGGGTGATGTTCCATGGGTTTGGAGAGCTGAAGTTTCATCACATGAGATCATTAAAGAGCTGTTTGAAGCTCAAAATCCCAAGATATTATCAAAGAATCACAGAGTGGTTTGGGTTGGGAGGGACTTTGGAGCTTATCTTGTTCCACCCCCTACCATGGGCAGGGACACCTTCCACCAGCCCACGTTGCTCCAAGCCCCATCCAACCTGGCCTTGGACATTCTCAGGGATGGAGCAGCCACAATCCCACATCTGGTACCAATATTGGGTACCAAGGTCCCACTGGCACCTGTTGGGTGTGGATTCTCCCTGTGCTGCTGCTCTTCAGTTCCCACCTGACAGAGGCTGGTGCACAGTGGGACAACAAGAGCCCCACTCCCCTCCTGTCTCAGAGGCTGTCGGAAAGGTTTGAACCTGAAGGGCAAAGGTGTGTGAAGGTGTCTGGACCTGAGCACTTCACCTGAGCACTTCAGCTGCTCTTTTTGGGGCTGCAAAGATCCAGACTTCTCCCCTGAGTGCCCAGCTCCAGCAGATGGCCGGGAGCCAGCAGCCCTCACAGGCCCAGGGTCGGGAATGTGGGCTGGATCTGTGCACAGCCTGGCTTGGCTGTGCTGGCAGAGGATGTTCCACACTCTCCTCCTGGCACGGAGCAGCCGGGCGAGCAGCAGGATGGGTGGGAGCTGCCAGCTTCCATGCTCCCTTCCAGCCCAGGGAGCGCCTCCGGGCTCTGTAATCTCCAGCCACAAAACCCTCCTCCAAATTGCATTTGTGCTCATTGGAAGTGATTACATTCTCCTGGAAGGATTTGACCCTCTGGCTGCGATGGCAGCTTCTCCAAACGGCTGCTGACTGGAGGCTGAGTGGAGTGACAGCCAGCAGGAGCTGGGAATGACCGTCTCCCCAGCCTTGGAAGCAGCTGTGGAGGCTCCTGGCTGGCAGGAGGTCACTGGGCAGAGCAGCTCTCCAGGGCACTGGGGAGGTGTTCCACCCCAAGAGGAAGCACGCAGGGCATGGAAGAGGAGTGCTGCAGATAATCTGCCTCACCAGCCCAGGATAAAACCCAGACAGGACAGAGAATGTGCCACTGAATCATAGCAGGTGCTTATGCAACACCAGTGGCTGGGACCAGCCAAGGTTCAGGGGGCTGGGGGCTTGCCCAGAGCCAGGAAAGCTCCACTTGCCTGGGAAATGGGTGGGTGCTGAGCTGTGGAGAGAGATCTCCAGCACTCACTTCTTGGCTTCACAGCCCAGCTAAAGAACCATAACCAGCTCCTTCTCAATCCTGTCCCTCTCCAGCCCCACAGAAATCCCAGGAATGTCACAGCAGTTCAGACAACAAGAACATCCTGTTAACTTTGCAGGGCCCAGAAGACAGGGAGAAACTCAGCTCTCCTCTTTGTTTCATGGATGAAGGTCCCTTGGAAGCCCTAAGGGAGGAGTTCCCAAGGGTGCTGGCAGCAGGGACACATCCAGCTGTGGGTGCACAGCTGGAGTCCAGACAGGTGTTGGTATCCTGAGTTTTAGGACTAGGTCTAATGAGCTCAGAGAGTGAAGTTACCCTTATCTGCAAAGCTGCTTGCTGTGTCACTTTGATTATTCCCTAACTTCTGGGTATTCCTCTGCATGTGTTTATAGGAATGTAACAAAGTCATGGATGATCCAAGCTGCTGGTACCTGCCTGCATTCCTTCTTCCTGACCCTGTGCCATGGAAGGGGCTGGAGCACAGCCCCAGCTCTGCACCCTGCAACCTTCCCCTTCAGGAAGTGTCCAAGATGGACCTGACTACATCGAAGTGCCAAGAATGAAGAGGAAAGGAAAGAAAAACATCTCTCCTTGTCTCCCAGATTGGTCAGACAAAACTGGGGCATGGAAAGCCCTATAACATTGCTATGAAAGACACAATTTGTGGCCAATCACTCTGTCTGTGTGTCCTGGACAGAGGAAATGTGTGATAAACCACAAAGCTAAAACCACACAAAGTAGAGAAAGTTCATAGTCGACCCTTTCCCATATGGGTGAGAGTCAGCCAGATTCAGCAAATCTTTTCTGTCAGAACATCCCCAGAGACCCAGTGCTGATGCCCCCATAGGCAATAAAGTGCTGCCTGGTACCAAGAACAGCAAGAAATTATCGGTGTCCTTGGTACAACTCAGCCACCCAAACACTGAAACAAGCAGGTTAACAGCAGCAACACTGACTTGTACAGAGGTCTGAGGCAGCCTAGAGCAGAGAGAAGCTTTCAGTGACAGCCCAGCTCTGAAAGGAGGGTAGAAAACTCATTTTCAAATGCCCTGGCAGGAATCAATTTATAGGTTTTGAAGAGAAACAATCTTGAGATGGAGTCCTGGCCTCAGAGCTCTCAAAGAGCAGAGGGACAGAAGCCTTAATGATTGCAGCAGTCCCTGTGGTTTTCCAAGCCATCATTTCAAGGAGGAAAGGTTTCAGGCTGAAAAAGAGTAGGTTTAGACTAGATATTGGGAAGAAATTCCTCCCTGTGAAGGTGGGCAGGCCCTGGCACAGGGTGCCCAGAGAAGCTGTGGATGCCCCTGGATCCCTGGAAGTGTCCAAGGCCAGGTTGGATGGGGCTTGGAGCACCCTGGGCTGGTGGAAGGTGTCCCTGCCCATGGCAGGGGGTGGGACAGGATGGGCTTTAAGGCCCTTTCCAACCCGAACTGTCCAATGATTGTAGGACAGCCAGGTGTGACAGCTGGATGCTGTTGGGATCCCCCTCCATCCCTGAAGCCCAGAGGACAGCAGGGACCTGGGAACACCCTGACAGCTCTGAGGGGGCTGTGGGAGGGGAGCCCAGCCTGACACGGGGCTGCTTCCCTGTGCCCTCCTCCCCGGCAGCTGCAGGCAGGGATCCCTGCAGGTCCTGGGAGCGGGAGGGCTGTAATTACAGAGATAACTCACACCATGTCACCCAACAATGATACATGAAAATGCTACATAAACCCGTCTATCTGGTGCTCTGGATTTATCTTTCTGCCTCTCTATTTATTTCCTCCCCCAGCCTATCGCTCGGGACCGAGCAGGAGCTGGAAATGCCAGCTGCTGGAAATGCAATTTGTTTTGATTCACCAACATCTCCCAAAATATCTCTGTGACCTCTTGATTTTTTTTTTTGTACAATGAATTATGATAATGATGATTTTTACTTATATTAACAAACTGCAGCAACTCAACACAGCCAGCAAATATAGATATATATATAAAAACCTCAACCAAATATACACACATTACTTCTTTTTTTAATTAAGGATGCCTTAAAACAGTATCAGACAGGGTGGCTTTTCTCTCTTCTGCTTTTCTAAAAGGCATCAGTACCAAATTTCTCTCCTAATTATAACAATGCTTCTGCTAATGAAAGAATTCATTTGCCTCCTCTAATCAGCTGGTTGGAAATTGCAGCTGATGCGTGTGGAGGAGGGGCTGCCAGGAGGGGCTGCAGGAGCCAACAAGCAGTTTCCAAGGTACCCCCGAAAGTGGGAAGCCACATCCCCAGGAGGTGTGAGCTGGTGATGCTGCTGAGAACCCATGGCAGCGCTGGCCTGTGCTCCCCAGGGAATGGGAGGTCCTGGAGACCTTCCTGGCTCTGCTCCAGGAGGGGGAACCATGAGCCACATCCAGGGGTGGAGAGGGGAAAATGCTGCTGTTGGAAAGTGATGTCAAAGCACATTAGGCTGTTCTTGTTTCTTTCTTCATGGGGAAAAAAATAAGAGATGTGGAGCCTAAAAGGTGGCTTCTCCCAGCCCCTGGAAGGTTACAGGCAGCAGAGGTGCAGGCTATGGGAAGCCCAGGGGACTGGGGGTGTTTCTGCTCACTGTGCACGCTGCACAAGCCCCCCTCTGCCTCCTCGGGGTGCTCTGGGGTGTTTGTGCTCCTCGGTGGGCTTTGGGGCTTTTGTCCTCTTCAAAGGGCTTTGGGGTCCCTCTGCTCAGGGTGCAGGACTGCACAAGCCCCCCTCTGGCTCTATGAGGGGCTTTGAGGTTTTTCTGCTCCTCAATGGACTTTGGGGTCCCTCTGTTCCTCAATGGGGTTTTTGGGTGTTTCTGCTCTTTGGTGGTATTTAGGGTATTTCACCTCTCTTATGGACTTCAGGGTGTTTCTGTTCCTCGATGAGCTTTGGAGTTTTTCTGCTCCCCAATGGGCTTTAGGATGTTTCTGTTCCTCAGTGGGATTTGGGATGTTTCTCTTCCTCGATGGGCTTTGGGGTCCCTCTGCTCAGGGTGCAGGGCTGTCCCCCCTATGCTGACCCCACGGCAGCGTTTGGGGCTGCAGGGTGGCTGCTGGACCCCTGCACATTTGGGGACTGAGTGTCTCATCCTCACTCTGCTTTTGGACTAGGAACAATGGGGCTTGGGGGGCTCTCAGTGGGATAGTTGTGTCCCCTCCCCCCAGTCCTGCCACGGCGGCACTCGGGGTGCTGTCCTTCCCAGATTCCTGGAGCAGAGGGCTCAGCACAAGCTGCTGGAGGTGGGGACAGTGCCCAGCTCCCCCTTCTGCAATAGGAACCCCCACAGCCCAGCACAGCCCCACAGGCCCAAACAGCCCTTATTCCAGCTCCATGCAGGGGATTTGTGAGGGCAGGGGAGCTGCAAACCAGGGGAGAACGGGTATAATGATGATCATAGCAGGCCTGTAAGACTTTTCAGGACCCCCGGGTGATGATCTGCCTGAAGAGAAGCAGAGCAGGTTTCTCCAGGCCTGAAGGCTTAAAATGGTCAGTGGACATTAATGATGTCTCAGGGTTAACTCATTCCATCAGTGACTGGTGACAAAAGCCCTGACAACATGATGAAGGATGTCTCAGGAACGTGGTCCAGAGGTCCAGGTCTTCACACAGCCCTGGTCTGGACACACCTCCTGCTGCCAAGAAAGTCACTCGTGCATCTGGAAGGACAACATTCAGTGCAGGACAAGATATTAGGGTAGTTCACATACATACATTTATTTCTGTTCCCTGATGGGCTTTTGGGGAATTGGGGACACCCCACACCGCAGGTTCATGGTATTGTAGGTGCAGTCACAGCACAACAGTGTGGAGCCACCTCCTACTCTGCAGGAAAGTCAGCATTTCCCCAGCCCAGCAAGCTGTGATCAGCCTCACACTCATCACAAAGGCTCACTCAGGAAAAAGCACCAGGCAATGTGGGGGCAGTTCAGGGTATGGACAACTGGGAGTAAGCCCTGCTCTTAGGAGGCCTTGGGAGAGCAGAGAGTTTGCTGAGTGGTGCTCCAAAGCTCCAGATGTGAATCTGACTTTGTCTTGGGAGGGATGTGGGTTTAGCTGCACATTCCAGACTCAAGTCACCAAGGAGGAGGATGGAAGGTGCCAGGCTCCATGCAAAGGTAGGGAGAACCTCCCAGCAGCATGTGGATTTCAGCCTCCTTGAGCCTTCAGACATGAAGAGATGGGTGAGGTTAATGTTCTAGTCACTGATAATTTGTCATTTCCCATTTGTAGACTTTTCTGCTCCAGGATGGAGTCAGTGTCCAGAGATCTGCTCCTGCTTTTGGGCCTGAGCAGGGTCTGAGGGCACCAGGGGAGCTCCAAGATGCAGAGCAGAGTGCTGCTATCACTGTAGATGCCAGGGATTCTCCTGGCAGTTTGCACAGTCCATGATTTATAAATCAAAAAGCACCTTAAGTTCAGCCATGGCTGGACAGGGTGGAATGTTGTATCCCAGCCTCCCATCGGGCTCCTCAGCAATCAGAGAATCATGGAATTGTTGGGGTTGGAAGGGACCTTAAAGCCCATCCCGTCCCACCCCCTGCCATGGGTAGGGACACCTTCCACTAGCCCAGGTTGCTCCAAGCCCCGTCCAACCTGGCCTTGGACACTTCCAGGGATGGAGCAGCCACAGCTTCTCTGCCCAACCTGTGCCAGGGCTTGACAAGCCTCACAGAGGAGAATTTCTTCCCAATATCCCATCTAACCCTGCCCTCTGGCAGTGGGAAGCCATTCCCTTGTCCTGTCCCTCCAGGTGCTTGTCCAAAGTCCTTCTCCTGCTTTTTTGTAGACTCCACTTTGGAGCCTTCTCCTCCCCAGGATTTCCCCCCAGCACCAGTCACCCATCCTGCTCTGTCCTCTCACACCACTGCAGTGCTGGGATTTGCAGACCTATGGACACAAACCCTTGCCTCATTTTGTCACAAGTTTTTGGGAAGTACAAAAGGAGCAGATGGAGCAGAGCTTGGAGAGTGGCTGGAGAAATCCAGAACCTCTGGATCAGCTCTGGCAGAGGCTGAGGTAGGGATGAAGAGGTGTTGAACACCACCACCAGATGATTCTGGTAAGAATAATGCAGCTCTTTAGCTGTGTGGTGAAACCAACAGAAGGGTTTAAGCCCAAAATAACCCAAACATAGCTGATTAGTGCCACTGCCCTAAAAGCCACATTTACCCTCTGGGTCACTGGCACAGACATGGGCAGGGGTGGAGGATAGTCAATGTCCTTTAAGACACAAGGAGAGCCAACAGCCCACGTGTGTGTCCAAACCCTGCAAGTACACATGGGCACAAGGAGGTTCTCAGCTCCTCCCACCTCCCCACAGGTATCTCCTCCCAGGTCACCCTCCTGGAAGATCTCCAGAACAGATGGATCTCCTCATGCCTGGGTGTTCCTTGTCATGCCTTAGGCTATATCAAATTTCCCCTCAGGGTACCTGGTTGCTGAGCACCAAACCTCACCGTGACTCAGGACAGCCCCAGCCTTCCACACCCCCTCCTGTCATCGAGCAGGGGGGGCTCAGGGGATTGTGCTGCACTTTTGACCCAGGAGGAACATCTCACCAATATATCAACACCCATCTATGCCAGGGAGTGTCTGGCTGGAATAACCTGAGCCTCATCTGAGCATATTGACTATTTTCTGTCAGGTACAACAGTGTTTTAATGTTTAAATAAAATGTTATATCACCATAGTAATGGCAACACAAAACAGCTGGAAACTGAGCTGTGAGAAGAGGTCAGACTGGGCTGGGTTTGGAGCAACCTGGGACACTGGAAGGTGTCCCTGCCCACAGTAGGGGAGTGGAACAAGATGAGCTCTAAGGTCCCTTCCAACCAAAACTGTTCTAGGATTGTATGGTTTTATTAAGAGAGGTCCCAAAGGAGATGAGGAAACAGCACCTGAGCAGGTGGCACTGCACAGAACAGTCACCTGCCCGTCCCTTCACACCCCGGGGAACACCCAGGAGCTCCACACAGCCCTGCCTCGAGTGACCCCCACAACATCCCCCAGACCCCCCAACCCCTGCACAGCCCTGCACTCACAGGGACACCCTGGCTGGGCACACACGAGGCTCCAGTGGCTGCTCTCCCCTCCCGGGGCACCTGCAGGGATGCAGTGACGGAGGCAGGGATGAAGGATGGATGAAGGATGGATGAAGGATGCTCACATGCTGGAGCCATCAGTGCCGTGGGTGCTCATGTGACAGCGGCAGGGTCTCTGTTTTGCCTTCAGTGGTACAAATGCTCTCTCCAGAGCAGCACGTTCCCCGCCACCGCTAATGCAAACACATGGTGCGTTTATGCACAAGCTCCTGCTCGTTCTCAGTAATGACATTGGTGGTGGCAGCTCCCGTCTCCTCCCGCTGCCTCCCTCCCTCCCAAGCACCCTTGTCATTTCCCTTCCCTTTATCGACAGCCTTTAATGGGATGAGTCTTTTGCCAGCAGAAAGGAGCCAATGTGTTCTCAGCGGCTGTCAAAGGCACTTGGGCTGCATAAAGAGCCTCCCATGTGGGCTCACAGTTAAAATATATATACATACAACAGACAAAACTGTCACCAACGTGCCAGAACCATCATTAGCACTTGATCTTCCCAGCACAGAGGACATGCCTCAGTTAGTTATTTTCATCCCAAAGCCTTTTATTTTAATTTTTTTTTTTTGCTGTTTCTGTTTTATTTTTGGGAGCTGGGCTGGGGAAGGGGACTTTGTTTCCCCTACACCACATGGAAGAAACAACACACAGGCCTGGTGGGCACATTATGTTCCCAGTAAGGAGCTGTGGCATCTCTGTGAGATGCTTTTAGAAGGCATCAGACAACCTCCCAACCTGCCTATCCCCCTGCCACCCTTTGGATAAGCTCTAGATGAGACTAAGCCAGCTGGGAAGTGCAGGAAAGGTTTCCTACGTGGCATCAAGAGGGAGCAATAACGCAAGGATGGGCTGAGCAAGGGAAGGAGGTGCTTGCTCTGACAAACCTCTGCTAAACCAGCACACGAGGGCCCTGCAGCCCCCGGAGCTCCGAAGGCAGACCTGGCAGGTGTCATGGGGGGAAGAATTCTCTGAATTTACCCTCCTTGCTGCCTGGTTCTCTGTAAGGTACAATGATCCAATACCTTGGTCCTGTGGGGTGGGCTGGGGACACCGTGCAAAACGAGCAAGACATGAGGGTGAGTGGCAGCAGCAGCAGAGAGGCAGCACAGCATCTGCCTGTGTCCTGTCTGCTTCGCAGCTCTGCCTATGGCCTCACCTGTGAGGACAATGTTGGCTTTTCCACATGGAATCAGATGCTGCAGAAAGGACCTGGCTCACCCGAGCGATCCTGTGGCAGATCCACTTCCTTGCCTGCAGGAGAGGAGCTCTGCTGGCATCAGCAGCAGGACAAGCAGGGTGGGAGTCAACACAGGAATTCCTTACAGGCACCTCTGCATCTCCTGCTGCCCGTTCCTCCCTGGGAGGGTGGGCAGGCCCTGGCACAGGTTGGGCAGAGAAGCTGAGGCTGCCCCTGGATCCCTGGAAGTGTCC
>JAWWEW010000060.1:1202941-1216802 GCA_035583185.1 Anabacerthia variegaticeps
CAAGGCCAGGTTGGACAGGGCTTGGAGCAACCTGGGCTGGTGGAAGGTGTCCCTGCCCATGGCAGGGGGTGGGAATGAGATGAGCCTTAGGGTCCTTCCCAACCCAAACCAATCTCAGATTCTATGATATATTCCAGTAAATTTCAGGGAAGATCTCATTCATCAATGTCTCTACATAGATGAGTTCTCAGAGGACAATTCCCTGTGATTACAACCACAGGGAATTGTCTTTCTTCACTGATACTGATTTTTGCAAATGTCCTGCCAACAATCTTTAGGCACAGACATAGAAAAAGGGACCCAGGTACCAAGAGAAAATTTTCTTTAAGAACCAGAAAAGGCTTTGACAGGCCAAGCAACCTCTGGCTCCCCAGCTCTGGGAGTATGGTCAGATTATAAAGCCACCAACTTTTTTTGGTTGGACTTGATGATCTTAGAAGTCTTTTGCAGCCTCAATGATTTAATGAGTCAATGATTCTGTGACTGCAGCAGCTCTTCCTGCTGCCCAGGGGACTCCCCTGGCACGGTGCTGAGGGTGTTCAGGGCTGCTGAGCCTGAAGCTTCTGCTGTCCAGCCAGCTTTGGTCTCCTAAAGCAGGACCAGGCACAGCATCCCCGGAGCTGGGATGAGGCAGGGGATGCAGGAGGCTGTGATTCTCATCCCCCTCAGGAACAGCCGCAGGAGCCACCTGGATTCCCAGTAAAATCCTCTGAGACCAAGCAGGAGAAAGAGGTGGAACCAGACTGGAGTGGTGAATCCATGGGGGATGCCCCACAGTTGCACAGACATAAAAAGACCCTAAATTCATCTACTAAATTATTCACTGGGAATTTTTGCTCTGTTCTAGCAGACACACATCCAGCAGCTATATAATAGGGAAATTCAGTATATATCATAGTAGTTAGACACGTATCCATTACACACAGCAGTTGTTAATCTTCAGTGAATGTATTTAATAATAGCTATTTATGTACCATACATTAACTACCCCTTTTAAGCTTCAATTGAATGCATATTTGAGACCCTTAATTCAAAGCACTACTTAAAGCTGAGGCTCTGAGTCAGGGTAGTAAGGATTTCAAAAGGGGGGTGTTTAAGTACTTTGGAATAAAGAAAAGCTTAAAAAAAAACCCCAAGACATCTAAAGAGGTTTCTTGCACTTGAAATCCCTCCTGGGTAAAAGGCTGGAGCCATGTGGCTGAGAGGGGAGCCCTGGGCAAAGGAAAGTGTGAAGCAAAGCAGAGAGATTTCTGGCTGGCCTGGAGGCACAGGAGCCCCCAGGACCACAGCACATCCTTGGGGGATGTGCCAGGCTCTGCAGCTGCCCCCGGGCACTGGAGGATGCCCTGGGAATGGCCTGTTGGCAACACTGCTGCTGCCTGGAGCTAACTGCAGCCCAGGGTGTGTGGGGAGGGTGGGGAACCACTGTGGTACCTCCAGCCTTGCAGATAAACCCACGACAAATCTTCCTAAAAAAGGGAGGATAAAAAAAGAATGGATTCCCAGAGAGGTGCTGGAGTCCAGATATCCCCATGGGGGTGCCCAGGGCACTGGGGCTCTGGGTATCCTGGGGCCAGGGGGGATGCTGGGCTAGAATATCCTCAAAAAATTATACCTTGATGATTTTCTTTTAATCAGCTCCTCCATCCCCATGTCACACACAACCATCAGATCAGACAGAGGGAGAGCAAGAGCTGGTAGAAATAAAGGATCAAAGAGGGACCCAGTTGTGAGCCAGGGGCACTGGACACCCCCACAGAGACCAAGCATGGACCAGCATGCCTCTCTTGTGTCCTGCACCAAATGGCTCCTTGCTCCAGCCTTCCTGCTCTCCCACCAGTTTGCCCCCTATTTTTCTGTTTCCTAAATTAGCCAAGCTAAAATGAGCTTTCCTGTGAGTAGTGAAGCCATGGCACCTGCTCTTCTCTGGATTTGTGTCTTGGAGAGTGAGATGCCATCACAGAATCCTGGAGGTTGAACAGTCTGAATTGGACTTCTCTGGGGGGATTTTCTGGGGTCTGAAGATCTGGTTAACATCCCATTTCTTCCTCTTGGACAAGAGAAGGCTCTGGAGGGATCTTAGAGCCCCTTCCACTGCCTAAAGGGGCTCCAAGAGAGCTGGAGAGGGACTGGGGACAAGGGATGGAGGGACAGGACAAGAGGAATGGCTTCCCACTGCCAGAGGGCAGGGATAGATGGGATATTGGGAAGGAATTGTTCCCTGTAAGGGTGGGCAGGCCCTGGCACAGGTTGGGCAGAGAAGCTGTGGCTGCTCTGTCTCTGAGAGTGTCCAAAGCCAGGCTGGACAGGGCTTGGATCAACCTGGCCTAGTGGAATGGGAGATTTTAAGGTCCTTTCCAACCCAAACCAGTCTTTGGTTCTGTGATTCTATTTTTCCCTTTATGAGGGCACTGACTTGAATTTCCCTTCCTGTTTCATTCCACCTCCCAGTCTCCCAGCTCCTGTCCCATTGATTCAGACTGATGAGTTCCTGAGCCCAGGAGCACCACTTTCTCTCCCCCTGGAGCAACAGCAGATGCTGTGCAAGTGCAAAACCAGCACACAGTGATCCTTTCCCGATGTCCAGCCAAAAGACTCCTAACTTGAAGCTGCCTTGGAGTCCAACATCCCTTGATGAGCTTTCCTCTGGTGAACCTGCCTGTGGAGTTGGGCATTTTCACTGTGTACTCTGGAAGTGCTGTCTCCTGTTGAACATGAGCATGGTTTCATCAGCTCTGTGGGAAGCCCTTGGTCCTTGTGCTGGAAAGGGAGAGGAGCCAACACCAGACCACCCTCTGGGACACACATGATTTTACCATCTCCTGTCACATTCCATGTCTCTCAGGAGATGGGGCCAGAACTTCCCAAGCTTGAAGGCAGAGCCCACCAGGGATTTACACAGGGATAGGCTGACAGCAGGTCTTTATATTTCTGGTCTTTATTCCTTTCCTAATAATTCCTAACATTTGATTTGCTTTTTCGAAGCACTGCTGAGCAGAGATGACATTTTCAAAGCTACCTGTATTATGACACTGAGATCTTGTTCTTTAGGAGTGACAGGCAGCTCACAGGGCTTTATTTAATTCATAAACTCAGGACTGTATTTTCCCATATAAGTTAGTTTTCATTTATCTACAATGAATTTTATCTGCCATTTTGTCACCAATCACTTCATATCATAAAGTCTTTCTGCAGCCCTTCACAATTGGGCCTTGTCTTTACTACCAAAATAATTCAGTATCTCCAGCTGAAGGTGTTATTTCAAAAACAGAAAATTGATGCTAATGAGCCATCTGTGGTGGCATTCACATAGCTAAACCAGGTCAGCTTCGGAAGGCATGTGAGAGCAAACCTCCACATTATCCTCCTTGGGACACAAGAGTTCCCAGCACCCTGGTTGAACACCTCTCCTCATGTTAGACCTGTCCAGGCAGGAGTCAGGGCTGTGGCTCAGTGCAAACCCCCAAGGCTGACACAGGTCTGGTTGGGCATGAACTCCCTTCTCACTCCCAGCTTCCCAAATTTGGGTCCCTGAGACTTCCCAAGGTGCTGCTGGAAGGACACGTGGTCCCAGGAAAGTCTCCTGGTAAACCCTGGGGTGCTGGAGCTGAGCAGAGGGAGGTGCAGGGAGCTGGGAGCTGAGGGAGGGGGCAGAGAGAGTGATGCCTGTTGCTTTTGCTTGCCCTGGATGTGATGTGCCTCTCTGGGCCATCCCACAGCTCACCTCTGAGCCAGCACACAGTCTGGGACAAGGGGGTTCCATGGCTGTCCCAGGGCCCAGGCAGTGCAGGGAGGAAGAGGTGCTGGTGCCACATGTTCTACTCCAAGCACCTCAGGGCAGGGCTGGGTTTTCATCCTGTGCTAGTGCCATGGCCAGCACAGGGACTCCTGATGGTGCCAGTCTCTGACACAGATTGGAGTACAAGGAGAGAGCGATTTCCCCTGAAAGGCCACAGCCCACAAGTCCAAAGCAGGGCAAGAAGACTACAGAAGGAATATTGTCACCAGAAGAATGTGAGCTGACCCAAACTGCCTTGCCCAAAACCTCAGACCACATCAGACACAGGGAGGAGCAGAGCCCAGGACCCAGAACTCCATGTCAACCAACCTGTCACCTGCCAGGATGCTCTGTTGTGCCCTCCTGCATTTCTCTGGGTGCTCTCCTTGGTCCCACAGCCCGTGTGCCACCAGAGTCACAAACAAGTGGGTGATGAGAGGGCACCAGGCAGACAGAGCTGGCCCCACCCAGGACAGCAAGGTGGACATGTGGCACAGTTCTGGAGACAGGCTAAACACTTCTGGAGACAGCTCTTGGGGAGCTTCACTCTCTCCAGGCTTTCCAATTCCAACCACACATGTGAGAAATCACTTGGCTCCCACAAATGCCAGGAAGCGAGCAGGAAAACCCTGCTGGAGCCAAAGCACTCACAGGGTGGATGAAGCAGGATGAAGAGGATGTGTCTCCAGAAACTCCTATTTGAAGTGCTGGAGCAGCAGCAGATTCTCTTCCCCACCCCTGAGGCCCTGAGGACAGGGCAGGGGGTGAAGCAATGGGCAGCCCCACTGCTGCTGCTGTATGGGGAATGGGAAGGGAAATCCCTTCCCTCTGCTCTGACCCAGGGCTGCTCTGGACAAGGAGGAAGATGAAGGGCTGGTGACTTGGCCTTCCCGTTCCTCTGCACTGCTGCCAGATCTGGGAATGTGCTGGACACACAAAGCACAACTCTGCTTTAGCAGCAGCAGTGTCAGGGCTGCAGTCCCAGGAAGGAGGTTTTCCCTGGGGCTTGTGTTCCCAAACATCGTCTCTGAGAGCAGCAGGGTGATGGCAATGGAGGTGCCATGGAGCTTCTGCAGCTTGGTGCCCCAAAGCCTGGCACAAAAATGAGTTGTCCCACTGCAGCAGGAGCTGGGGGTCTCCCTGGTACCCTCAGGTAGGATCAGCTGGAGTAGAAGAGCAGGTTTTCTCCCGGGTGGATTAAATCATCCCTGTCCCATCCCCCTGCCTGCAGTGAACTGGCTGGTCCTGAGTGGCCATCAAATGGCACAGGGCAGGACACCAGGGAGCAGAGTGATGCTGTCACTGCTCTAGGGAATAGTTTCTTCTGGGGGCACCAGTGGTGTACCATGATACCAGTGGGATACCATCTTGGATGAGAGGGCCAGGCATGGGGCCACATGGAGATTGCTGGTGAGGATGTGGAAGGAATATCACCTGTGTCCCCCCATCCCTCCCCTGATGTTTGATCTCCCCAGAGCAATCCCCCTGCTCTCTCCTTCTCTTCCAATGTTTCTGCCTCTTCTCTTGCCCTGACTCTGCAGGCAGGTGGCCTTAGGGGGGCACATGTATTGCCCCACTGATGGGGGTCAGGCAGTGCAGGGAAAGGGCAGAGCTGCTGCCCACAGGGGGATGCCTGGAGCAGCCTTGAATCCATCACAGAACCACAAAATCCTTGAGGTTGGAAAAGTCCTCCCTGTGCCCAATGCCCACCTTGTCCCCAGCCCAGAGCTCTGAGTGGCACAGCCAGTCCTGCCTTGGACACCTCCAGGAGTGGGGACTCCAAACTTCCCTGGGCAGTCCCTTCCAATGTTTAACAAGCCTTTCCATGAAGAAATTCCTCCTGATGTCTAAGGCATCGTCACCAGCCTGTTTCAGGCTGTGCTTGGGACTGAGTGGCCAGCAGTGTGGGTCACACCTGTGTCATGGATTATGTCATGCCAGGGGCCCTGACTCCCTGGGAAGGAGGATTTGGCTGGCATGGTCCTGTGGAGACTGGGAAGGAACCAGAAGTGGCACATTGTGCTTGCTTTTCTTTGTGCTTCCCATTTGAGACCACTGGGAAGCTTGACAGGGAAGGGACCTTTTCTGCCACAGGTACCAGTGGTCTGGGAAAACAGCCTTCCTGGCCTCTCCTTTCCAAAGATTAGGCCAAGAAAAGCTGTAAGGACAATGCGGTTTGATTTTTTTGGCCAGGTGGGAGAACTTCACCCCACCCAAGCCCAGGGTTTCTGCTTGATCACAGTGGACCCTGCAGCAAGATACCCCAGTGAATGAAGAGTTTTGAGTGACAGAGACACACCAGAGCAAGCTGTTGGAGGGGTTATCTCTCTGCCTGTTAACACTCAGCTCCCTATCCCAGTCTGTCTGGCTGCACCCTCTCCAGCTGATATTGTGCCTTGGTCTGCCAACCAACAGCTTTGGGGTATCTCCTCCTCTCCAAGGCACTTCCAAACTCAGAGGAGTCAGATATTAATGTTGTCTTGGATTTAACAGTGATGAAAACCTTGCTCCTCTCCCATTACACAGAAGGTTTCCAGCACCTCAAACCATCCTTTGAGTTGTTTTCTGATGATTTCCAAATTTGCCAGAGTATTTTTAAAAATATGGACCTCTGGCATCGACAGGGCATGGAGGGGTTGCCCTGGCCAGCTGTGTCCAAAGGAAATGCATGACCAAAGGTAATCCGTGTACAAAGGTAATGACACATCCAAAGATAATTCCAGGTCCCTGCTACAAACAGATCCTTTCCTGCTTATGGAGCCAAGAGCAGTTTCAGGTCTGGCAGCTGCATCGTGGTGGCTTCTGGTTTGTTCATCATCCACAACATCCATTTCAAGGTTTTACTTTGTAGGACACAGTCATCTCTCTTTGTAAAGGCCAGATCATCCCTCGGATTTGAAAGTGGATTTTGCCCTTTTTTCAAAATACAGAAATTGGAATTTTTTTGCTTTTTGTGCACCAAAAGCTGCATGGAAAAGAGATTTCTCTGAGATCGTTCTCAAACTGTGCATTTGTTTGTTTGTTTTTAATGTTATTCAAGCCTGGAACAAAGATAAAGGTTTTCCAAATTATTGTCAAATTGATTTTCAAAGGGTTTGGAGTCAACATTTCGTTTGACAGTATCGGAATACTTTGCTTCAATCAAGCTTTTGGATTTTTCCAAATTAAATGAAAGGGAGTTTTTAAACTGAAGAACGTTTCAGACCCAAGAAATCAAAACATTTCATTCTGAACATGTCAAAATGGCCATTTTAAATGTTTTCACATGTTTTTTTCTCCAATAAACAAGATTGGGCAAAATCACCATAATTTTACAAAATACTTCAGAGCTGACACACTTGTGTTTCCACCATAAAAAAACTCGCATAGAACAAAATTCCTTAATCTCCTCTCCCAGGGTGGCACTTGGAGGGAAAAAAACACGGACTCCAAGAATGCACACACTGGAATTCCCAGGCAAAAATCCATTCATTCATTCTCTGGATAAACAGCATTTCCCAGTCCTGCTTTTTGTTGCTACACTGCAGTCCAGGGCTCCGGTGGGATCACTGCCCTGAGCCAGTAGATTGCTCAGGTGCCCACTGGTCTGCAGTGGGGTGAACTGGGCAGCATCCCCTCCATATCACATCCCAGGTCATCACCCTGATAATTGTCCTTCCCCTCCTGGCCCCAGATGAGAAGTAAAAACACCTTGGCACAAATCTAAAGAATATGTTAGCTTAATGGTCACCAGAGGGGCATTTTTGTCCTGAGAAAATCCATCACCATGGAGAGTGTCACTTCCCAGGGATGGAGCTTTAGGCTGGAAGGGCTCTGGCAGGCTCTGCTCCCTTGGCACCGGCACTGCTGCACCCCTGGGTGAGCCAGGCTGGACACGAGATGGGATTGAGCACCCTCCAAACAGTAACACTGCAAGTCTGACCTTAATTCGTCTCAACAAACCCACCCAAGGCTGGCTCTGGGTGTGGGTCTGACCCACACCAGCTCTCCAGGAACTCACGGAATCACAGAATCTCCTGAGCTGGAAGGGACCCACAGGGATCATCCAGTCCAGCCCTCATCTCTGCACAGACACCCCAACAATCCCACCCTGTCCCTCAGAGTGTTGTGCAAACCCTCCTGCAGCTCTGGCAGCCTTGGGGCCGTGCCCACTGCCCTGGGGAGCCTGGTCAGTGCCCACCACCCTCTGGGGGAAGAACCTTTTCCTAAATATCCATCCTTCTTTCTCTCCTGGGGTTCCTGCAGTGTCTCTTGGCTTGCATGAGGGACACCCTGTGGCAGAGGACAGAGACCCCCCCACCAGCCCCACATCCCTCAGCATGAGCTGCCCAGCCCTGCCCTGCCAGGGTGAGAGGAGCTGATTTCCTCTGCTCCCCAGCTCCCTCAGTGATTGATTTATGGAGTGTGAGATTGAGGGCTGGAGCTGTAACAGGGAGCTTTGAAATGAATGAAATTGCAAAGAGGATTTGTGAGTGTGACTGAGTTGCTCTGGCAGTGACACCAAGCAGGGACTCTGTGCCAGGTGGGGAGGACAGAGGGGCAGGAGGGGCTGCAGAGACAGTTGGGACCTGGTGCCAGGAGTGAACAGGATGGACAGGCAGAATTCCATTCTTCTTTTCCTGGTGTGCAGTAAAAGAAATCATGGAACTGTTAAATATCCTGAGCTGAAAAGGACCCACAGGGATCACATCCAGCTCCTGGCCCTGCACAGACACCCCAACAATCCCACCCTGTCCCTGAGAACATTGTCCAAACACTCCTGGAGTTCTGGTAGCCTTGGGACCACTGCTCTGAGGAACCTTGTAAATGACCAACACAGCAAGAGGGTCTTATCACAGACTTGCCTTCATTAACTCAAGGCAACTTAATGAGTGAGAGAACCTCTCCTCTCGAGGGTTTTGTGCATCAGAACCCTGCTGTGCTGTGAACATGCCACCCTCGGACACTGAACAGTGGCAGTGGGTTTGGTGTCACCTGCACATCGTGTCCCCTGGGTGGACAGACCCTCTGTCACCGCAGGGCAGCAAAAACATTGGAAAGGAATTGCAAAACCCCTTCAGCAACCTGCTTTTGTGGGGTCTCCATTGGTCTTGATTCCTGATTGTTTCTTGGAGAGTGGGACACCCCTACTGCTCAGATGGGAGCCCTCGCTCTTTACCACCAAGGAGACTTTGCAGCCCAATGTGGATGTACCAGTGCCACGAGCACCCTGGGGCTGGAAATGGGAGCTCTGGCTCTCACCTTACATGCCAGGGGTTAAACTTTGCCCTCAGCTCCTCACATGCTGTCAGAGTAGGAACATGTGCCTGAGGGTCTGTATTACACTGGGCATCTGAACCCGCTGTGTGTGAGGTTCCTGCCTTGTTTGAACAATGTCCAAACCCACCATTTCATCACTCCTGGTGCACTCTGTGCCTCCCCTCAAACCCCAGCAGGAGCTGCCCTGGCATTCAGGGTAAGTTTTGCCTCTCCCATAGCCTTGAACTCCCGTGGGTCCTGCAGCAGCGTGTATAGGTGGGGAAAGGAGTGGATGTAGGTGCTTCTGACCCCAGTAATGGTGAAACACAGCCCTGTGCGCCCCGGGCACGGGGAAAGGGCTGCAGTTCCGCCCTGCAGCGAAGCTGCGGCACAGCTGGAGGGGCAGCCCCGGGGGCAGCAGGCGGTGCCCGGGCGAGCAGAGGGAGCCCAGCCCGGGGCCAGCCCGGGGGAGGGCTGAACGTGCCTTTCATGGCCCGCAGCTCAGCACCGAGGCAGCCGCACAGCACCCCCGGCCAGCCCCGGCGCAGCAGGACACGCTCATCGAAGCCCGATGGATCGAGGAAGATCAAAGCTCCCCTTTTATCTCGGTCTCCCTTCTGCCTCCTTCCACAGCTGGAGGGCGTGTGTTCCCCTGCTTTGTAGATGCTCCATCCCCTTCTTTAAATCTTCACTTAAAGCTTTCCTTTCTTCTCCAGCATGCAGCGAGTCCTTCCCGAGTGCGCTGCTGTAATGCCCATGGAGGATCCTATTCTAAAGGCATAAATTACACGGCACCGTGGCGGCTCCCTCTCGCTGAGCATCTTTTTCAGGTAACACTTTGTGTTAAGTGCACATTAACCAGTCCTGAACGGCTGCAGCATCACAAAGAGCAGCTCAGGGGGACACCCCTCTGCCTGGTCCTCATTAGGATCAGTGTCACAGCGCAGCCCGGAGCAGGATGAAGGCTGTGCCCCCCCTTTCTGCTGCTGGGGCTGCCATTACCTAATTGGATCCAATGTAAGGTATTAGAGAGCACATTAGGAGATGACACAAATTGGGTTTGGCTCTTTCTCAGCGAGTGAAGGGGCCTCAGTTCCCGTAATGAGCCCTGAGAGAGGGAAGTGCCTGGGCATCCTTGTCACCTCCTGTCTCAGGGGGACCCCCGGCCTGGAGCACCCAGCCCAGAACCAGTCACATGTTTCTGCTGAGCACTTTCACCTGCAAAATGGGGTGGAAGTGCTGCTTGGGGAACCCCTCACAGCTGGCTGTATGAGGGCTCACAGCTTACCCGGGGCTGCGGGGTCATCCCAATCCCGATCCCTCACCCTGGTGACGAGGGATGCCCCAAGTCATTTACAAGGGCCTGGCTGTCTGAGGAAAACACCCCACAATATGAATGCTTTGGGCACTATTGGCTTAGGCATGAGGTCAGTTCTTCATGAAGTGGGAGAGCTTGCAGGGCTGCAGAGGGTTCTTGCTGAACACCAAAGACACTGCAGCCAGACCTCTTCAGTGTCTGAACCAGACGGGCTCCAGAGGACTCTGTTTCCAGACTGTTCAACCCAAAATCTGCAGCTCATCACCTCACCCTACCATTGCCTTGGCCCTTTCCCCAGGATCCTGCAGACCCAGTGAGTTCCTCTGGGGTCACCTCTCCTCCAGCACTGGGCTGGACCCCAGCAGAGACAGGGGACACCACACCTGGAGGTGCAGGTGCTGCACAGAGGGTTTCATCAATCCCTAACACCAGGTGAGTCACCATCACCCTCCAACTCCTCTTGAGGAAGCTCTTTGGTCACGCCCAGCACAGGCAGGGGCAGTCTATGCTGTGCAGGAAGAGGGTTAAAGTGCTTACTGTTCACTGTGCTCACAGTAACTGCAGCTGATGGTGTTCATATGCACATCCAACCTATTTTTTAATATCTCATGGCAATGAGCTCTGCAGCTTTAACCACACACTGTATAAAAACTTGTATTGGCTTGGAATTTACTGCCTTTTAATTTCCTGCATTATGATTTTCTGCATTTCCTGACTTTAATTTCTTGCAATCCTTATCTTCTCATCACTGTCCAAGATCAAATCTGGGGTATATTCTTCTTACTGCTGAGACAAAAGAAAGGCCCACCAGAAATTCCTGCAATACTTTGCAATACATTTGCACCTTCAGCATTATTTTTTTGCCCCAACAAAAACAACTAATAAATAAATGAAAGTGAAGGCACATTGAACAATCCCAAACAAAGCACTGCAGATCAGATGCTGAAGGTGGGTGAAAAATTGGAGTTTCTGCTTAAGATTCTCTTGTTTGAGCAACAAAACACAGAAATTGGTGGTGCAGGGAGTGTCTTGAGCAGACACACACTGTGAGAACTGGTGTTTCTTTGTTGAAGGGAGTAAGAGGTGCTGGGAGAAGTAAGAGCCAAAAGAGCTGTAAGAGGTCTCCTCAACCTACAGGTCTTCCCACCTCCTTTTCTGGCTTTCATCTTCTTGTGACACAAAGTCTTGGTCCAAGGTGTGGGTGGCAGATGTGCACAGCAGAGACAAGAGCATGGAGTGGTGACCTCAGTGTCACCTGTCTTTGTGCCACACTGGTCCCACTGGCCTGGCTGCAGTGGATGTGGAGCAGAGCAGGGGCTGGGTGCTTGCCAAGGCAGTCCAGGACACAAGCCAGGCATCAGTGCGTGGTGGCACAAGGTAGCACAGGCAGGGGGGCAGGGGACACATCTCTGGAGCAGGACTAGAACTTGTGATCATCACATTCTTGATCACAGCCCCAAGGCTGCCCAAGATCAAGGAGCATTTGGACAACTCTCCTGAGGACAGGGTGGAATTGTTGGGGTGTCTGTGCAGGGCCACGATTTGGACTGGATGATCCTTTTGGGTCCCTTCCAGCTCAGGATATTCTGCGATTCTGTGATTCTGTGATTGTGAACTGCCAGCAAGATGCAGACTTGGCCCCATCTCCACGAGGCCTGGCTGAGGAGCAGGTCCTGGATGCTGGCAGGGAAGATGAGGGGCCCCCGCTGAGCATTGTGACACGATGCTAAAGTGTTCCGAGAGATCTTCCTTCCCAGCCCAGGCAGCTAATGGCTGGTTTATGTCCTGAAGCGTGAGGGTTTAGGTCCCCTGCAGATTTTTATCCCATTTAATGTAACTGTAGATATCCTCTGTATTCATATAAATGAATAATCCTTTCGGAATCCTTCTAAGCACTTTGCTTTAGCAGGCTGGATGTTATTAATCATAATGCTCTGCACTTAGACAGCATTTTACCTATTCACAGCGCTGAACAAATACTGGCCAATTAACCCTCCCCATGCCAGGGGAGGTGATTATCACCCTTGCTGTCTGGGGGGTGGGGAGGTGGCACCAAAAGTGACAGGATTTGGAGCCAGGCTGCCTCTTTCCCCATGGTGTGGCAGTGGATGCAGTGGGCACAGATCAGTCTATGTGGCTATAGACCTACTTAAAGCTTTAATTTCCTTCTTGAGAGTTCATGGAAACACAGAATGGTTTGGGTTGGAAGGACCATAAAGCTCATCTTCTTCCACCCCCCCCTGCCATGGGCAGGGACACCTTCCACCAGTCCAGGTTACTCCAAGCCCTGTCCAACCTGGCCTTGGACACTTCCAGGGATGGGGCAGCCACAGCTTCTCTGGGCAACCTGTGCCAGAGCCTGCCCACCCTCACAGAGAAGAATCTCTCCCTAGTATCTAATCCAAACCTACTCTGTGTCAGTGTGAAGCCATTCCCTTGTCCTGTCACTACATGCCCTTATAAATAGTCTTTCTCCATCTTTCGTGCACAATTCTGGGAGAACATAATTTTATTCCTTTAAAACTGACTGGCTTTTTGCACTGAAAGTGCAGAAAGATGAAAATTAGAACTAAAACCATTTAATTAACTAAACAGAAATCAACGTTCAGAAACTCGAAATGTTCTTGGGGGCAATTTCTGTCTAGTCAAAGCAATGGGGAGTTGGGGTGGGTGGAGGGGAATGCCACCAGAGCAGCTCTGGCTGGGTTTGCTGTGCAGCCACCACCAGGGGAATACTGATAATAATAATAATGATGATGGTAACGATAATATTTCTGTGCCTGGTTTCCCTGCAGCATCCAGCACAGACTGATCCCAAAGCACGTTACAAATGGGGTTGCTGTTGTCACTCCTCCTGCTCAGACTGGGCTCTCCCAAATGCTCAGACAGCTGAGAGCCAAACTGGAGCTGTCTGGGCATGAGGCAGCTGCCAATGGCCCCTGGTGTCCCGGGGGGACCAAAGCTCCCAGACACTTCTCAGCAGGTCTGGCACCATCCATCTTCTCTCCCTGGTGATGAAAGACCCTGCACCCCTTCTTCTATGTGCTGCTCCCCTTCCAGATGGACCATGGTGATGGATACAAATTTCACCCTCCTGCTGCCCTCTGTCCCATCACACAGGATTTATTAACCCCTCCTTTCCCAGGGATAAAGCCCAGTGAATGAGGAGGAAGAACCTCATGGCCAGGACACTGGAAACTCATCAGTGGGGCACCTCCCAGCCTTACTGCAAGGTTATTCTGGTGGCATGAAATAGGATGGGCAGGATCTGATCCTCCAGCACAAGACATGAGCTGACATGGATGGTGTCACCAGAGTACATGACTTGGGGCAGGTGGAAGGGCAGCAGGAGCAGTTATGTGCAGAGGGGCCAAGTCCTCTTAACCCTTACTGGGCATGGATGTCACAGAGTCACAGAATCCCAGGATATGCTGAGCTGGAAGGGACCCTCAAGGACCATCCAGCCCAACCCTCAGCCCTGCCCAGGACCAGCCCCAAGAGTCACCCCCTGTGCCCCAGAGCATCAT
>JAWWEW010000060.1:1221900-1244434 GCA_035583185.1 Anabacerthia variegaticeps
GTCCCAGGCCAGGTTGGACGGGGCTTGGAGCACCCTGGGCTGGTGGGAGGTGTCCCTGCCCATGGCAGGGGGTGGGATGAGATGGGCTTTAAGGTCTGTTCCAACACAAACCAGACTGTGATTCCATGACTTCTCTCTTCCCTTGCCCTGGTGCCACAGATGTGCACCCTGTGTCTGTGTGTGCAGTGTGTGCCCTGAGATGGGATCCTGAGTTTTAGCAGCCTCACATTCTGCAGGAGGACTGAAGGCCTCACCTGCACTCATGTCCAAGCTGCTGCTCCATCCATCCTTGTCAGAAGGTCTTGAGGGATACATGCTTTGGTTTCCTGCCTGTCCATGACCACTCTGGGGCTCTCAGGGGACCCCACCAGCACTCACTGCCAGGGGGCCAGCAAAGCCCCTCTGTGGTGTGGGGAAGGTGCCAAATGATGCTTCCAGCCACATCCACTCCTCCCTGCTCCTTATCCTGCTGGGAGCTGGGCAATAGTGCTGCTGCTTTTAACATTATAGTTTAAAAAAAAAAAAAAATCAAATCTCCTCCACACAATTGCAAAATGGTTGTGCATCCAAAGACTGTGAATTGTACAGCAGTTTCAGATCTACACTATTATTTATGATCAAAAAATGACAATTTGTATAGACTCCAGCATTTCACCTGCTAAAGAGCTCACCCATTAATTCATGTTGCATTTAAATGTTTATTCCAGGCCAGATTTCTCTGGTTAATACACAAGTTTCTCTTTCAAGTCCTTTGGAAGCCAGAGTTGGAGTTGAAAAGGAAAAATGGCCCCTTTTCTGGAATCTTCTGCTGAGAAAAAAAAATGTTAATTACCTCTCAATATTTTATTAATAATCAATTTCTTATGATTATTTTTTTAATGAGATGTCATTACATAAATGCCCTCATTTTCTGTAGTGCATTTGGTATTTGTAAGAGCCTGTGATACAGTTTGCATGAATAATTCCCATTCAATTGACTATTCCCAAACTGTTCCCTTCACTCCTCTGCTATTTATTACTTGGAATGTGTGGTTGGCCACTCCACTTGCAGGATATTATGGCTAATGGGCTGACTGGAGTTTTACAACCCTGATAGATTCGGGGTTAGTGGGTAGCAGAGAGGAAAGCGTGCAACCACCAGGTGGAAACGTGGATAATTGCTCAGATCTGGGAAATTTCAGGATCAGCAAACATCTTCCTGAATCTCTGGGTCTCATTTGAATGGTACAACAAGAAAACTGCTCTCCCTGGGCCAGAAGAGCCCCCGTGAGTCCTTCCTGGAGCACGGTTTGCCCAGTGACTCCAGAAGGGGGAACTTGATAGCAAGGGTCAAACTTCTCAGCTTGATCTGAAGGAAAAGGGAAAAATACCATTTTGGGGATTGGTGATGCTGTGGATCCTTCCAGGACTGTGTGATCTGAAGCAAAACTAAAATAAAATCAAAGCATGATGGATTTCCAAAGGCACAGTTCCCCTCGGCACTGCGTGAGGCAGCTCAGCTGTGCCAGGGAGCATCTTGATAAGGAAAATCAAATCTTACGCTGCAGGGCACAGGAACATGTTCTTGGGGTCAGGAAGCCCCTTTTCAGCACCAGCTGAGGCTGGGCTGCATTTCAGTTCATTTTTCACTAACGAAGTGGTTTTCAGCCACTCCCCACTCAGGGCAAAAGCCAGTGACCCAGGGCTGGCTGCTCTGACACCAGGGCAAGAACCTCTGGATCATCTCCCTGAGCCAAAACCACCCGCTGGGAGGCAGCTCAGGTGTCAGGACCATGGCACATGTCCAGGATGTGGCACATCCCATCGACAATGGCACACCCCCAGGATGGTGGCACATCCTCAGGACGGTGGCACATCCCTGGGAGGATGCCATCAATCTCAGGACAATGGCACACCCTCAGGACGGTGGCACAGCCACGGGATGATGCCACAATCTCAGGACGATGGCACATCCCCAGGACGATGGCACATCCCCAGGACGGTGGCACAGCCACGGGATGATGCCACAATCTCAGGACGATGGCACATCCCCAGGACGGTGGCACATCCCCAGGACGATGCCGTAATCCCAGGCCGATGGCCCCGTGCGGAGCCCCGAGCAGAGCCGGGGGCGGTGCGGATTTGCTGAGCGGCTGGAGGTGGGAGGGAATCCCTGCATTTCTGCGGAGGAGGCGAAGCAGACGTGGGTGATAAGACCCTGGCAGCGTTCAATAAGTCTCCGAGCCTGCTGCCTAAGTGAGATGTTGACAGAAACAAAAGAAACCCCGTTAGGAAATCTCTCCCCCTCCGCCTGGAAGAGGGCGAGGGTTTTCTTGGAGGGGGGAGTGGAAGGTTTGCATACATTTCAAGGCTCAGCCGAAACACAAAGTGCTTTTTGTGAACGCAAGAGAAAAGGACGTGAAGCAGGCAGGAGAGGAGGAGGAAGAGCAGGGGAAGGATGCCTCAATACAAAAAAGCTTAGCCTGATAAAATATTTAGGACGGGCTCACACATCAGAATATTAATGCTCTGCATTCCTTGTGCTTGCACTCTGTTGATCTTCATTCTCCAGTGACCTTGTTTACAGTATCTGAATTTGCAGTCTGCATTTTAATAAGGCCCTGAGAGAAGGTCTGAGACACAGCGTCTCACTGAACCAACTTCAAAACCCTGCTCCGACTGGTTGAAATTCTGGAGGGTGGGATGTGGCTCCCGGGGTGCCCTCTGAGGACAGACCCTGTGGAGAGCCCACCCCGGGTCAGCCACCACCGCCTCGGACTGGGAAACTGGGGCAGCGTGGAGAGGCTCCTCCGTGCAGTCAATTAATTCCCCTTCCCACCTCCTCAAAGGCTCAGTGGAAGCCTGGCCTTTCTCCACGGGGTGCAGGCAGCTCCGCACAATGGCTGGTCCCCTTCTCGCCGTGCCACGGCCAGGTGACCCCCGGGACATCGACCGGCGCTCCCCACGGGCTGTGGGCTAACAGGAGGCAGAGCTGGAGAGCCACGGTCCCCTCGGCAGGCTCCGGAGGGGGCCGGGGGCGGCCGCCGCCTCCCGCAGTGCCTGCAGAGCGACGCGTGTTCCCGAACCTGAATTGCCTAATGGGCTGTGAAGGGTCTCAGCAGGCAGAGCCCGGGCTCGGGGGGATGTGGGAGAGATCGTGCAGGCAGTGTGTTTGTCACATCTGGCCCCTGCTCTTCGTGGAGATGCTGTCGAGGTTGGGGAGGGCAGAGAGCTGGGGGCGCTCCCCGGGGATGCGCCGGAGCCCACCTCTGCTGGCTCAGGGACTGCCTGGATCCGACCTGCCCGAGCCAAGCTCTGGCCATGGGATTGTGATGGCACAGGGCCATCCTGCTCCGTCCCTATCCTGCTCCATCCTCCTCCTGCTCTGGTCCCCATCCTGGTCCAACCCCCTCCTGCTTCATTCCCCTCCTGCTCCGTCCCTATCCTGCTCCATCCCCGATCTGCTCTATCCCCGTCCTGCTTTATCCCCCTCTTTCTCTATTCCTATCCTGCTCCATCCCTGACCTACTCCATGCCCGTCCTGCTCCATCCCCATCCCTCCCTGGTCCCTGTCCCCCAGCAGAGGGTGGTGGCAGCCCGCGGACACGCTGTTGTGCCTCCCAGGGCTGGCTGGTGGCGGAGAGGAGCAGGGACACGCCGGGCTGTGGATGGAGCTCCCGGGTCTGGCGGTGTCCGCTGTCCTGCAAAGGGAGGAGGCAGCTGGCAGCTCCTCGGAAGCCTCGCTGTCCCCAGGGCCAGCCCGGCCCTGTTTGTCCACGGAACAACACCCTGCGAGGCTGTCACGGTGCCCAGGCACAGCTCAGCGGGCACCCTGGCACCGCAGCTCTGGGTGGGAGCAGGAAAACAACAACAGAGCGTCTGGGGATTTTGGAACAACCCCCTTGAAAGCAGATACTGGAAATGAGCTTAATACCAGTCACACCCTTTTGAATGCCCAGATACAAACCAGAGGGCGGGGGAGACCCTTCCCTTATCCCACCCCACTCCTACTTGTGTTTGCTTTTAGAAGAAACAGAAATGTCCAGTGGTTTGAAAAGGCACCATCCCTCCTCCTCCTCATCCGAACCAACTGTCCTCCCCCTGACCCTGCAGTGGTTCTGTGTTGTGCCACACCTGGTGTGGTGCCACTTCCAGGGGACTGGGCACAGACGTGTCCTAGAAAGAGACTCCAAGGTGTGTCACAGCATGGGAATTGTGACAGGAGCTGGGAACCAGGAGGGAGTTTGGGTCTACACAGCACTTGGCATGTTCTTAATCCAGCATAAATCATGGAATCATAGAGAATCTTGAGTTGGAAGGGACCCACAAGGACCATCAAAGCACAACTCCTCAAGCAACTCAAATAAATTAATGAATCCTAATGGAGACTTAGAGAGAAGCAAGGATGGGGTTTTTTTTCTGTTTCACAAACAGGCAAATACAATCTGTAGGCACTGACAAAGCAAAGGAACTTGGAGCAGATTCCTTCCACTCTTACCTTTCTCACCATGAGAACACCTCTGGCCATGCAGCCACCTGGGTGTTCCTGCTCCTGCACTGTCCAGCCTCCTGAAAGAGACCTTCCCTGCTTCATTCCTGCTTTGTTCTGGAAAAAAAGCTCAGGAAGTGTCTCCCCTGTGACTCCTCACAGAGAAATATCTCAGGGGATGCACCGTCAGCCCAAGGGGCCACACGATGCTGTGGCACGGGATCCTCTCCTGAGGGCTGGCAGTGAGCTCCATTGCCTGGTGCTCCTCTCCCTCTGAGAAGGGAGGACCTGCTGGGTGGGTTTGGGAGGGTCCTGAGGGCTCCACTAAAGCACTGTAATGGCAACAAAGCAGGGAAAACTTGCAGTTCCAGCTCAGGACTTAGTCACTGCCCTGACAGAGGCTCAGAGATGGTGTTCAGGAGCAGCAAGGGATGTTCCTCCTTCCGAGTGACCTTTCTTCCTCCTCTGAAGAGCTCCAGGCAAAGTGTGTTGTGTACCCATCTCTCCTCAGCATGTCCTGGCTGGCTTGGGTTTGTGTGCAGCACAAGTTCAGGCTGGGCAAATCTGGCCCTGCAGCTTTCTGCTTCCTAGGCAGCTGCTTGCTCCCCTCCTGTCACTTGCTTTTTCAGGATGTCTGGATGGGATTGGAATTCCAAACTATTACATGAGAGATCTTGTACATTCACTTGTAGTTCTGGAGACAATTTCCCCCAGTGCCATCCTTGCCACTGACTTCAGCACATGTGGCTGTAGCTGACCTTCCTGGGAGGTGGCCAGAGCTGAGCTGTGTCCCTGTTCCCATCATGGGCAGTGGCAGACATGGTCAGTTCAGCCACTGAAGCTTGAGCATGACTGGAATTCTTTCCCACTGTGTCTGTAGCAGGCATTGGAATAAAACTCAGTTCATTGAAGCTACATTTTTAGAAGTCCCACATGGACTGGCACCCACATTCATGCTGGGGCCAGACTGAGAAAATCCATCACCTCCAGCTCTGAGATGACTGGAAAAGATGACAGAGGTTCCAAAGCTCAAGGCCAACTTTTGTTTTCTTTTTCAAAGCTTTTGGCACAATTCCAGTCTCTATTTCCAACTTGGCTGTGCACCAGAAGAAGGACCAGAATGTGGCTACTCATTAAGAAAAATCCAGTTCTCCCTGGGCTCAGCAGCAGACTGACAACATTGAAATCCCAGGAAGGTGAGATCCCCTGGGAAAAGCCAGAGGCTGTTCCCAGTGGGATACAGCGTGCATCCCCCCTCCCCTCTGCAGCTACTCCCTCTTGAAGGGTCTCTGCTCTGGGAGGTTCCCACTGTGACCTTTGTCTGGAGAAATGATGCCATTTGGGAGAGCAGGATGAAGCCATGGAGTACCTGGGCATTGGGAGCAGGGGTATTGGAAGGGGACAGTTCCTGTGTTGCTGGAGCCTGTGCAGGACCTTGAGCATGAAGGTATCTGTGAGGGGCTGCAGAGCCCTGTGGGGGCTCAAGGCACATCCACTGAGCCCTGAGAGGAACTCCTGGGGTACAGAAGTGCAATCTGTGGAGAAGAAGGTTCAGATACTGGGGCAGGGGCTGCTGAGATGCTGAGAATGAAAGGATGACTGTGGCTGGCAGCTGACCCCCAAGCTGGGGACAAGGGGCAAGAGCTGTCCTGGGCACTTGCTCCAGGGCAACACACACACCAGCAAGAGATCCCACTGTCCCCAGAGCAGCTTTGTGCCCTGCCTGATAGGGAAAACTGGGATTTTACTGAGGTCAGTGAGACCAAAAAATGGGAGGCTGAGGCTTCATGAAGCTTCAGACTTCTCTGGGAGAGCCTTGAGAGCCCCCTCCATGATGTCTGTGCCAAAGTGTCAGGACTGACGCCCAACACCAGGCTGACCCACTGGGGCTCACGGGGGAAGGGCAGGGCAAGATGTTTGGAGATTCAGCACCTGGGAAATTCCATGTCCTCTGCATGTCTCAGCTTCCCCACCTATTACTTGAGGCAGTCAATGCAGCCTCCTGCCCCATTTGAGATCTGAAGGTGATCTAAAAACAGACATGCTGCACTTTTCCCTCTGTGCCACCTCGGTTCCCAGTGTGATGGGCAGAGATCAGATCCTGGGACCAGGTCACTGATGACAGCCTGTCCCAGCAGCACTGGAGCAGCAGAAGGGTTGCACAGGTGCCTGTACTGGCACAGCCCCAGGGCTGTCTCACAGGTCCTGGGGCAGAACTGCAGTGCAGAGAACACACAAACACAATACCTGGGTTTCTTTAAAGCTCCTGGTCTCTTTGTCTGGCCCTGGAGTGTAAGATGGGCTGGGACTCACGCAGGGAGGTGAGGGGATGGAGCTGCAGGGCCAGATGTGCTGTGTGCAAGCTGTCCAGCACATCTGTGGCTCAGAGCAGCAGCAAAGTGCCCTGATCTGCTGCTGGGAGGGTTTCACCCTATCCCTCAGCTCCTGGAGGTGCTGACCTCCACCAGCAGAACCCCCAGGCAGCACACAAGAAGGTGGGAGCTGAGAGGGGGAGTCCTCCCCTCAGTCCTCCAGCACTGGCACAGCTCCAGGGGTTAGGAGCAAAACCCAAAACCACCAGATGTTCCCAAAACAGGAGCTCTGGGCATACAGGCCATACCCCAGGGCAGGTTTAGACCTGGCATGGGAATGGGAAGGGGACATGGGGCAAATCCAGAGCCCACCTTTGTGAGGATTGCTCCAGGCCACCCCAGAGGATGAGCTTTGGGACACCTTTTGCTCCTGCCTCGGGGAAGGATGTGCTGCTCTGTGCACCCCCACGTGCTCAGTGCATGCAAAGGTGTGTGGAACAAGAAGGATCTCAGCTGAGAGAGGCTGAGCCCCAGTGCAAGGAATGAAGGGAGGGAACCATTTCCATGGGAAGCCTGGAGAAATCCTTGGGGAATGGCACCTTTGCTGCCTGCTGTGGGCTCGCTCCGGAGGCAGAAAGCCCATGCAGTGAATGCACTGGGTTCCACGTGAGGGTCTGCACACGCCAGGCCCCCCAGAGCAGCTCTGCAGCTCACTCTGCTCCTCTCCTGCTCCCCGGTGCTGGCAGAGCCCTGGCGGAGGGATGGAGGTGATTTATTTCAGAACATTTCTTGCCTGTTGAAAGCCTGACCTCAGATATGGAGACACGACGTGGGGAAGATGTACGAGTGTCTCTCAGCAAAAGTGCATCAGAGAAATTGAGCGTGAGCTCCATCAATCTGCCCGGGCTGGGCCCCCTCGGGACGGCACCGGGGGGACCCTGCGAAGGTCACCCGGGAGCTGACTCAGCCTCCACTCCCCGCTCCTGCCATCCATCAGCCCCGCTGGGGAACAGGCAGGGAGCAGAGCTGGAGGCAATCTCCTGCTCATCCCTCACCCACTCCCCTTTACAGCTCCATTTAGAGGCTGGAACTGGAACAAATGTCACACGGGGCACGGTCAGCGATGACCTTTCAGTGCCCACAACAAGCCCTGCCAGGCTCTGTGGGGGGAGCTGTCACCCCAGCCAAGCCTCCTGCCCTGCCACCCCTGTGGGCTGGGACAAGGACAAGATGGATGGAACACAGGGACAGAGGTGGCAGGAGGGATTTTCCCTCTCAGTGGCTCCAGCTGATACAGCACAGCATTTGGATAACCTGCAGAGCCTCCCCAAAATCTAGTGAGGAGTAGGAAGGAGTTGGGCTCTTCTCAGCAGCTTTTAGAGCAGTGAGAATGAATCAGAGAATCAGAGAATCACTGAATTCTAAAGCTTGGAAAATATCTCCAAGATCACCAAGACCAATCTTTGACTGAATCCCGCCACTCCCACTGAACCATATCGCCAAGTGCCACGTCTCACCATTTTTTGAACACTTGCAGGGACAGTGACTCCACCACTGCTCTGGTCAACCTGTTCCAATGATTAATCACTCTTTCAGTGAAGAAACTTTCTGTAATACCCAACCTGCCCCTGCCCTGTCCCACCTGAGGCCGTTCCCTCTCCTCCTGCCCCTGTTCCCTGGGAGCAGAGCCCGATTCCCCCCCAGCTTCCCCCTCCTGTCAGGGAGTTGCAGAGCCAGAAGGTCCCCCCTGAGCCTCCTTTTCTCCAGGCTGAGCCCCCCCAGCTCCCTCAGCTGCTCCTCATGTGACTCACTCTCCAGCCCCTTCTCCAGCTTCGCTCCCTTCTCTGGACCTGTTCCAACCCCTCAGTGTTTTCCCATCCTGTATCCCAACTCCCAGCAGCACCCCATGTGAAAAGAGCAGCAGAGACTTTAGCATCAAGGGGACAAGAAGCCCAGTCCCTCACCCGGCCTGGATCCAAGCTGGTCACCTTCAGGTTGTAGCAAACAGCACTTCCAAAGGGGTTTTCCTGCCTGTATTTAGGGACAATCAATATCATGACCCATCATAAGACTTCTAGAGCTCCTCAGTGCATGACCCATGTTCTGGAAGGACCTGGCCTTGTCTGAGCACGAGTCTCACAGACTTTTGATGAGTCTCTGGAAATGTGCAGAACAATAGACCTGCAAAACACATTTGGTGGTTCCTGTCAGGTGCCTCTCTGCAGTGCCAGGCACAGAAATGCTTCTGTGAATCTGGCCCCAGATTACCTTAATATCTTTGCAGATTGGAAGCTGTGAGAGTAATTGATTCTTCACTTCATTAGTTAAACTGAAAAAGGAATTAAGAATTACCGAGGGTATGACAAACTGCTTGGCCAAACGCTTGTTGTGCTGGGAACAGGTAAGCTTATTTACCTTTTCTTTTTATCAAATGTGAATGATTTTGAAAAGAAAACACTAGGATTTAAAATGGGAAATCAAGACCTCATTACTTTTTAGAATTTCCTGTTGCTGAAATTACTCAGCTTTTCTATTACTTTGAATATGGATTCGGTCACGGCAAAATATCTTTCTTTTTTTCCTTTCTTTATTATTTCTCGTCAATAAACTATGCAGCCAAAATAAGCCTCACAACTGCCCACAGCTGGCTGTTGGTAAAGCCAAGAGACTCCTAATTCACATAGGACCTTTGGAAATATTTTCCTTTGGTTTTCTGTGCTCCAAAGCAGTTCTTCCAGGTCAAAGGAACATCACCTTGGCCACGTCCACCACTGAGTCTGCAGGAGTGTCCTGGCACCGGGGTTGGAGGACAAGGTGGTGGGGAAAGTGTCCAGAAGGACACAGAGGAGGACACTCCATTTTCCAGGGACTTTGTTGGATGGGACTGAGGAACCTGAGCTGGGGCAGGAGGTTCCTGGGAGGTTCTCCAAGGCTGCCAGAGCTCAAGGAGTATTTGGCCAATGCTCTCAGGCTGGGTGGGATTGTTGGGGTGTCTGTGCAGGTCCCTTCCCAGTCAGGATATTTTGTGGTTCTGGGTAATTTACTGTGTAATTAGTCCTTCATGCTGCTGCACATCCCCCATGGGGAAGGGTTCCCCTCCCTCAGCGTGAATGTCTGTGCTAGATTTCAGAGGCAGGAATGAAGCTGCTTGTCCTCTCTACAGACAGTGGAGAGACATCAGAACCTCCAAAAAGTGCCCTGTCCCTCCAGGAGGCACCGAGAGATGCTCTGGAGGCATCAGCCCTTCACTGCTGATTTCTACAGGAGAGAAGAGCTCTTGGACCCACCTGAGCTTCCAAGGTGTCTTTCCCAGGCAGGGAGCTGCACACCAGCCCACCCCTGCTCTGGCTGCCCCAGGGCCGTGGCCATCCCTGCCATGGGGGATCCCATTCCCAGCGGGATCACAGCGGGACCCTCCCGGAGCTGTGCCGGCTCCTGGGGCTGCGAGGCAGATTGAGCTGTTTGTTTTGCCTTGTCTGTCTCTTTATGCATCCCCAAGTCCCCAGTGACTCTGCCAGCAGCTTCCAACGTGGAAGGCATCCTTGTTTCCACATATCTGTTAAATAAAATGTCAGCAGGTGACAACACATGCTTCGGTGGTGCTGTTCTGTAATTGAACAGAGCTAAGGAGGGATCAGAGCCCAGCACCACATTTAGATTCAGAAACTTTGGCACTATTTGCTGTAGTTTTGGCTCTATTTGATACAGACCCACTGCACTGCAGGCCCCAGTGTGCAAAGACAGCCTGCCCATACCCAGGCTTCGTGTTGCACTGCTTAAATCCATGGTCAGTCAACTCTCCCCTGCTGTAGGACAGCATCCCCTCAGGCAGGCCTTGCCTAGCAAAGCTGGATGGTTTGGACACGGTTACCTCTCTAGCAGTGGTGTCACCTGTAAAGCTGACCCTGGGAAGGCAGGAATGAACAAGTGTTGGAGGCTTTTAGCACACCTTTCCCCAAAATCTTGTTTTTCCATCTCACCTCACCCCAGTTCTGTTGTTGGCACAAGCCATCCCACCCTTGGTGGTGACACTGTTCAGCTGAGATAAGAGTAACACAGGCTGGTCCTTTCTCTTACATGTTTTAATTTAAAAATGATATTCATATAACCAGTATGCAGAACCTGAACTCTTCACTAGCAACTCTCCCTGTGCTGGCACAGGAGGTGGGAATGTGCTGCACGAGCCACTCCCAGCAGCTGCAGACCTGTTTGCAGGGTCTCATTCAAAGCAGCAGTGCTGTCAATCACAGCCCATGTTTTGGGGAGAGGAGACAGATTTTTCCCTATCAAAGTGACAGGTACAAAACCCATCCCTGACCTTTGCTCCCCTGAGCTCTTCCTAATCCTCTGGAAGATCCCCACAGCCAATGGGGGTCTCCACGTGAGTATTCAATATTGAAATCTTACATTTTATAGCTGAAATAAAAAAAGAATGTGTTCATTCTCTGTGTGTGGAGTGTTGACACCACCCTCTAGCAATCCTTGCTTTCAGCTGACACTGCTCATCATGATTAAATATGAAAATTTTAATACCAAGTTACCATGACCATGAACTTCATTTTATTGCAGAATATTCACATCTCTCCTTTTGTTCATTCCACATCACACAAGCTGCTGGACTCCTGACTGACTGCCTGGTGGTGAGTGAACTGCCCTGAAATTCCCTTTAAAAACAAGCAGAAACAACTCTTTTTTTTATTTTATTTTTTTTTTATTTTTTTTATTTATCATTATAGTGCTGTGGGTTTGTGCCATATCAATTAGCTGTGTTGATTTTCAACTCTTTAAACCACCACACAACCTCAGTGGTGAGGGGCTTAACCCAGGTCTCACCTTCCCGCATTCTCTGCGGTGTTAATTTATTTCCACACAGGTTATTTGCAGAACAGGAGCTGGTATTTTGTCTTGCTTAGCTCAAAGGCAGATGCTGGGTTGGCTCTGACTCTTTAAAAAACTTCTCCATGCTCTGGCCACACTTTCTGCTCCTTCACCACAGATGAAAACATGGGTTGTGCCACCCTTGGTGACATCAGAGATTGTTGTGCAATTCTGGTGAAAACTAGTGGCAAATGTTTGCCTAAATACACAGTGTCTTTCACAGCCTGAAGGTGTGTAAAGCCTCCTCTTTCTCCAGCAGCCCTTCCCAGGATCCTGTTGATGCAGCACGAAGAGAAGAGCATTAATCATCAGCCATTTCTCCCAGAAACTCCTCTCTGCAGGTCATGGGAAATGTCCCCCTGTGACATACTCAGTTAATTAATTTGTGTCTATATGCATGAGAATAATTGAGTGTCTTTTTTTTTCCCCCATGGTATTTAGTGAGTCTCTTCACTCCGTCGCTCTGCAGGGCTGAGCAATGAGCCCACCTTCACCTCTGCTGTGGGTGAGGGGAATCAGAGATACCTCTGGGCTGCATGCTTGTGTAGAAGTGTCCAAGGCCAGGTTGGACGGGGCTTGGAGCAATCTTGGCTAGTGGAAGTTGTTCCTGCCCATGGCAGGGGGTGGAATGAGATGAGCTTTAAAGGCCTTTTCAACCCAAACCATTCTGGAACCCTGTGGTGATTCTGCAGCTTCCAGCCCATGTCATACCAGATCTGTGAGGTCCGTGGTGTGTGGTGGGTGCTGGCCATGCCCTCCCCACCCGAGCACCACCCACCCTCTGGCAGTGCTGCCCTGTGCTGCCTGCTTTGCTCTCCTTGGGGAACTCCCAGAAACACAGAATATGCTGGGCTGAAAGGGACCCACGAGGATCATTGAGTCCAACCTTCAGCCCCACACAGGACCATCCCCAAGAGTCACACCCTGTGCCCCAGAGTATTGTCCAAATGCTTCTTGAGCTCTGTCAGCCTTGGTGTGGGACCACTTCTCTCATTCTGGGTCTGGAGTGATCCATCCCAGCTCTGTGTCCCTGCTCCCCATCCCAGCTCAGCATCCCTTCAAGGACACATTTACCATGCCCAAACCTACCAAACTCAGTCTTGGTCAGCCACAGGCTCTGCATTCACCTCCTGTTTGTGTCCTGTGTGACAAACCTCTCCCCAGGGCCCATTACAGGGGACGTGCAGCTCTCACAGGAGCTGGTGCTGCACTGGCACCATCAGCTCTGCTCGAGCTCACTGACCACTGTGAAAATCATCAACCACCCACTGCCAGACACCAGGGCAACCTCCTGAGTGTCTCCCTTGGGCTTGCAGGGAGCACAGCACTGTTTAACCTTGTCCAGCTGCCCTGCAGAAGCTGCCCTTCAGCTCCGATGGGCTGTGGATTCATTTGACTCTCCCACTCTGTGTGTCTTCCTGGCTAGCTTTGCTCCTGGCACCATGGCCAAGCTCCCCAGAGGGCATGTTCCTGCTCACACTGATTTGTACTCCACACCACGACCCTTTAAGCAGCACAACACTCATTCCACTGCCACACAGGTGCAGAGGTCCCCACTGGGGCTGCGAGGATGGGCCTTTGGCTTCATCCCTTCCTGTGTCCCTCAGGAATTTCCACAAAGGAGCAAAGCACTTCAGTGACTTTTTTATGTGCAAATATGCCAAAAGAAGGGACTGCTTTGCTCTGCCTTGAGACAAGTTTGCATTACAAGAGAAGAAGTCCCGAGGTGGGCTGGGGAGGTCCCACAGCAGGGGAAGCTGCAAAGCTGACACCTGGCTGTGCCAGGGACTGCCTGCTTCCCACCCCTGGGCATTTCCGTGGCTGTCACTGCAATCCAGCCCCAGCCCTGCCCCTGTGAGCAGACAGGAACTGTGTGCATCCAGCCCATGGAGCTGTCACCATCTCGGAGTGACAGACACTTTACAAGCTGCCAGACAGACAGGGCTCAGCACCCTGTCTCCTGAGCGGGGGGCTCAGGGCAGAGCAGACAGAAGGATGAGTTCAGCTTAGACTGGAGCTGAAACCAGGCCAGGAATTCCTCCTGCAGCCCAGTTCACCCACCATGGACCCAGAGCTGTGGCTGCTGGGGAGGCTCTTGTGGCTCCTGCAGAGAGGACACCTCCAAAGAACTGCTGCCCCAGCAAAGCACGGGCCTGAAACCCCTGTGCTCAGCCAGGCCATCCATCACTTCCACAATTCAGGCCAGGAACGTGGCTGTAGCTGCTCTGCCTCCCTCTGCCTCCCCAGGTGAGCGTGGCTGCCCCAAACAGGTCAAGGTGGCTCAGCTGGTTGGGCAATGCTGTGCTTTGCACCTGCAGAGATATTTCAAGGGCAGCACCAGAAAATAAGAGTGTGAACGGAAAGCACTGCAGAGCAAACCTCCTGCTTTGAACCTCCTGGTGTTTTTCACCCTCTGGAAAGGAAAACAGAACATGAAAACACTTCAAAGAAAACCCTCCACCAGCCAAAGATGAGCTGAGGGGGAGCTCAGTGGAAAGTCAGGCATCCCCAGATGTGAGAGCTCCTGAGTGTGTCCCTGCATCACATCCACTGTGGGAATCACACACTGCTGGGTAATAAAGCACAGGGCAGCTTGGCATGGTCACCTCTACCCCATGTGGGCTGTGCTCATCTTCCCAGCACCAGCCCTAGCCCTTGAACCGTGTCGGAGTGCAGCTGTACTGCGGGGTGAGGGGAAAATTCATTAGAACACATTCCTCTGGAAGAATAGCACTGATATTAAGAGTCTATCAATAATGATTCACTAGGCCATGATAGCAATGAAATTGCAGTGATAAAGGGTGACAAAATATTGTAAGATATGTGCATTGAGGTTGTGGAGCAAATTATCTGATCTGAGAAGCAACATGTGATGATGTGCATGAAACCATCTGCTGCCCACGGTTAAGGTTATAGGGAAAGACACAGGGAATCCTCTGTGCTAGGGAAACAAGGAATTTAGCTGGGGGCTGTTCCCTTGGGATGGGGATTGCCCACAGCACAGTGCCTGCACTCCTGGGGGAGGAGCCCTTGCTCTGGCCAAGTCTCCAGAGTTGCCTGCAATATATGCAATTAATCACTAATGACTGGTGATGAAGAGCAGTAATGCTCCCTTCCAAATGCCCTGATGTGCAGACATTTGCCATCCAAAGCACTTCTCTGGAGATGCCCCTGAGTGTCAGCAGTTGCATTTTCGGTTCCTCCCATCACACAGAGCAGCCTACAGGCACAGTCAAGCACTGCCTGTGGCACCGGGACAGGACAGGCAAACCCTCCCTGCCTGACAGCTCTGCCTGTGCCAGAGCCCAGAAAGCTGGACTGGCTGCAAAGGACCTGCCCAGCTGTATATGGCGGAACTGGGGGCAGCAGGAGGAGCCAGTCCAGGTCTCCATATGGTCCTTACAAACTCTCTCACCTTTCTCCAGGCTGGAACACCCCGTTCCACCCACAAGAAAGGAGGAGCCCTGGGTCAGCTCTGTCAGCAGCACAACAGCAATGCAGATGTGCTGAGGGTCTCTGGCTGGGCATCCCCTGTCCCCCAAGCACACCCCATCCCAGCCAGCCCTCATTCCCAGCCTCCCAGCCTGCTCTTGCCCGTGCCCTGTGCAGCCTGCTGTCATGAAGCCCCTGAGCCTTTCCCTTGGTGCTCGCTCAGGATTGATGGGGCTTAGGATTGCAAGCAATAAAAACACAGTGCTGAAATTGCAGAGTGTAAAAGCTGCCCCATAAAGAGCAAAGGCTTCTTCTTTTCCTCCCTGTAACCTGTAAAACATCTAGTAAATCCCAGCACATGCTCCCCGTGCTGCATGGAGTCTAATCCAAAAAGCCCAGGAATATCCCATGATTAGGTGCATGTTGTGAGTAATGGTTTTAGCAAGGCCCGGTGGAAGCTCATCTCAAACTTGCTCTCGGTTTATGTGATTTGACTGGGGGGATCTCCTGTACTCGAGATAAAGCCACCTGTCCATAAGTCACTGTTCTGCCTATTCCACGGCATTCAGGGAATGTGCTGATGTCACCATCAGGCTCAACACGTTCAGCCTGAGGCTGGCACGGGAATCCAAGGGGGAGCTGGGGAAGGAGAGTGCTCCTGGAGCTCCTTCTCCTAATGGACTCCATAATCGACTGGCAGTGGGAGTGAAAGTGCTCTGGGCAGGCAGTGCATGGAGCAGCTGGTCCCCTGCCAGGACCTGTGCTGGGGGAAGGAGGCAGCCCCGGGAGCACGGGCTGGAGGAGGGAGCATTCCTGAACTGCTCCGGGGTGCAGTGGGAGACCTGAGGGTCTGTGTGGGATTGCTGGAAGGGGGCACTTCTCCCTCTGCCTCTTCTGCCCACAAGAAAGATGTGACGTGGGGCTTTGTTGAAATTCCTGCCTTGCTGATCCTGGCTTAGCTGATGGGTCCTGTCTCACCACTGCCAAGCCAGCAGTGCTTTGTGGAGCTGGGAGGGAGGGTGGGAGATGCCAGGGGGTGCTGCCAGCCCACACACAGCTCTGAAGAGTGGTGGCTGCTCAGGGTATGGAGAAAGGGATGGCCCTTGCTGAAGGTGGCCGTGGAAAGCAACCCTTGAACTGAGGGGCCATGCCCCCTATCCCCTGATCCCCCTTACATAAAGCATCTGCTGAGGTCACTGCTGTCCCCAACTCCTCCGTGGTGGCTCCTGGAGGGCCTCAATGACATGATTATCCCTTCTTAGGAGAGCATTTTCAAAGCCCAAGGAGGGCTTTGCTCACTAATCTGGCATTCAGTGCAGATAATAGGCTTTGAGACGAAGCCCTCCTGGAGTCTATTTTGAGGTGGTTTTGTAGCATGTCGTCTGTCACAGCAAGAGCCATCCTGTTACAGCACTCCTGGGACACTCTGCCACCTCATGGTCACTGTCACCTGCTGTTCCCTGCCAGGCGAGCTCCTCCTCATGCCCATGTGCCATCCCCATCCCCTACACCTGCCCAGCCTTGCTGGGCTTCTGCCTTGCCCTTTCCACAAGCTCTAAGGGTGTCTCCTTCCTCTGGGTCTCCTCAGGAAGGGGGTGGAGGTGCAAAGGGCATGTCCCAGCCCCAGAGCAGGGCTGGAGGGAGGTGTTTGCCCAGGGTCTTTGTCTTCATGGAATCACCTGGCAGGGGTGCCCTGTCCAGCCCTGTGGAGTGGCCTGGGCCAAGGGGTTCCATGATTCTGGCCAGCAGTTTCTTAGTTTAGGAAACTATTTAGGCAATAGCTGAGGCTGTTTTGGGGAAGGGTCCCTTCAGAGGCAACCGAAGACACACTGGGGACACAGCTCTCCCAGGGTGGCACATACACACAGTGATGCAGGGGAGAAGGAGCCCAATCTTATTGGCATCCAGAAATACTTGGAATGTGGGGACCCTCCTCCTTCTGTGACACTCTCCAGCCTTTTTCTGCTCCTGTCTCCCTCTTTCACAACTCCACATATGCTCACCTTCTTTTCAGGCTCATGTGATATATCATAGAACCACAGAATCACAGAATATGCTGAGCTGGAAGGGACCCACAAAGATCATCAAGTCCAACTCCTAGCCCTGTGCAGGACAATCCAACAACCCCACCCTATCCCTCAGAGCATTGTACAAACACATCTTGACCTCACACATGTTTGGGGCTGTGCCCACTGCCCTGGGGAGCCTGTTCAGTGCCCTCCACCCTCTGGGGGAGGAACCTTTTCCTGAGATGCCACCTAACCCTGCCCTGACACAGCTCCATGCTGCTTCCTTGGGTCCTGTCACCAGTCATGAGACTGAAGAGATCACAACACGCAGGTGAAGAAAGGCCAAAGCCAGGGGACATGTCTTGGTAGGTGCTCTGTGACACCCCAGCTCCCACAGCTCTCGGATCCCAGTGCTGCCAAATCGGGATTTCCCTGTCTGTCCAAGTGGAGCCAAGGCATTCCAGCAGTGTGGGGAGTCTGGGGCCAGCCCAGCACCACAGAAAGGATGACTAGTCCACTCTTTTTGCTCAGCTGGGAGCCAGGTGGGAATTCATGAGGCAGGTGCCCAAACTCCCAGCTGGGGACAGTCTCCCCCCATCCCCAGACCTGGTGTGACAGGTCCTGGAGCCCCAGAAGTGCCACAGCCATGACGTGCCACAGCCAGGCTGGCAGAAGGGAGAAGGGCAGTGCTGGAGTGAATTCCAGCCCTGCTGAGGGCACAGGAATCTCCTGACTGGGACCTGGGCTCTCTGGTGACACCAGGAAGGCACGGGCAGGAAATTGCCACAGGCTTTGCCTCTGCTTGGAGATGTGTTATCCTGGGCATGGCCAGTACTGTGGAGAGGTGATGGCAGGGAGTGGATGCAGAGGGAGGTAGTGGTGTGAGTCACCTGGAAAGTGCTGCTGCAGACTGTCAGCCCTTTGCAGCACCCACAGAGGCTGTGGCTGGGGATGGGGATGAGGTGCTGCCCCTTCCTTGAAGGTTAGAGCTTTGGGATCTCCTTGTGCCACTCTCCAGCCCTCTTCTTCTCCCAACCTGGCTGGAACGCACTGGCTCCACAGAGCACAATCCCAGTTTGGCAGCACTGGAAGCCAAGACCTGTGGGAGCTGGGTGATGACACAGCACCCACCAGGACATGCCCCTGGCATTGGCCTTTCTCCAGCTCAGAGCTCTCAGCCCCATGGACAAGGCAGGTGAGTTTACACCTGCCCTACCCCCTTCCCTCTGCCAGGAGGGCAGCAGGGAGGAGGCACCACAGCTCAGGAGAGTGGGGCTGGCTCAGGACAAAAGCACTTGGAGCTGGAAGGCAGGGAGGGCTGGGCTGGTGGAGCTGCAGGAGTCTCCAGGGCTCTGTGGTCCAGCACTGGCAGAGCTGCCGGGATTTGTGGACTGGAATAGCATGAAATGATGCTGAAAATCCGGGTTAATCTGAACCGGCTCCAGAGGCCAGTTCTCCGAGAGCTGCCTCTTTATCTGCAGTGTGAATCTAAATCCACAGCAGGCTTAACTTGGGTCTTGGCAGCTTTATGTCGGCTCTGATTAGTTCACATCACCATCTTTAAAGCTTCCTGACCCTCTGTTGGGGAGGCTGCCTATAGATTTTCAGTATTTTATATTTACACAACAGTGTCACAGTCCTCAGGAGTCCCCAGAGCAGCTTCCAAAAATACCCCCTGGTCCCTGCCTCCCTGTGAACCACAGTTGGAAGATGTTGTCCAGCATCCTCTGACAACCAGCAGGTCACAGGGGTTGGGAGACCACCCTGCACCCCTGTCCCCATGCCTAGATCCAACACAGCCATGTGCAGCTGGCACCAGCTGGGCTCCTGTCCCATGGGTGGTGCTCCAGGTCAGGATCCTGCAGCCAAACCCCCTCTCATGGGGCTGGCAGTGCCAGGAACATGGGTGTACCCTGAAAAGGCGAGTACGATAACAGGGAAGCATTTGGGGACATTGCCCTGTGACCAGGACCACAGAGAAAAGGAGTGTTGTGGCTGTGACCCAGAACTGTAGATTCTGGATGAGAATTGACCCCAACAAACAACCAGGAAGATTGTAGGAGAAGCAGGAGCACAGTCAAGTGTGGGTGGCCCAGGGACTCCTCTCTGGGTGGGCAGAGTCACCCACAGACTGGGAGCCAGGCAGGGGCTTCCAGACAGGTTTGGGAGGCAGAACTCACTGGGCAAATATCTACAAGAGGTGAGGATGCAGAAGGTGGAATGTCCCACCACTGTCATCATGATCAATAAGGAGTAGGACAAGGGCAGCAATAGGGTGCATGGCACCTTTCTGACAAACAGGGATTTTGGGTGGTGAATCCTGTTTTACAGCTCTCCAGAGCCCCTTGTCTGACCTGTCCCACCAAACTGGGGTGCTCTGTTTCCACACATGTGAATATGACTCTGAACGGGGCTGGACCAGGGAAGCCCAGGGAGCTCTTGGGTTAAGCAGGCAGGGCAGAAACTTAGAGGACAAAAGAAGGAAAACCACTCCTTTCCCTAAATAGTCACATTCAGGCACTCCATGGAGCAACCACTGCAGTCTCCAAAGAAGGAGAGACCATGAGGCTGCTGACCTTGGCTACTGAGGCCCCTGGGCTGGAATCCTGTGGTCTCTCTAGAGCTTTCCTGCATTCAAGAGATGTTCCTCTGGAGGTCAGAGGCCAGAGAGGGGAACAGGCAGATGGGAAGCAGGGCAACCATCTGTCCCCAACGCCCAGGTCTGAGCAGCTCCTTTCTGGAGCTGACTCCCACTCCCTGGCTGTGGTTCACTTGGGATATGTGCAAAAGTGGACACAATGAGCGTGGAGGCTGCAACACAATGGCAAGTATGGGGTCAGAGAGGGCAGCACGGAATCAGGCAGGAGTTTCCCTGTGGGAGGAGATACCCTTGACCAGTGCTGCCATCCTAACTCCCCCTTCTCTTCTGCCATCTCCCTGGCTGAACCTGCTTGGCACCAAGGCTGGCAGGGACAGAGTTGTGTTACCACAGGATACCAGAATCTGTGTTGGTGTAACAGACAGGTTCAGAAACATGGGCATGTGTGAACACAGCCCTGGAAAAGAGTCAGGGATCTTCCTTTAACATAAAAACTCACCCTTTTTTCCCATTTCATAGAATCCCAGAATGGTTTGGGTTGGAAGGGACCTTAAAGATCACCTCATTACACTCCCTGCCATGGGCAGGGTCACCTTCCACTAGACCAGCTCCGTCCAACGTGGCCTTGGACACTTCCAAGGATGGGGCAGCTTCTCTGGGCAACCTGTCCCAGGGCCTCACCACCCTCTGAGTAAAGAATTTCTTCCTAATATCTGATGTAACCCTACTCTCCTGCAGCTCCCCTGCCCTCCATTTGCATGTTAACCTTATGGTTCCAGGTTCCAAGGCAGCCACCTGAGACAGGGAGATGGTGAATCCTCTCCTCTGGTTCCTCAACAGATGATGGCAGATAACATCTCCCCCAGTCTCTGCCCCAGCCTTTGATGGGCCCATCTTTTATTCCAGCAGCAAATGTCAGGGACCTGGAGTTGTTGGTGAGGTCAGCAAGGTTGGGGACACTGGAAAGGATCAACAGCCCTGCCTGCAGGTGGGACACAGCCCTCACATACAGCTGGAGTGAGGACAGGCACAGACAGACATGGGCTGACACATCCCCTGTCCACAGACACAGCAGGACTCTCCCTGGTGCAGAAACACTGATGGCCATAAAGCCAAGAGTAAGGTCCCTCGCAGAAAGGCACCACTCGTGCCACACAGGGACATGCACAGGGGCGTGCACGCAAATGCCAGGACTTGTAGGATTGTTCAAAGCACAAGGCTGGGCAGAGACCAAGAAACTGGGACAACCAGAAGCATCCTATTGCCAGGGAGGAGGGTGAAAACTCACCTGCCACCTTCTCACAGTCCCTGCCCCACCTCTCAGCCACCAGATCCCTGCTGGACCCCAAGGGTGCTGGGATTTGCTGTGTCCCAGCAGGAGGGTGAGGGGCAGGACCCAGCTCTCCTGCAGCTGCTTGTGGGGCAGGGAGGCCTGGCAAGGGGGGATTCAGTGATGACCTTTAGATGTGATCCCAGGGGGGTCATTATGTCATCCTGTGCAGGGCCAGGATTTGGGCTCAGTGATGCTTGTGGGTCCCTTCCAACTCAGTATATTGTGTGATTCTCTAATTCTGTGATTCTGTGATTCAAGCCAAGATGAATCAAGCTGAAGCCAAGCTGCTGAGTGCAGAATTTCCCGCTCTGGGATCCTCTGGCAGACCCTTGGGGTCTGTGGAGAGAGGAGGGAAGCCTCCAATGCACATTGCATGGCTTGGCAGAGAACAAAAAGAAGAGAGAGCTGATGCTCAAGAGGTTTCATCAGAGAGCACAAGAGAGCACTGACAGGGTTCAGGCTGCCATGGACAACCAGCAGCCCTTTGTACTGAACCTCAGCTGAGCAGAGGTGCTGGGGAAGGTCTGAAGGTTTGCACCAGATGCCAGCAGGGCCAGGATAGAGCCAAAAAGCAGAGATCGTGTCAGCTGCTGGAAAGCAAAGTGTAAATCCATGGATGCTGGCTGAGAAAAAAGCTAACATTGCTGCCCTAAATTATTTCTACTCTCTCCACAGTGAGGTTCCCAGCTGGCTGATCTGGGCCAGCCCTGATGTAGCAGAGGCTCATAATATGCTGTAATTAAGTGGGCACAAGTCTAATCAGTCTGCAGAGACACTTGGACAAATCATTGCTAATCCCTGGTATCCCCCCCAGCAGGGACAGGCAGTGTGTTAAATCATGGCACAGCCCCAGCCAAGCACAGGTTGTCGCCTGGTGACTTTTTCTGTCACAAACTGAACTGCTCCAGCTGAACACGATGGTCTCAGCAGCCCCTGAGCGTGGCATGCTGGAGAGGAGGAGCAGCCAGCATCTCCTCCAGAGCCCTGTAAGGGGACGAGGGGATCCAGTTCTGGCCTTGGCACAAGGATCTGGAACAAGAAACATCCTCAGAAGAGCAAAATGACAGCACCCCCAAGAAGTGAACATGCAGCCCCCAGGAGCAGCAGCACTGCTCTTGCCAGAGAGAATCAAGCTGGTGAAATACTAGTCCAAGTCCAGTAGGGAGGACACTGCAAGTGGCTGTAACCATGTGACATAGTTTCTAAGAACTCTTGTTCTTCCAGGGAGGTCATGGAATCCCAGAGTGGTTGGGTTGGGAGGGACCTTACAAATCATCTCATTCCATCCCCTGCCACGGGCAGGGACACTTTCCACCAGCCCAGGGTGCTCCAAGCCCCATCCAACCTGGCCTTGGACACTTCCAGGGATGGGGCAACCACAGCTTCTCTGGGCAACCTGTGCCAGGGCCTCACCACTCTCTGAGTAAAGAACTTCTTGCTAATATCTAATCGAACTCTGCTCTCGGTCAGTTTCAATCCATTCCTCCTTGTCCTGTCACTCCA
>JAWWEW010000060.1:1251335-1279364 GCA_035583185.1 Anabacerthia variegaticeps
CCTGACCCAGCTCCAGCCATTCCCTGGGTGCTGTCCCTGGTCCCCACAGAGCAGAGATCAGTGCCTGCCCCTCCTCTTCCACTCGCAAGGAAGCTGTAGACTGTACAAGTAGCCCTCGTGCTGCTGGGTTGTTGCAGGTCAGGACAGTCATTTCCCTGAGGCTTGAAAGGGAACATGGATTGGACCTGGCTCTGGAGACTCCAGAGATGGGATGACATTTTAAAGCACACAGGTCTGCCCCAGGGGAGCAGCTCCCAAGGATGGACGTGGGAGGTGCAGAGGGTTTTGCTCAGGCCTGGTTCATGGCTGGGCAGTGCAGTGAGATGTTCCCTGGGTCCAAGTTCAGAGCCAAGAGCACCTGGGGCGTCTCCAGCAACATCTCCCTGGTCTCAATAATGCTGAAGGCAACTGAGCAGGAGCTGCAGCACCCAGATAGAAAGGGAAGTCTGTGTCCACAGGCACAATGGGCCCCAGAGAGCAGAATTTCAAGGGTGCTTTGCACAATATAAAGCTGCTGTTGGAGGAGCTTAGCAGCCTTCATGCACCCAGCTCAGCTGAACCCACACTGCACTGCTGAACTGAATTCTTCAGAAACCCAGGACAGAGACTCTGAGAGACTCAGAGGCTGGATCCTCTTGCTCTTCCAGCCCCCCTCGCTCCTCCAGCTGCCTGTCCCTGGATCCTCTTGCTCTTCCAGCCCCCCTCGCTCCTCCAGCTGCCTGTCCCACCACCTCCCAGCACACGGGCACAGGAGGAAGGGATCCATTCCCAGTCCCTCTGAAGAAGGATTGGGGTGACCCCATAAAACCTGGATCTAAAGGGATGGAATCTGTGGTGTCCCCTGAACTCAGGAGACATCCACTGAGCAGAGAATGAATTCAGCAGTTCAAATCCAGAAGCAGCACTGGACAATCCTGCCTGTGGAAAGAGAAGGAACACACAGCAGAGCCCTGGAAGCACCAAGGGGTCCTGCAGATGCTGTGAAGGGGGCAGTGATCCCTCCATCCCTGTCCACAGGGACTGTGGGGCAGGGCAGGATCACAGGGCTCCTCTCAACTCCCCACACTCTCAGCAAGACTCAGCCATTGAATTGCCCCAGCCAAGAGCACACCAGGCTGCTTGGGGCTCCCAGTGCCGAGTCAGGGGCTCTGTCTCCTTCCTGTCACTTTGTGTCTCTTTTTTCAGGAGGAATTCAGCTGTAGGGAGGGAAAACAGGCAGGCTGCTAATGAAAGGGCAGCTGCTGCTCTGTGTCAGGCGAGTGAGACCCCACTGGGAGCTCAGCTGGGCGCAGTGGGTGGCTGGACACCGTTTATTTTTACATTAGAGCTATTTGCCTCTCACCCTGTCTGCTCTGTGCTCTTTGTTTCTCAGTCAGTTCAGCTCCTGTCAGATGGACATCGATGCAGGATGTGAGCACAAACCTTCTCAGTGAAGTCTAATTTTAGGATAAAAACTGATGGGGGGGGGAGGGTCTTGGCTCAGCCTCCATCAGCATCGATGGCAGAGCTGTCCTTGGTGTGTGGCACTGCCTGGCTTTGCCTGGTTCTTACTCACACTGCAGCAAGCAGAGGAGAGTGTGGAGCACAGGGCAGAGACTTACTGGCTGCTGGCCATAAAAGAGACTTTCACAAATATTCTGTTCCCCTGCCCCAAATAAAATGCCAGGAACTGCCTGTGAGTTTAGGAATCAGAGAATCACAGGCAGGTTTGGGCTGGGAGGGACCTTGAAGAACATCTTGTTTGACCTCCTGCCATAGACAGGGACACCTTCCCCTAGCCCAGGTTGCTCCAAGCCCCATCCAACCTGGCCTTGGACATTTCCAGGGATGGGGCAGCCACAGCTTCCCTGGGCAACCTGTGCCAGGGCCTCCTCACCCTCTGAGTAAAGAACTTCTTCCTAACATCCAATCTAACCCTGCCCTCTGGCAATTTAAAACTATTGCCCCTTTGTCCTCTCAGTACCTGTCTGTATATAGACAGGTACTTCCTCCTGGGGAAGAAGGAACCACCTGGGTCCAGCTTCCTGGGCAGGGAGAAGGTTTCAGAGCAGGGGGTACCTGTGCACCTGCAGAGGGACAGGCAGGATGTGACAGGCCAAAGCTGTGCTCGAGGACATGTAGCAGCAGCCCCTGTTTGACAGGGACAGGGGTCTCTGCAAACAACCTCCTCACCCAGGTGATGCCATATCATTAACTCTTTTTATATTTTCAAAGCTGCAGGGCCCTTGTGTGGAAATGGGCCTTAACTGGACAGTGGCTTCCCTGAAAAAGTGTGAGATCTGAGGGCTCTGCAGGACAATTAGATGTTGATGCTTCAAAAATCAAAACTGGCTTGGCAAAAAAACCTCTAATCTTTTGTCCGACATTTTCAATGTCCCAGAGGAATTTCTCCACGTCCCCTCTGAAGCTGTGGCTCTCCCCCCTCTCATTTCCAGTGCTGGGGGGACAGTGGGAGCCCATCCCTCCCCCAGGGCTCCTCTCTGTGACCAGCCCTGGACGAGCATCCCTTGGCAGAGAGGGGATGAAGGTGATGCTCCTCACACAGCACATGCCTGTGGTACCTGGCACCTGGGCCCTCCTGTGGGCCAGAACAGAGCAGGGTGAAGTCCCAGCTCTCCCTGTCTGTCTGGACTGCCTGGCAAGCTCTGCAGAAGGTGTTCTTGGTACAGGTGTGATCCCACAGAGCCAGATGGGCCCCACTCCTGCCCCAGGCATTGGCAGAGCTGGACACAGCAGAAGCTTTCATTCCCATAAAAAATGGTGCTGAATTAGGAGGGAGGGAGAGCCCAGCTTTGCTCTCAGACAGTGATTAATCACGGGGACAGGGTGCCAGAGAAGCTGTGGATTCATCTCACCTGATATCAGACATTTAGAAATTCAAGGTCTAAATCTAAGTCAGCCCTTCCTGGTTCCCTTCAGGCTGAGCAGGGAGGAATGGCCACTTCCAGAAGGTGAGTCTGTGCTAAGCAGAGCCAGAGCCAATTAGCACTGCCAGGCATAGGAGCTCAGTTCTGGGGGAGCTGGGATGCCCAGAGCTGGTGACTGTCATCCAGGAGGGGTGCAGATGGCAAAGGGCACAGGGTGGAGGTGCTGTGGCACAGAGGGATGATGATGAGGAGGAGGATGCAGTGGTGAAGATGACGACCTTGGGGACCACATGAAGTCCTGGGGCCATGTGGCTGTGAGCCCCTGGTTCCACTCATCCCTGGGGGAGTACAGGATGCTGACCATGGTCTGACACATCTGAGCATGGCGGGGCCCACACTGCTGTGCTCTGAATCAGCCCGACAACAGTCAGAGGAGTAACAGACTCCAACGTCACATTTAAATGCCCATAAATTTGGAAACAGAGCCAGAGCTCTTTAATCTTGGTTCATTTTTTCATTCGTAACGAGATAACAAAGGAAACCAAGCGAGAGCTTGAGTCATGAATTATGTAGGGAGGGCACATCCATCTCTGGTGGGCTGGGCTTTGCTCTGCCATCCCAGGGTGTGCCAGGTGAGCCCCAGCTGGCTGAGGGCCAGCTGGATGGTGGCTATCCTTGTCAGGGGGGTGATGCCCTGTAGGCACTGAGGGTTATTGCAGCTCTGATGGACATGGGGAGGTACAGGCAGGTCCCAGGCTCTGCCCCAGGCCTGTGGCCTCCAGGATGGCTGTAAGCTCTCATGCACAACCCTTCTCATCCTTTCATTGGGCACGAAAGGCAGGGATTTTTTCTCCAGAAAAAGGTGACAGTTATCCCTACACCTCAAAAGTATTTAGTAAATGCCTTAATGCAGAGAACAGAAAGCTCCCCCAAAGCAGGGAAAGCCAGCAAAGCAAGGACCCACAGCAAGATATCTCTGCATGAGCTGTCCCTCGAGCACAATTAAGACCTTGAGACACATGGAATGAGGGGCCCCAGTGTCCCCTGACTGCTTTTGGGGTCAGGGCCCTCCAGCTACACCACGTCCAGGCCCGAGGCACAGCACAGCTCTCTGGAGGAGGCTGTGCCAGCACCAGGTGGAGGAGCTGAAGGGGAAAGCTTTCCCACCCTGCTTGGAGCCTGGTGAGAAGGATGGAGGCTCCTGAGCAGCCTGGAGCACCAATTTCACGGAAATCCATTTATCTCTCCTTCCTGCAACCCTCACGACATGAATAAATGATGATTGCAGAAGTGATGAACCTGCCCCTGTTTAGGTGTGAAATGAATGTTTACAGGCATAGAATAAATCAAGTATCCCACGGGCGAGCAGCAGGATATTAAACCAAACACCTTTGTGTGCTTAGCACTTGCTGTTAGAGGCCAAGGGTTTGAAGCCTGGCCAGGGCTTCCCATCAGCCCCAGTGTGGCAGGTGCCCAGCACTGGGTGCCTGTGCAGCAAAGGCTGGAAGATCTCGAAGGACAGAAGGGATGAGCAGCTCTGGGATGAGCATCTTCCTCCCTCTTCTCCACCTTCCCCCTCTGTTTGTCTCCATACCTCCCTCTCCGCCCAATGCTACAATCTGCAGACTCTAAGAAGTCAGGAATACAATGCAAATTCGTGAAGGATTGGCAAGAAATTGCGTGTGTGCTGGTTGCCTGTCAGCATGCAGAGTACTTCTAATCTTGTCACATAAATAATACGATTATGTAAAATATCAAACAGTTGGAATAAACTTAAAAGCCACAATGTTCTAGTAACAGACTTAATGGGGGGGGGGGGGGGGGAGAAAACAAAAAAAAAGTAAAATCTCTTTTTAGTTTGCAGCATGAAGGGGAAATGGCTCCTCACCGAAATCATCTTGAGCATCCCAGGGGATGAGGAGGTGGGAGCTGCTTGGGAAGACAGAGCTGCTCCTTAGGGTGGCTGGACACAGCCCCCAACCTGTTCTAGGACTCCTGAAGAGGAGAGGCAGCAGAGCTGTAGTCGGGAGGAGTCTCCACCAAGGTCACTGAGGACTTTGGGGACAATCAGGACAGGGCCAGTGCTCCCTGCACACTCATTTGCTTCGCCACCTGCAGAAACCCTCTGCTGTGGTGCTGCTGGCACAGGGCATCCCTTCTAACCACGGGGATTGTTCAGCTGAGAGGAAATACTGAGGCAACCCCCCCATCCATCTGCCTGTGCTGCACCCCTCCTCGTCCCCAGCACCCCTCCGTGCCCCCAGCGGGAGCAGGAGCAGTGCAGAGGCAGCCGGGGGAGGGCTGTGCTGCCGGAGGGCTGTGCTCCCCTCCCGGCTCCGCATCCCTCTGCATCGCTAATGCCGTCCTCGGTTTGTACCGCCCGCAGGGGTTCCGGCCCCGCCGAGGATGAGAGAGGAGGGAGCGGTGCCCAGGGACCCGCCGGGAGGCTTTTGCTGCTGGCCCCAAGATCAAGAGCAGCATGAAAAGCCACCATCCCTTTGTTAGGGCTTGTTAAAGAGCCCAGGCTGAATGAGATGGGAAACAAAACCGTCTCCTCTTCCCCTGCATAGATCCTGCAGAGCACACACTGTGCAAGTTCCAATCCCTCGTGTGCACCAACCAACCCCCCAAATGCAGCCAGAACAGCCTCAGATCTTCACCAACAGTCACACTGTGGCACCTGGGTCTTCCTCCAGATCCCTGGAACAGGCTCTCCAGGGCCGTGGGCACGGCCCCGAGGCTGCCAGAGCTCAAGGAGAATTTGGACAAGGGGACTGGGACAGGGTGGGATTGTTGGGGTGTCTGTGAAGGGCCAGGAACTGGACTCAATGATCCTTGTGGGTCCCTTTCATCTCAGGATATTCTCTATGATCCACCTTTCCAGGCCATCCCTGAGCTGACAAAGCACAGCCAAGGCAGGATGGAGTTTGTCTCTGCTTGGGAAGCACCAGCTTGCCTTCCTGCACAAGTCCTTCCCTGGCTTGTCTTTGGTGGGACATAGAGAAGGAATTTTGTGCTGTGGACCATCCTCACAAAAGGCGCAAGGTAGCTGCAGCTGCCCCATTCCCAGAGTGGGGCTGGGAACTCCAGCCCTGGAAGCAAAGGATTTGCTCTGTGCTCTGTGCAGATCAAAGGGAAGCCTGGAAGAGTCTGGATCGCAGGTCCCTGCCCTTCCCACCCCTCAGTGCCCACAGCCTCGAGGGAAGGTGCTGCGATGGGCACGGATGAGAAGAGTGTCACCATTTGTGCCAGCCCTCCCTGCCTGCCGGAGCATCTGTGCCCAGCGGAGGTGCAGCTGCCACGCCGGGATCGCGCTCCCCGCGCTCCCCTTCCCTGCTGCGCCTCCCCTCTGCTCATCAGCAAGGCTGATTTGCTGCTCCCAGACCTTGACAAGTTTTGGAGCCCCCTTGCCTTGGGACAAGCCCCACCCTGTTCCCAGCCAAGCTCTGCAGATTTCTCCCGGGGCACGGAGCGAGTCCCCGGCGTGCCCGGGTGGGCAGGGACACGTGGCCGAGGCTGGTGTGGGGACAGGGCGATGGTCGTGGGGCAGTGCCAGGCTGCAGATGTGTGCCCTGCCAGGGGCCCTCTGTAACTCACACACTGAGCTGCCCCTTCTGCTTAGGAGAGTGGCTTTGACGAGCCGAGCTGCGGGCAGGGCTCCTGCCTGCGCCGCCTGACAGGGGACACGGGCGCTGTCCCTGCCCCTGCCTCGTGTCTGTGCCCCTCCGGTTCGCCCTTTCTGCGTGGGAAGACAGCCAAGGCCACTGTACAGAGCTGCTGATTTAATGAAAGAAAGAGTTTCTCTCATCCAGCCGTTTCGAAAGAAGGAAGAGAAATTGCTGCCTATGGGGAACCCACAAAAGAGGGAGCAGCCCCACCCACCCCATTTAATGGGCAATGAAACTGGGAAAACCAGCATCCTGCCTCCTGTGCTAAGCCGAGCTTTTCACTGGGGGCCCAATAGCTTTGTGAATGTGACCAAACCCTATATCTAAGGATTTCTCCTCCCTATAAGGGATATGGGGGTCCCTATAAGGGTTGTCTGACCCACTTTTCTGGGCTGGAGGAGGCTGAGACCCTCCAGCCCGTTGCACACACACAGAGCAGGGGGTTGCCTGTCACAGCCCCATCGAGCCTCCTTGGATCAGCACTCTGAGAGTCCTGGCCTTGCTCCTTTTCCTGGAGGAAAAGCCCCCTCTGTTGCCAGATAAGTGCACCTGATGCCCACATCCTGCCGCAGTTGCCACAGTGCCCGGGGCAGCCTGGCTGGGGGAGCAGCTGCCTGCTCCATGTGTGCTCCCAGCTCTCCACTCCTGGTCCACCTCCCCAGGCAAGGCAGCAACGTGGGGCACTAGAAAATAGATCCAAAGCCCTGCCAAGGCAGCAGTGGGCCTTCCACCCCCTCCTCCCTCTCAGTATCTTTCCTCTGCCTCAACCAGTTGCATTCTCAAACTGGAATGGCAGCCCCACAGTAGGAAGCAAACTCACTGTCCTGCGCTCCCTGTGGTCACAACAACCCCAAACAGCCCTTTCCATGCTCAAACTGACATGGAATGGCAAGACCCTTTTCCTCCAGGACTCCTCATCCCCTCCTGCCCTTCCATTCTGCTCTCCTGGGAAGCTCTGCAGCCTGCCTTGTTTTAAAAGAGGGGAAACAACTCCTCTCCTCTCCCTGGATCTTTGAGGTTTAAGTCTGCTGGTCGTCACTGGGCAGTGGGTTAATTTTCATTCACCTGTAATTGCATTGTCTCCCCCCACCCCTCTGCAGGGCAAGCAGGTCTGTCCTACACAACCTGGCTGCTGAGCCAGGCAGTGCTGCAGCCTCTGCCCTGCTCGCTCAGGACTGGACACCCCTGTTATTGCCTTTGTGCAAACACTGCCCAGTGCCCCCAGCTCCTGGCACAGCTTGTCCCTGCTCTGCCCTGCACACACGGCCATTGCCTCCCGCCCCATGAGCTCCAAGGCTGGTGCTCCAAACTGGCCCAGCATGGGAGAGCCCTGTTAAGCCCAGCCTTGAGCAACAGATAAAGCTGCCTTGAGGGCCTGGGGTGTGGGAGGGAAGGGTTCAGCTGCACAGAAGGGCTGAATGTGCCAGAGCAGAAGGGAGTTGTATTTTCTTCTCACAGAAACACAGAACAGTTTGGGTTGGAAGGTACCTGAACTATCATTTCCTTCCAACCCTCATGGGCAGGGACACCTTCCACCAGCCCAGGTTGCTCCAAGTCCCATCCAACCTGGCCTTGGACACTTCCAGGGATGGAGCAGCCGCAGCTTCTCTGCCCAACCTGTGCCAGGGCCTGCCCACCCTCACAGCCAACAATTCCTTCCAAGTATCCTACCTAACCCTGCCCTCTGGCAGTGGGAAGCCATTCCCTGTGTCCTGTCCCTCCAGGTCCTTGTCTCAGGTCCCTCTCCAGCTTTCCTGGAGCCCCTTCAGGCACTTAAAGGGGCTCTCAGGTCTCCCCAGAGCCTTCTCTTCTCCAGGTGAAGACCCCCAGCTCTCCCAGCCCGTCCCTATGGCAGAGGGACTCTAGCCCTGTCATTAACTTAGTGGCCTCCTCTGGACTCCCACCCCAATGCTATGGTGTTGGGAACCTCCCTTCTCTCTCCCAGCAGTGTTTGCTGATCCCAGTTCAGTGCACTCCCAGGATGATGCTTTTAAAGTTCATTATGAGCTTGGCCAAAACCTGGATTTCTCAGTTCACTGTTATTTTACAAAATGTGGGAGAATAGAGTGTTGTGGTTATCAGTGACAGCTCCCGGGGTTTCCAATGCACAAGGAGGAGAAATACTAAGTTTCACCTGATCCCTCTGCATCATTCCTGCGTTTGAAGCTCCTTTCCAGCCTGAAACCAAGGGCTATAAATCAGAATATTTTAATGAAGCAGTATGGCACCAAGGACCATGGTGTCCCATGAGAAAAGGATCCCACCCTGCTTCTCCTCAGCACTAATACTTCACCAAAGCAGGGGTGAGGCCACAGAGTTCCCCCATCTTACCAGCTGTAATCTTTCACAGAGGAAGAGGAGGCTCCAGCCCTTGGTGCTTTGCTGGCCACAGAACCACCCCCATCCCTGCCAGTGCTACAACAGCAACCAGAGACTCTCTCCTCCCCAGGCCCACTATGGCCCAAAGGAACTCCTGCCTCTCCAGACATGAAACCCTTCCCCACAGACATGGGGTGATAGGAGAGAAGCCCTGATGAGCCCCTGGGCATCCAGTCCCTCCTCAGCTTGGCTGAGCACAGACACAGCACTGGACTCCAGCACCTCTCCAAGCATCATCTATTGCTGTTATCCAAACCCAGGAATTTCTCTTTCTGAGCAGGGAAGAGCATCTCCCCAGCACTGCCTCCCCTCACACATTACGAAGAGATAGAGCTTGGTAAGTCTCATCTTAGCCAAGGGCATTACCCCTTACCAGTTAGCACTAGATCAAACCCAGGTTTATTCAGCCTTCCACTAATCCCTCTGCAACAAGAACCACCTGCAGTCTGGAGTCCGGGATTTAGCAGGGATCAGCATGCAGGTGCCTCTGATTTGATCATCCCTCTGGAAACGCTGTGCTTGGCAGCCCAAGAGCAGAGCAGAGCAGGCAGGGAGGGGGAGCTGTCACAGGGGCAGGGGGAGAGGGGATATGTCTGCAGGGGCCCAGAGAGCAACAAAGTGAGGGCTGATGGTTCCCCCCCTCAGACATTTCTGAGAGGCCAAAAAACACTGGAAAGAGATCGGGGAAAAGAAAGGAAAAAATCTCATATTTTTAAGAATTCTCTGGTACTTAAAAGCTTGAGACCCGCAGGGGAAGCTAATAAATTTTAAATAGTTTGGAGAGTTGAGACCAGCAGTTTAACTTTGTGCGGCTGCTGAGTTGTTTTCCAAGTGTATTTAATGAAACCCTTCATTATGTTCAGATAATTATGATCTCCGTGTTTCTGTGGCTGCTGGAGTTCACCATCTGTGCTCACACAGGTACAGCTCCATCTCCACACTGTGGGCACCATGAGACACCCGCACTGGGCTGTGCTGGCAGCCCGTGGGGATGGGACACGTTTTCCAGGTGTGTGTGTTCAGGGAGCATCCCTGGTCAATGCCCACCCTGGAGCCATGTGCTGCAGCCACCAGCCCATCACTGAGAGGGTGGCCAGGAGCACAGCCCAGAGGGCTTCACATCCTCCAGGGTCCAGCGTGGGGCTCATCTCCTGATGCTCTCTGGGGTGATGGGGGGAATTAGGGGGCCTCGTGTTAATTGGTTCTTTGGGGTGAGCAGAGCCCTGATGTGGCTCCTGTTCTTTGCTCTCCTCCGGACTGAGTGTGTGAGCTGGCCCAGGAAGAGGTTTGGGCTGCCCAGGGGCTCTGCAGTGCTGAGGTTTGCTGTTAGAGGTTTGCTCTGATACCTCCAGCTCCCTGCAGCAGCTGGTGTCTCTATCCCCTCACTGCCCACCCCATTCCCTCTTCCAGGGGGACCCCCCATCCCAGCATCCCTGCTCCAGGCCCTCTGCCCATCCACCCTGAGTTGTTGAAGCTCCAGGTTCTCCAGGTCAGCCTGGTCCTCAGGGGTGTGAGGGACCGCAGGAGAACCTGGGTTTGTGACTGAGCTCTGACAGTGCCTGGAGGAGAGTCACCTCACTGCCCCACACCACAGAGCTGGTGGACCAGACACTCCCATCTGGGCCCACAGACATTCCTGCCCTGACCATGGGCCTGGCAAAGCCCAGGACTGCTCAGCCCAGCTCTTGCTCTGACAGCAGCAGGCTGAGTCACCCCCTGGTAGCCGGGGCCATCTGCCCAGCAGGGTCACAGCTCCCACCGAGTCAGGCTCAGCTGCCCACCTGAGCCGGGTTTGGAGCCTGCCCTGGCTCCCAGCCCACTGGGATGGGGTGTTCCACATGTCACCTTGCAGTGAGGGGGACATAGATGGGGCACCTGGGGCTGGGGGGATCCTCAGCTTGTGGTCCTCCATAAACACAGCCAAGGTGCACAGTACCCTTCTCCCTGGTGTTCCCTTGCAGGGCAGGGTTGGTCCTGCCCCAGGACCCCATGTGAATTAGAAGAGCAGTTCCCATCCCAGACCAGCTTTGTCCTGCATGTCCCAGGCTGGTGTGGGACAGGAAACACCCTTGATGCTGTGGCTGGCACAGTGGGATCACAGGGATGGCCCTGAGCCTAGGGGGCTGGGGAGAGTCAGGACTGGTGGTCCTCTGTGGGTCAGGGTGAGCCCCTGTGGCAGCTGTGGGATGTTTTGTAGGCTCTGAAGGGAAGCAGCAGTGGGAGATGGAGCCAGTGGTGAGGGATGAGAAAAGGGCCTGCAGCCCCGAGGGGGAGGAGGGTGCTGGATACCGGGTTCTGCTCTCCCCGCCTGCCAGCTGGGCGCTTTTCCCCCACTCTTAAATGTCAGTGATGATGCTTCCTGCCCAAGTCAGCTCTTCCCTTGGGGACTGGCCAGCAGGGTCTGTTTTATACCCACTCCCAACAGCTTGGGTGGCTTGGGACTGGGCTGCTGCCTGAGCTGTGCCAAGTTGGCAGCTTGGCCAGGCTCCCCAGCCAGCTCCTCTCTGAGCCAGCACCCGCCCGGCTCCAGGACCCCAGCTCCCCTCTCTGAGCATTCCTTCCATGGTGGATTTCCACAGAGAGGTTAAGAAAACAGCAGGTCTGGTTAGAGGGGAAAAGTCTCAAAGAGCACCCTCCTCCTGGGGTGGGCAGAGCAGAGACCTTCCTGTACAGGCTTGGGAATACCACTCTGTGTCCTGTCCCTCAGCTGCCTCTCCCTCAGTGGCAGAGAGAGTCATAGGGGTGCCCAGCAAACCCTGAAGGAAGCCAGGAGCCAAGGAATAGCCCAAAGCTTCTGCCCCCTGCCTAAAACACCCCCACCCAGGGACCTGTGAACCCCTGGGAGCCCAGGAGCAAAACGTCTGCACCTGGGAGCAAGTGGTGGGAATGCCTTGGGGCTGCAGGGAAAGCTGCTCCCCTCGGAGCGTGCAGTGCCTGGCATGGCAGGGCTCCTGCTATAATGTACTTAATTGGCACTTTCTTCCCTCCACAGGGCACAGAATTAACAGCTCTGGCTGATTCCCTGATTTAGGTCTGAAGACATCTGTGCTGCTGCAGCACCGGGGGTGTGGGGCTGGGGCCATTCTGCCCTGGATTTTTATGGAGCTGGAAGTTGTCTCTGCTCTGGGATGCTGAGAGCATGGGGTGCACTGGGCACAGGTGGCAGGAAGGAGGTTTAGGGGACAGCCCTATTGCTGGCTGTGAGTGTCTGGCACAGCAGGGCTCCCAGCGGGGAGTCTGGAAAATGTGACTGAATGGGAGGAGGCACCGGGGTACAGAGATGCTGCCCAGGGACTGAGGATGTTTGTGCACGGGAGACTGTGCACAGAACAGAGGCCTGGACATCAGAGGAGCTCCAGGAGGGGAAAAGAAGTGGTGGTTTAGTCTGGCCCCCAATCTGAGAGGGCTCCAGGAGGAAGTGGATGTACGCCAGCCCTGCCTCGGGGCAGGGACAGGTTGCACGCAGGAAGAGCAGCTGGCATCAGGGTGATGCCCACAGGGGCTGAGGTGTGACAGCTGAGCCTGGAGCTCGTGTATTTGGAGGACAGAGAGCACGTGGGATCTTGACATCCTTCCTTGACTCTCCCTTCATGTCCCTCAGGTGAATAATATCCCTCCCGACATACAGTTCCAGTCCCAGCTCCCCTCACTACCCCTGTGGTGCAGAGCATCCCACTCCTCTGAGCCCGTCCTCTGCCCAAAACCCCTGAGACCACAACTGTCCACACCTGCCCAGTGCCCTCCTTCAGCTGGGAGTGTCTCCACAAAGCAGAGCTGTGCTGAGAAAGGGCTGTAGTGCTGGAAGGGATCGTGTCAGGCTCTGTAACCACTGCAGCCAGTCTGTGAGTTGTGACAGTCCCTGCAGCACCCAGGCACTGGTCCTGGGTAGTGTCTGCCCTGCAGAGGTGCCCTTGCCTGGCAGCTGCTGGGAGACCAGTGAGAAGGGACAGCACCAGGCGCTGCAGATGTGGCTTCAGGCACGAGGTATTTTCATAGAATCACAGGCTGCTTTGAGTTGGAAGAGACCTTACAGCCCATCTCATTCCACCATCCCCTTCCATGGGCAGGAACACTTTCCACTAGACCAGGTTGCTCAGAGCTCCATTTTGTCTGCTTTTAACAGGATTCCCATAGTCAGGATTCCCAGAAAAGGTTCCCACCTCACTCTGGAGTGTCCTGGTGCCTGAAAATGTAAGGGAGTAGAAGGAGTGGCAGAGAGGAGATGGGGAAAGACGCTCGTAATGTGTAATGATCCTCTAATGCTCTCTCTGGCCCCCTCCCAACACATATGGGAGCTGGATGAGCCAATTAAACCAACACCAATTAAATCAGCATAAATCACATCCCGTAAAGCAGAGGTGGGGCTCAGGAAAACACCCCCGCTGTGAAGAATGTCAGAGCTGGCCTTGGGTTGACTCCCTTCCAGTTTGGAAAAAGCCAGACCATGGAGGCACCATCAGGGATGTGAAGGGATGGGTGGGGACCCCTGCCAGAAAGCGGGTGGCAGATAGGAGAGGGGGAGCAACCTGATGGGCAGAGGGGATGACAGAACTCAGGCACCAGCTGGGACAGGCGTCTCTCTCACTGGAATTCTTTCATGGGGTCACCTTGAACCCTGAGCTGCAACACTGCCTGTGCCTTGTGCCTCCCCTGAGCCAGCCCTTCCCTGGACTCAGCCCCACAGGCATCTCCCTTTCTCTGGAGGGGCTTCAGGTGCTGTGCAGAGTGGGCTCATCCTGGCAGGCTGTCACTGACTCTGCCCTTCTGGTTTCATTCCAGGCCAGTGCTGAGCTATTGGGGCTGCAGTGGCCAACCAAGGGGATGGAAAAGTGTGTATGAATTCCCCGTTCCTCCCCTCCCTCCTCTGCTCACTCTCCTTGCTTTGCTCTCCCCTTGGCCTGGAGCACAGGGAGATGCTCTAAAATGGGGCTTTATATGTTGGATGTTGGCGGGGTGTCCATCCTTACATTGCCTGGAAAAGCCTTGTCCTGTTCCCTGGGGGTTTGTGTCCTCTGCAGGGTTCTGTTGACCCCCTGGCTCTCACAACCAGGTAGCCCAGGGACCAGGAGGCCACAGGGAGCCTGCAAAGCCTTTGGGAGAGAAGATCCAAGTGGCTGCAGCCACCTGGAAGTTCAGAGCTCCAAACAGCACTGGAGATGTCCAATGTCAGAGCTGCAAAGCACTGGGGCACACAAGTGGCAACTCTTGACTTAATCCAGACAACTGTCACTGAACCAGAGCAGAGCAGGGACTCTAATTAAGTCCCACAGCCCTTTGGGAAGTATCAAGCCAGAAAAACAGTTCGCAGGCTTTAGGCAGGGTGATTTTAAACAAATGAGGAAGTGCCTTAGAAACAGCTTAAGATGAAAGCTACCAAATTAAAATCCTTGCAATCAGTATGGAGGCTACTTATGCAACAACCTCCTGAGGAGGAATTGGAATCCCAGAGATAAAACTCTAAACAAATAAAAAGACGGGAGATGAAGGAAAAAGAAATGAAACTTGGTCAAAAAGTGATGTACAGAGGGCTGTTTGAGCTGCCTTGGAAAAATGGCAATTGAGTCTCACAAAGTCGCAAAACCAATGTCAGGTAAAGAGGGGAGTGGGAGGGTAAAGAGGGTGTCCAGCTCTCCAGAACACCTTCCAGCTCCCTGAGCAGGCAGGAATGTGCCTGTTAGTGCAGTCAGGCACCTCTCTGTCTGCTCAAGCCTCTGTCATTAGGAGAGTGGAATGAATCCAGAGGTCCTCATCAGATACCTTGGTTTGGGAGAAGCAGCTCCTAGCAGAGCATCTCCCCATCCTTGGCATGGTGGGATATTGCCCTTTCACTGGATTTTTTGTCAGGGTTGGTGGGTACGAGTGGTGGCAGGTCCTGTGGGCAGCCTTGGGCACCAGCGCAGCTCCAGCTTTAGGACATTCCTGCAAACACAGAGCTTCTTCCAAGATTTATTGGGAAGAGCAAACACAGCATAAAACGTGAACATGACTGGGACAACCCCATGTTTCTAACACAGCTCTGCTGGGCTGCAGGAGCTGGGAGGGAACAGGTTGGAGAGCAGAGGAATCCAGCCACAAAGGGCACTGCACGGCCACTGAGGGCTGAGTCCTTGCTCATGTTAATGCTCTGAACGTTTGCATTGCCCTGAGGGCCGTTGTCTCTATGGAGAGGAGATGGTGGTTTCAAGAGGACTCACAGCCCTGATGTGCATTGGTTGCATCCTCCAAATCTGGCATGATGCTGCTCCTGGGCCCTCCGAGGTCCAGGCTGGCCAAGGTTGGGCTGTCCTCAGGTGTGGAGCCACACCTGGGACACCCATGACAGCTGTGTGAGGCAGAGCTGGTGGCCCAGGCACTGAGTTTGGCTTTCAAAGGCTGCAGGGGCACAGGGGCACAGCATTGCCCATGTACAGGTGACTTGGTAAGCCCCCTCCAGTACCTAAAGCAGGCTTACAGTAAGGCTGGAGCCCTTTTCACAAGGACATGGAGTGACAGGAAAAGGGGAAATAGCTCTAAGCTGAAGAAGGGCAGGTTTAGATCAGATATTATGAAGAAATTCTTCCCTGTGAGGGTGGGGAGACCCTGGCGCAGATTGTCCAGAAAAGCTGTGGCTGCCCCATCCCTGGAAGTGTCCAAGGCCAGGTTGGACAGGGCTTGGAGCAACCTGGGCTAGGGGAAGGTGTCCCTGCCCATGGCAGGGAGGTGGAACAAGATGAGCTTTAAGGTACCTCCTAACCCAAACCGTTCCATGGTTCTGTGTGGCTCCATCAAGACCCCCCTGCCCTGTTCCTGGCCGCACTTTTCCTGCTGTCAGGCTGTGCTGCAGATGCCCTGAGCTCACCATGTGCTGCACAGGGGCACTGCCAGCTGCACCCTGCCCTGACAGCAGGGTGGTGCAGAGCACAGGAGGGCACTGGGCACACAACAGGGCAGGGACAGAACCTGGCACAAGCATGCAACAGCTGCCATGCCGGGCTCACAGTCGGGATTATCTTCCTGAGAGGCACTGGCACCACCTGCACCCGTGTGGGAGAGCTGCTGGGTGCCAGCTGCAGGACAGCAGCCCGGGACCGGGGACACCGGCAGTGCCATCCTGCCTGCTCTGCCAGCACCCGGGCTGGGACAGGCGCGGTGCCACAGCCCCCGGCGGGGAGGAACAGCGCGGCAGAGAGGAGAGGGGGTGGCAGTGATGGGAGAGGGGCTGGGAATGAGGGGAGCGGGGGTGGCAGTGATGGGAGAGGGGCTGGGAATGATGGGAGAGGGGCTGGCGATGATGGGAGAGGGACTGGAAAGGAGGGGAGAGGGGCTGGAAGGGAGGGGAGAGCGACTGGTAACGAGGGGAGAAGGGCTGAAAACGAGAGGAGAGGAACTGGCAATGATGAGAGAGGGGCTGGCAGCGAGGGGCCAGGGACCGGCAATGACGGGAAAGGGGCTGAGAAGGAGGGGAGAGGGGCTGGCAGCCCGGTCAGACACTGCCAGCAGCCCCGGGGTCCCCCTGTGCCCCAGCAGCAGCGAGGCGGCGATGCCCGTCCCCCCGCCCTGGCACAGGCAGCGGACAGCAGTGTTTGGGGCAGGGATGGCTCTGCTTCGCTCTCGCTTCAAATCTAACTGGAACAGGCTTAGGAAATTAGACGGACGGGAGGGGGGAGGGATAAAATAAGATAAATAAAACCAAATAAAAATAAACCCCAAACCCGCCGTTCCTCTTTGATTCTTGCAGGGTTTTTTTTTTTTATTTTTTTTTCACGCCAAGATTACTAATTGTCTAAGCATCTCAATTTGCTGGTTTCACTTAATCACAGACACTTTGGAGATTATCAGCCTTCCCCACATGTTCGGTACCTTGTTTCCAAACTACAAGACCCACGGGGAGCAGGCAGCGAGCGCCTGCAGGAGCGACAGCGCTGCCGCTGCGCATCCCCCCGCATCCCCCCGCATCCCCCCGCATCCCCCCGCGTCCCCCCGCGTCCCTCCGGCTGCGCTGTCAGAGTCTGATTTGCCTCTGAAAGCGCCGCGTATTCCCCCAAAGTTCCCGAGCACGGGGGCCGGGAGGAGCGGCGGGGTGGGGGCTGGGGGCACCGCTGTCAGCTCCTGGCAGCTCCCAGCCTTTGATTTGCACAAAAGAAAGGAGGGAGGTGGGGGAGGGAGTGGATATGATTTATTCAGCAAGTTCCTAACCGGGTTTTTTCTTTTTTTTTTTTTTTCTTTTTTTTTTCCCCCTTCTTTTCCAGAGGCTGTGAAATAACTGAAGCCGACGGAAAGGTGAAGTGCTGGGAGAGATGAAGGAGGCGCGTTTGAAGGCATTTTCTTCCTTTTTGTCACATCTCGCTGCAAAGCTTTTAATTCCTGGAGCTCAGTTCCTTCCTGGAAAGTCTGAGCCGCTGTGCTGGAGAGGGGTGGGCTCGCTGCGGGCTGTGGGGCTCCTGATAGCCGGGACAGGGGAGGGCAGAGGAGGAGGAAGGAGGTCCCGGTGCTCGGGCTGTGTAGGCTGGTTTCTGCCCCATCATCATCTCTTGGTCCCTCGTCGCCCTGGTGCCCACCCAGGACCGGGGATGGCTCTGCTCTCAGCCCTATCAGCACTTGAATTACAGAATCATTAAGGTTGGAAAAGATCTCCAAGATGATCAAGTCCAACTTTTGACCAACATCGACTATGTCCACTAAACCATATCATAGTGGCACATTTACTTGTGTTTTGATCACCTCCAGGGATGGTGACTCCACCCCTGCCCTGGGCAGCTGTGCCAGTGCTTCTCCACTCTTTCAGTGAAGAAATTTTTCCTAATATTCGACCTGACCCTCTCCAGGCACAACTTGATGCTGTTTCCCCCTGTCCTGTCCCTGTTCCCTGGGAACAGAGCCCAAGCCCCGCTGCCCCAGCTTCCCCCTCCTGTCAGGGAGTTAGAGAGAACGAGAAGGTCCCCCCTGAGCCTCCTTTCCTCCAGGATGAGCCTTCCCAGCTCCCTCAGCTGCTCCTGGTGCTTCAGTCCCTTCCCCAGCTCTGTTCTCTTCCCTGGACACACTCCAGTCCCTCAAAGTATGTCTTGTTGTGAGGAGCCCAGAACTGCCCCCAGGATTTGGGGTCATGCCGGGATCCAGGACCAGTGATAGATGGAGACAAGAAGAGTCAGTTCTGCTCCAGCCTCAGCAGAGCAGTGTCCATCCCAGCAGGGGACACAACCCACCCTGGTGCCACCAGGACAGGCAGTCAGGGCACATCACCAGCAATGTGGGCACCATGATATGACCCTGAGGGACGTGCTCTGGGGACCCTGTGTGAGCAGGGAGCTTGGACTGGATGACCTCCAGTGGGCCCTTCCAGCCTGAACCAGTCTGTGATTGATAGAACCACAGAATCACAGATGGGTTTGGGTTGGAAGGGACCTTAAAGCCCATGTTGTTCCACCCCCTGCCATGGGCAAGGACACCTTCCAGTAGCCCAAGTTGCTCCAAGCCCCGTCCAACCTGACCTTGGACACTTCCAGGGCTGGGGCAGCTACAGCTTCTCTGGGCAACCTGTGCCAGGGCCTGCCCACTCTCTGAGGTGTCCCAATAGCTGGGGGAGGTCATTTTCTGCACCCCTTTTGAGATGTGATAATCTGGGCATCAGCACATCCTGCTCGGTGTTGGAGGATCGGCAAGAAGAATCAAACAACATTTACAATGTGAAAAAGGGTCTGAAATAAAATTTTCTTGTTTGCAGGGGGAAAACGTGGGGTTTTTTAAGGAAAAATGATGATTGGAAAGTTGACTTTGTGCTCCATTTGTTTGCTTTGGGAGAGCTGCACTCCCTGATAGTCCAATGCATTTTTCTCTCCTAAATAACAGAAGCCACAGAACAGGTCCAGGAGCAGAGATACCTGAAGAAGCAAGAGGAAAGCACAGGGACAGAGATACCACCACCCCTACACAGCTTTCCCTGGAAGGAAGCCCTGCTCACCCCATCCACACTAAGAATCTCCACTGCCTTTTCCCAGGGGAGGGTTCCCCAGCGAGGCAGCAAAAGAGAGGGTCCCACTGAGCAGGACCCACTTCTGGACAACCTCGTAGCACCCAGAAAAGTGACATTTCCAATATTTCTGCTCTGTTTAAAAAACAAAAGAGGATTGTGCTGAAAAGGTCTGATTTACAGCCCAATCCCCCTTGGCTCTGACCAGACTCCTTGGGAGCTCCCCTGTAGCTTGGATCTGTGACACTGAAATTCCACCCATTCCCTTGGGAATCTTCAGTCATGACCCACAGCATTTTTTTAAACTAAAATCACCACAAACCATTCCCCAGAAATGATCCTGGCTCCTTCTCTTTGCAGCCCTTCTGCAGCACCACCAAACACATCTGCATGGCTGGGAAGACAACTGTGGTCCTGCAGGAAGAAGCTCCTTGTGCAAGATTCATTGAAGGTTTTTTATATCCTTTTTTTTTTTATTTCCCATTTGCAGGTTGCTGAGAAGCTGATCCTGATTTCTGCAAATGAATTTGTTATCTGCAAGTGTTCACTGAATAGTTTATGCAAACAAATTTCAGCCCATAGGGTGTTTGCAAACTGTTCATTTCATGGTATGTGATTAGTAGAAATGGTCAGAAAATGGGTGCAAAACAATTTTTACGAGCTGTCCTCAACACCCAGGCTCCTTCCGCCTCCATTTCTATCAGTCTTTTTTCTTTTTTTTTTTTTTGTCTTTTTTTTTTTTTAACTGAAATTAGAAAAATGTCAACCAGCACATGATTAGTTGAACTTTTCATTCTTCATTTCCAGCTAAAAGCTCTAAAAGGAGGGCAGCTGATGCTCACAGAAAGAGCAGACACAGACTCACAGAATCTCAGAATGGTTTGGATTGGAAGGGACCTTAAAACTCATCCAGTTCCACACCTGCCATGGGCAGGGACACCTTCCACTAGCCCAGGTTGCTCCAAACCCTGTCCAACCTGACCTTGGACACTTCCAGGGATGGGGCAGCCACAGCTTCTCTGGGCAGAGGAGAGGTTGTGGAGGCTTATGAGGCTGTAGTTTTCCCTAAAGAAAGAGGGATAAGTCCCCCTGGAGGGATCCTCCACCCAGACCCTGTTCCTGGTGCCAGGTCAGTGATGAGGGTGTCTGATCACCAAGGTTGAGCTGGGCACCTTCTCCCACTCCCAGGGCCCAACACCATTCCTCATTCACCAAAGCTTTAACTGCAGCACCCCTGGGTCACCCCTTGCTGGAGATCTGCTGAATATCCCAGAGGGAACAGTTGCCCAGAGAAGCTGTGGCTGCCTCATCCCTGGAAGTGTCCAAGGCCAGGTTGGACAGGGTTTGGAGCAACCTGGGACAGTGGAAGGTGTCCCTGCCCCCTCCATGGCAGGAGGTGGAATGTGATGAGCTTCAAGGTCCTTCTCCACCCAAACCATTCCATGACTTCATGAAATCCATTCCCTTCACCCCTCCTGGAGCTGCAGCATCCGTGCCATGGACACAGTTTCCATTGCAGGTCCACCCCTGTGCTGGGAAGGTCTGAGGGACATAAAGGTGGTGCCAAATGACCTGATGGTGATGTCCCAGAGGTGAGACCCTGGAGAAGCTCAGTGCAAGCCTGTCCAGAACCCAACTTCAATGCTTGGAGTACACAGGGGTCCCAGAGGTGGCACGGGGGGCCCAGAGGTGGCACGGGGGGCCCAGAGGGGGCACAGGGGTCCCAGAGGTGGCACGGGGGGCCCAGAGGGGGCACAGGGGTCCCAGAGGTGACACAGGGGGCTCAGAGGTGGGACAGGGGTCCCAGAGGTGGCACGGGCAGCTCGAAGCAGAGCCGGAGGCTCCCCCGTGGGTTTTCCAGCACTGACAGAAAATGGTGCCCGGAAGATTTATTCATTTACCGCATCTGGTAATTACATTTCGGCAGGTGGTATGTGGGGCCTGGATCCGTTCCACGCACACCAGGCTCGGGGAGGCTCCAATCCCACGTTTGATAAATCTCAGAATAGAATAAATAAATAAAATCAACAGTCCCCAGCTGCGAGTGCGGAGGAGGCACATCCTCTCCTCGTGCAACACGCTCCCCGTGCCTCCCCCGCGCCAGGGCTGGGATGGAGAGCTGCCCCCTCCTCTGGGGAGGGGATTCTCTGGTTCTGACGGTGCCAGCACCGGCACAGGCACCAGAGGATGCCGAGGCAGTGTGGGTGGAGCAGGGGCACCGGGACCAGCTCTGCTCCCGGAGTTACCTGTCTGGCAGGGGAAAGCGTAGGGGGCAACCAAGGAGGGCAGAGAGAGCCAGCGGTGGGAGCATCCAGAGGTTAATGAGAGAGAGATGAACCAGGAATTGGTGTTGAGAAAGGGGATGGCCCGCGGAGCCCTGCATGGCAAGAGCCAGCCGGAGGAGCACATGGGGCAGAGGATGCTCAAGGGGGTGAGAGGACCGGGAAATGTTCAAAAAATGAGTAGACACGACACTTAGATTAGTGGGCATGGGGTTAGCCAGCTGAGCATTAGACTTGATGACCTTGAAGGTCTTTTCCAGCCATAAAGACTTCCTGATTCCATGGCAATAGTGCTGGGAGGCAGGGAGGGGACATCTCCAGGAGCCTGGCTTGGCTGAGGGGACACTCCAGCTGGCACACAGGGCACCACAGGCACATCCCATCTGGTGTCCCCGGGGTTGCATGGGGTGCTGCAGGGCAGGACATGTGTGTCAGGGTCCTGGAAGGAGCATCTCTGTGAGGAACAGGGCTGAGGACGAGGAAGGCTGGACCATGGCTTCCTCTCCAAGGGATCTCAGACTTTCCAGGGCTGTCCTGGCAGGAGGGGTGGTGGTGCCAGGGCGTGGGCACTTCCCCCACGTCTGCATGACGCAGGATGTGTAAGCACAGCTGGATGCTCACACCCAGCCCAGGGCATGGAGATGTCCTGGCCTGCAGGGGCTCAACAGGGACAAGGCTGTGCTCTCTGCCTGCGCTGGGTGTCTCTAAGGGGTGCTGGGGGTTTCTAGGGGGTGCTGGGGGTCTCTGGGGGGGGGTGGGGGTCTCGGGGGGGTGCTGGGGTTATCCTGCAGGCAGACATCCAAGGCAGGAGCCCATGGAGGGCACCACGTCCCACAGCACCCGGCGAGGTGCCGGCACAAAGACTGCGGCTGGGTTTTATTTTTATACTTCACCTCCCTGCCCCCTTTGTAGAAATGACATAATTATGGGGATTTAATGTTCCACTGCGAAATTTCTTCATTTTTCAGGATAATTTCCACTATTTCATCAAGGAATAATTAATTGCATTGTCTTTAATCAGTTGTTTTACAAATCCAGCAGCGCAAGAAATTTTCATAGCCAGACAATGCAGGCAGCTGCTCTTCCCTTCTGGGTGTATTAATGAACTGAAAGAGCTTGAGCTGGAAAAAAAATCGGCTGGCAAAAAAAGAAATCTATTGACAGAGACACTGAAAAGATGACAGTGTAATTCTTTAATATGTGTGGTTGGGAGGGAGAGGGGAGACATGGAGCCAGGTGTGAGGGCAGGAGGATTTGGGCTGCTGGTGCTCGAGGCTGCAAAATCCTTCCTCTCCCAGGTCCTTGGCATCCGATTTTAATGTGGGGGTGTGAACACATGAACATGTAGATGCAAAATAAATCATAGAATCATGGAATGGTTTGGATTGGAAGGGACAAAGCTCATCCAGTTCCAGTCCCTGCCATGGGCAGGGATACTGTCCACTAAACCAGATTGCTCCAAGCCCCATCCAACTTGGACACTTCCAGGGAAGATGAATTATCTAAAAATGCCTCTAAGTGTGAAGATGTACACATGCAAATGCACAGATGTTTATTAAAGGGCCAAAATTTGATTTAAAAGCCGCCTAAAAGCAAAACCAAAGCCCTCCTGACCCCGAGGCAGGGGATGTGATGGATGTGCTATGGATGGAGTCAGCACTCCAGCCTGACTTTTCTCTCAGCCCTTTCCATCCCTGTGTTTCCCAGTCAGAGTTACCCCTCTGGGACACAGACTAGGCCCCATGGAGATCCCAGGGATGCTATTGCATCAAGTCCAAAGTTGTCCTCAAAGCTCCTTGCTCTAGCATCTCTGGGGGTCTCATCTCTGCTCCACTGCCTTAGGGTTTCCAGCACCAGTTCTGGCATCTCCTGCCTGCCCTTGCACGGCTCCAGATACCCCATGCCATACTCTGAGCTAAAATGCAACAAAGAGGAGCCAATAAGTGATGAGACATCCCAGACCCCTCAACCTTCCCTTCTCCAGCTCAATGCAAGGCTCAGATGCTTGAGGTGCATGTGGGAGGGAGTGAGACCATAGAATCACAGAGGGTTTGAGTTGGAAGGGACTTTGGAAGTCACCTAATTCCATCCCCCTGCCATGGGCAGGGACACCTTTCACTAGACCAGGTTGCTCCAAGCCCCATCTAACCTGGTCTTGAACACTTCCAGGGAGGGGGATCTGGTGGTCTCTGTGGACATCACAATCCACCCAGGTTCCAGGGTGTATTTTCCACCTCCATCACTGTGGTTAACTTTCTCCATCCCTTAGCACAGTGCAGTGGATGATGGAACAAGACAGGGCAGTGAAACACCACTGAGGTCTGCCCATGGCCCCACACCACAGGGTTGGGTGGATGTTCAGCCCTCCCAGGGAGGGCCCATATCAAGGTCCAGTTCTTCCATCTGGCCTGTGAGCTACAGATCTCATTGCAAAGTGCAGCTGGGAGTGTGTCATTGTCAAGGCTGAGGATATGACAGACCTTTAACAAGCTGCTGCTCCTGAACTGCCCTGTGCCAGGGCACTGCCCAGCCCTGACTCCTCCTCCCCTCCTGGGCACAGCAATGCCAAGACCCGGGTGAGAGACCCACATATGGGTGCCTGAGCTCTACAGGGGAGTTAAAGCACCATTCCTCTTGCTGTGGGCATGTCTCTGTCTGATATATTCACCACTGCAGTCACTGGCACAGCTGCCCAGGGTGGAGTTCACCATCCCTGCAAGTGTTCCAAAGGATGTGGGGACATGGTTTAGGGGTGAACACATCAGAGCTATGTTAATGTTTGGACTTGATGATCTTGGAGGTCTTTTCCAACCTTAATGAATCCATGATCCTATTCCAGTCCTTGCACAGCACTTCCCATCAGAAAATCTGAGCAGACTTTACAAGGGGGATCATGACATTTACCCTAAAAGGGCTCTGCACAGTGTGCTGGATATTTTTGGCACAGATACAAGTATGGCCATACTCAGCGTGCTCTACAGTTGATCAACAGCCCTGCAGGGGCCAAATAACCTTGATTTAACTCAATTCAGAGAGGGTAAAGGGCCAGGCTGAGGCCAGGAGGTTGGAAAAGGAAGGAAGGGTTTTCCACGAGTCTTGTTCTGATTTCAGTTGGAAAGCAATTGTATGGATGTGTCCCACAGATGGATGTGTGGAGGGGCAGCCCTAGGAGAGACCCAGGAGTGGGGGAGGATGTGCTGCAGCACTTCCAACCGAGATGGGCCAAACTGCACTGCAGCATCCAGCACTGGCAGCTCTGCTCCACACACATGGGGTTGGTTTTCTGATGAGAATGCTCTGAGCCTTTGGGAATTGTTTGCATCCAAAGATAGTTTCCCAGCTAGCCAAGGATAGCCAAGGATGGAGCTGCTGCAGCCCTTGCAGTGCCCTGGCTGGCTGTGGGTGCTGGCTGTGAGAGGGTCCAGCTGAGAGATGGAGATCAAAGGCCATAACCTGGAGAAACTTCTGGACCAACCAATCCCTCTGGAATCACAAGGAATCATGGTTTTCTTTGCTCAGAGGGTAATGAGTCCCTGGCACAGGTTGGACAGAGAAGCTGTAGCTGCCCCATCCCTGGAAGTATCCAAGGCCAGGTTGGACAGGGCTTGGAGTAAGCTGGGATAGTAAAAGGTGTCCCTTTCCCTGGCAGGGGGGTGGAACAATATGCTCTTTAGACCAAACCACTCTGTGATAATATGATTCTATTTATCTTTAGAGAGAGAAGGGGGCAGTGCTGCAAGTGGCAGTGTGCTGTAGTTTTCAGATGGTTTCAAGCACATCTGTTTGCATATATGTGACAGACAAGGATCCGGGCTGGTGGGGTTTTCCCTCTGTATCTGTTGCAATCAGGTGTCTGAGAGTTTTCCTCAGAGGCCTCAGTGACAGTGTTTGGAGCTGGTGTTTGGAGCGAGGCCCCTATTCCAACAGGGAAGGTCATTGTCAGGCACTGCAGAGACACGAGGCTGCAGCAGGAGGGTCTGGGGGCATCGCTCCCCCACAGCCAGAGACAAGCAGCTGCACCAGAGATAACAAAAAGATAAGGACCCCCCTTCTATCCCTCCTGCCCTTGCTCAGGTGGAGAAGAAATAAGAAAAGGATTTAATCCTGCTTATCTGAGCAGAATGGGACAAGCTGGCTCATTCTCCAGCAGCCCTGTGGAAGCAGAGCCCCGCAGAGATGAGAACAGCCAGCGGAGAAGCGGGACAGCATCTGCCCTCGTTTGGGAGCAGCGGGGGTGAAGGGAGAGCGCCGGCGATGGGAGGAGGCGCCGAGGATGTGAGGGAAGATGCACGGCCGGGGACAGCCCAGGCTTTCCCAGCCGAGCTCGGGAACACCTCGCGCTGCCGCAAACAGGCACGCTGAGCTGGCAGCGTGTGGATGGCGCCGTGGGGATGGAGGGATGTGCTGCGGGTCCGGGCTCTGCAGGCAGAGCGGGATGGAGACACGGCGGGAGCCGCGGAGTCACCTCGGCTGGGCTTGTGTGCCACCACCAGGATGTTTGTGCCACGCTGGCTCCCTGGCACAAAAGCCATACCGAGTTACACACACACAAGTGCCCAGGAGGGCTGAATTTCTAATTCCCTTCATGAATATGCACAGTAAGTACCAGTGCATTCTCCAATCCGGCCCTGGCAGCAGAGCCATGTGATTTAACATGACTGATCACCCTGTACTCAACACAGAGCCCACACTAAATACCCGCAGGATTCACAGAGTTAAATTATTTGAAGGAAAATGTAGCTCTCACATAATTTTCCGTAACAATCACTACAATCGCAGGCAGCCTGCAAATATCCTGTGCATGAAAAGGAGCTGATTCTCTCTGGGGAACTTCTTGCCCTGCTCTCAGAATCAGCCTCCTAAAGCAACACCTTCAACAGGTTTCTGTATGAGAAGTGTGGTCTTCGTTATCAAACTGCTTTATACAGTTATCACCTCAAACTCCTCTGCAGCGTAAACATATCATTCCTGGGAGAAGCTGTCAGGGGAGTGCCAGGCTGCAGCCTGCAATTAAAGCCCCAAACAATACAGCCCCATAAATCACTGGCGCTATGGCCGGGCAGTGTCGCCAAGCATGGAGTGAGGATCTTAATTACATTTAGACCAAACAAGTAGTAGATTATTTATGGGATACTGTAAGTGCTTGACAATGGGTAGAAAGTCATTCCACACGCATCCCTGGGCATTTCGGAGTCCGGATGAAGAGGTAGAGAAAGAGAGGGAAAGAAGTAGAGCCAATATCCATCATAGAGCAGGATTGGAAGGGAAAGAGCTGTTGCTTTAAATAAGGCCCAATTGCATCATCAATTTAAAAGCAATAGCAGCAGCTTCTGAAGAAAGCAGCAGCTGCCACAGGTGGCCAAACAGCTGGAGAGCTGCCAGCACCCACAGAGTCACCAGGATCCTTGGTGCTTTGTCACTGTACGGCACGTTTTTAACCCTTCTGCTCTATATCCAGGGCTGGGAAGAGCCTTTCTGCACCTAAGGACTCTGCAGTGCTCTGGGAGGTGCTGGGGGTTTCGTGGGGCAGGGCAGGATCAGGCCATCCCATACATTATCCATCACGCCCTGGAGCTTGCAGCTGGATTTTAGCACATTCTAGATGTGGCCAGGACTTGGAGGATGGAAACTGTCAGGGAAATCCCAGGGATCAGGTGGGGCCACATGCACCTCTCTCCAACCAGAGACCACCTCAGGGCTCATGGATCCTTCAGAGTGTCGCTGTGCTTGAGCCCCAGTTTAGTGCATCTTTCCTGTCCCGTGACCCTGGAAAGCAGAGACTCCTCTTTGCTCAGTGAAAGTTTCAGGAAGACTTATTCTTGCCCCCACACTGTGTAGACACAGGAATCTTTCTGGGAAAGCTCTTTGCTCACAAGAGTTTTCTACATAGAAAGATACTGAGACCCAGGTGGGTCTGTCCCAGTGCTGAAACAGCCCCTCTAAAGCTGTAAGAGGGTCAGTAATATTGCCTGTGGCTGTACTGCAGGCTTTCAGTTCCCACCCTCTCTGACCTATACAGCCAGGTCAGGGTGTCAGAGAATGCCTGTCCATGTTGTCACATCCCATGTTGTGTGACTGGACTCACAATATGAAATTAGAGAATCAGAGAATCTCCTGGGTTGGAGGGGACACACAAGGATCATCCAGTCCAACCCTCAGCCCTGCACAGACACCCCAGCAATCCCACCCTGTCCCTCAGAGCTTTGTCCAAACCCTCCTGGAGCTCTGGCAGCCTTGAGGCCATGCCCACTGCCCTGGGGAGCCTGGTCAGTGCCCACCACCCTCTGAGGGAAGAACCTTTTCCTGAGATCCAACCAAACCCTGCCCTGACACAACTCCAGCCATTCCCTGGGTGCTGTCACTGGTCACTCAGAGCAAAGATTGAAGCTGCCCCTTGGGAGGAGCTGCAGCCCCTGATGAGCTCTGCCTTCCGTCTGCTCTGCTCCAGCTGAACAAATCAACATGCCTGATCTCCCTGTATGACCAAATGCCACCAGGCTGTTTGGCACAGGGTGCAGTGCTTGTTCCCCCCATGTATCAGGGAAGGGATGGAGCAAGGCAGCAGTGGAGATGCAGGTGGGCTCCAGGGTAGGATGGTGTGAGGACAGACAGCTCATCCAGCCTGTTGCTGGGAGCCCTGGGGCTGTAGGAACATCGTCAACGCCATGAATGTGGCTCCTGCTCACATGAGGAGGGAGCTGCCTCTGACCCCTCCAACAGCAAACCTCAGGCAGTGACCTCAGCAGCCTTCCCCAGCCCTGGCTGCAGTCAGTGACCTCAGCAGTGCCTGTCCCCAGCCCTGGCTGCAGTCAGTGACCTCAGCAGCCTTCCCCAGCCCTGGCTGCAGTCAGTGACCTCAGCAGTGCCTGTCCCCAGCCCTGGCTGCA
>JAWWEW010000060.1:1279464-1296288 GCA_035583185.1 Anabacerthia variegaticeps
GTCAGTGACCAGCTGCTATCTCCCAGTTGTCACCACAGGTTTGTCTGCTGATGCACCCTCTGCTATGGCACAAGGCACTCAGCCCTAGGACTCAGGGCCGTGGCACAGCAAGGGCTGGCTGTCCAACAGAGCTTTGGGTCCAGATCCTCCCTCTGCCATCCTCCACAGCCTGGGGCATGTCAGCAGGGTCGGGTTTTGCATTCAGACATCGGAGCTCCTTGTCTAGACAGTGTCAGGCCAGGGTGGGTGGCTGGTGGGGTGTCCTTCAGCCCAGGGCTGACCAAAGTAGGTCAGATGAGTCTGTTCTACCAGCAACTGTTTATTGCTATTGACCCTCTGGCATGGGACATGTAGTCCAGCTGAGCTGCCTGAAATCAGGCAAGGTGATCACATCCTACATCTCCAGGAGCCTTGGTTCTTCTGCAGGCAATTTGGCTCCCTGTCCTATCCCCTCTGTGTCTGAGTACTCAGAAGTGGCCACAGGGTTTGTCAGGCTCCTCACACCATGACTGTGAGCTTAGGAGCAATTCCAGACAGCAAGTTTGTGTTTCTTTTAGGACAGATCCAATGCTCTGGCACAGCATTTCAGACCAAGAAGGGTGATGTGGGCAGTGCCATCCATGCCTGCAGCACTGAGGACCATGTGCATCAGGAATGGGTCACAGACCCCCAGGTGTGTGCACCCCTACAGTCACTGTTTTGACTTAGCTGAACTAAATGTTATCCTTCTGCTCTGCCATGGCACCCTGGGTGTGGAGTGCAGTGGGGCAGCCCCATCCCAGCACCTGTGGATGGGGAGGGGGCTGGGCTGTCTGCAGAGAGGTGAGCCAGGATCGTTCCTGGGTCTGGGAAAAGCCGTGAGCGAGGCCAGGACACCGGGTGTTGATGGAGGCAGACAACACAGAGCCCTAATTGCCCAGCAGACTGATTGATCAAGCTGACAAGCCCAGCTGATCTCAGGCGCTGGTCCAAGGCCAGACCATGCCACGAGGTGGCCAACGCTCCTGATTGATGCCAAGGTCATGGGAAGGCACAGGGAGGAGGAGGAATGGGGGCCCTCTCATTGCTGGGGATTATTCACCATTGCTGGACCCCAAGCAGCCATAGAGCTCCCTGTCCGGCACACTCCGTGCCCACGGCCAGCTGGGGACGGGGGATGTCCCGGTGCTCTCACAGGCTGGACCCCTCCACATGGTGCAAACCCCTCTGAGGAACTGGGAGTTAATGCTCTTCCCCCCCTTTTCCTGTCCCCGCTCTGTCTCAGCAGCCGACAGGCAGTAAAAGACCCTTCGCAGTTGTCAAGGCAACGCCGTATCACGGAGAGGTGCCGTGAAGTGGCAGCAGCCGAGGGCTCTGCTCCCCAGCCCCGCTGCTCTCCGGCTCCATCGCCTCCCTCCCGAGCCCGCCGTGCCGCTGACAGTGATGCTGCTCGGCGGGCAGGGGCAGCACACAGGGATGTGCCCGTGGGCTCCTGCACATCCCGCCTGCCGCTGGCCCCTCTGCTCGCCATGGGGGCTGGAGGGGATGTGGGACCACCCCACATGGTCCCTGCCCCACTGCCTTTGTGCCTCAGGCATCATCTCTGCCCAGACCCGCCTTCCCCACAGTGCTGTGACCCCACACCAGTCACCAACCCACGCCAAAGGCATCCACTTACCTGCTGCAGTGAGCCCTCTGTGAGCCTTCTCCCAGCAGATGGTCCGTGGGATTCCATGAGGGGCTCTTTGCATCCCATGAAGTCAGCAGGCCCACAACAAGCTGAGTGGTGTCCATGCTGGGAATCTGCCACAGGGAGAGAGGAACCCTGCTTTGGACCACCTGGCAGGCTCCCTACAGCTCACCCTTTTTCCAGGCTGCAGAGCAAATGCAGAAGGGATCCTGGAGTTCATCCTTCTTGGGGCATTTTTCCAGAGACAGATGCAACTCTGTTCATTGTCTCTCCATCCCCACTGCAGGCAAGAGCATCCCTCCTGTTGGGGGAACCAACAGCATCTTCTGGACATGGTGAAGCAGGTGGATGGGTCTTTGCAGGGTGTCTCCTACAGGTTAGGCTCCCCATAGAGACTGACAAAATCTGAAGACAAGGAGAGTTTCCTTCAGCAGCAACCCTCCTGGAAATTGGTTTCTGGAAATGCTGGATGCCTCCAGAGATGAGCAAGGAAAGGAGAAGCATCATGGATGGAGATGTGTGGATGGGCTGATGCCCAGGGCTCCACAGTACACACCTAGTGCAGAGTTCCCCATGTACTGACCTTGCAGAGCGTTCCAACCTCTCACCAGCTCTCAGGCTTTGGTCTGGACCATGTCCTGCTGGTCTCAGCACATCCTAGGCTGGCTTGGCTATGGCAGGAGCAGCCATAGGCATCTCTGCCCCAGATGCTGGCTCAGGCCATCTCCCCACAGTGGTGCCCAGGCACACATGGGAGCAGAGCTGCCAGAGCTGACATAGGCACACACTTGCTGGGCCTGTAAAGCCAGGAGGGAGGTGACATGTGGTCATCTCTGCTTGCCAGCAAAGCCCCTTTCAGCAGAGCTGGTGGGGGAGCCACACACATCCTGAAGGACTCCCAGACATGTCGGAGCTCATCCTTCTGCCTCCACAAAACCAGGGTGAGCAGCCCCCGTCCCACTTCCTTGTGCATGCGGGAGAAGCGCTGGAGGTTAGAAGGGAGCAACACCTGCACCCTCAGCCATCCAGAGCCACTATCTGAGCTGGGATCTCTGGAGCATCTTTGCCAAGTCACAGAGCAGCAGGACAGCCCTGGGAGCACTGGGAGCCAGGCATCGAGTCCTGCTGTTGGCACCACTAATGGTTGACTTCTGATAGACTGAGAGCTGGATACATGCTCTGGTCCCTACTAGGGCTCTGCTCAGTGTAGGGTGCTGTAGGGCCAGCCAGCTGCTGTGGACAGAAGCAGGGGGATCATTGCATGGGGCAATGGGTTTTGGAGCAGGGCAGTGCACTCAGGGACCTGTGGAGATGAGTAGGGGCCATGAGTCCTCCTCTTCAGTCCAGACACCCAGTGTTCCCATCTCCTTGGCTCCCCATGTCATCCTATTTGGCTCTGCCAGGCTGGCTTGTTCCCAGCACCCTGAGAGAAAGGTGCTAAAATGGGAGCCATGAACCTGGCCAGGCTGGGTGAGAACAGTGCTCAGCACAGGGTCCCTGGGAGCAGATGCTCGTCCTCAAAGGGTTTGGCATTTCCTGTTGCTCTTGGCTTGAGGGAAATGATTGCTCTGCTCAGAGGGATCTATAAATAGTCACTGCCCACTAACCTGCGCTCCCAGGGGCCAGGACGTGGCAGGAACACCGTGATTGCTGCCAGAGCTGACACCCAGCCCCCACCAGGGTCAGTACTGCCCAGCCTTCTCCTGCTTTCAGGAGGGAAGGACACCAAAGAAATTATTTTTTCTCAGGTAGACAGTGTCTGGGGAGGTCTGGAAGAAAGGAGGAGAAGAGACAGGATCTCTTTGTGCTGCACAGGCACTCCGGGGTGCCATTGTCCTCGTCACATCACTCATAGCTGAAGTCCCCTCCCATAGAACTGCTGTGCCTTGCCTGGGCAGGGGGCTACCTGTGCATCCCTGTGCCCCCGGCCAGGCAGTGGGCACTAAGGGCCCCCCACTTTTGTCCTCAGCACATCCTGGCAGAGCTGTCCCACTGTGCTGAGTGCACCCCTAGCAGCTGTGGAGCCACATTCCTGGCAGCAGAGTGCTGGGCAGGGACAGCCATGGACATCTCCCCACTTTGTCACTCTCCCCTTTGGGACAAAGAGTGGAAAGGACAGCAGAAGCAAAGAACTCAATGATGTTCTCATTCTGCTCCAGCTGCAGCCCCAGCACCTGGACTGGCCTGGAAGATGCTGTGGAACATCCTCTCAGAGTCACAGAATCATTAAGGTTGGAAAAGACCTCCAAAATCATCAAGTCTGACCTTCAACCAAATCCCACCATGCCCACTAGATCACATTGCAAAGTGCCATGTCCACTTGTGTTTTGAACACTTCCAGGGACGGTGACTCCACCACTGCCCTGGGCAGCCCATTCCAATGCTTCCTCTTTCAGTGAGGAAATTTTCCCTAATATCCAGTCTGAACCTCCCCTGGTGCAACTTGAGGCCATTTCCCCTTGTTCTATCACCTGTCACCTGGGAGAACTTCTTGGGACTGGTGTCTCTTCTCTGTTGGATGGGATGTGGGCTGGGGGGTGAGTGTTTGTCGAGACCTTCACAGCAGACACTGTCACCCCACAGAGACATGTGGCCACACTGACATGTGCCAGCCAGGGGGGCAGCAATGCCATCTGCACACTCAGGCACTGATGGACTTCACCCAGCTCTACAGTTCACCCAAACTCCAGTCACTGTCCTCTTGTCCCACCTTCTCTGTGCTCTTGTCCTGTGTCTCAATAGTTGGGAAGGCCAGGCCTAGAGAAGCTGTGGCTGCCCCTGGATCCCTGGAAGTATCCAAGGCCAGGTTGGACGGGGCTTGGAGCAATCTGGCTAGTGGAAGGTGTCCCTGCCCATGGCAGGGGGTGGAACTGGATGATCTTTCAGGACCCTTCCGACCCAAACCATTCTATGACCTTCCATGCTGGAGGTCTCTGCCCCTGTCCCCCTGTGTTCTGTCTCACTTTACCATTGTTGAGACATGTGCCACACCAGAGCCAGGCAGAGAGGCAGGTTCCTCCTGGAGTCATGTTTGGAGGGGCAAACACACTTCCATGGCTGGGAATAATGACAGCTTTTCCTTCTGGAGCTACTGACCCAGGGCCAAGTCCTCAGCCTGCTGAATGAGCAGTGGTGTCCCTGGGTTAACACCATCCCCATGAAGGGCTGATACAGGAGCTTTCCACAGCTTTACAATCCCAAAATTAAAAATTACAAGCCAGGGAAATTGGAAAAGAGTTAGAGGGAATGGCAGAAAGATCTGAGCTCTTGAATCACTTGGACTCAGACTCATAAAGGCTTAAAACCCACTGGAGCAATATACAACCAGCACATAGCAGGCAGCCTGCTTGGAGCTGCATCCTCAGCGTGGCCTTGGTGAGGCTCCCCCAGCCACATTCTCACAGCCATGACCCTTTCCACATCCATCTGCTCCTGGGGAGCTACTCCTGCCCCAGCACGGGGCTACCCCTCAGACTTCAAGCAGCCTGCCCCAAGTTTGAAGGAGATGCTGAGAGGTAACACCATCCCCATGAGGGATCAGCTGTGCTCTGTAAGCACAGCTGGGGTGATGGTGGCCCTTCCTCCCCACTGAACAGTCAGAGATTGCAAAATCAGCCCCAGGCAGCACTGGGATCAAAGCCATTTGCCACAGGAAATGACAGCACCGAGGAGGAGCCCAGAACCAGCCAGAGCCTGGGCACTCTCTGGCACACAGGATGCAGGTTCAGGTCTTGGTGAACCCTGGGCTGTCGATCCCCACCAGCCCGAGGTCTGGGGACAGCGAGGCCTCATGAAAAATCTTTTCCCCTGCAGTGGTTTGGCTTTGGGGGCACAGTTTGGGCACAGTTTCCTAGGGATGCCGCCGGGATTTCCCTGGATCAGGGAGGACAAAGGTTCAGAAGCTGTGCAGATGCTCTGCTGTGGCCGTGGCAGTGATGGGGAGGGGACCAGAGCAGCTGCCAGGGACAGGCAGGATGGGCTGGCGGGGGAGTCCCGCTGAAGAGGGGCCTTTCCAGGAGGGCGCGGATGTCGGCGGCGGGAGATCCTTAATGCATCTCCCACTGTGGCCCTGCCCGGATGACGAGCTGCCTCGGAAGGGAGGGGAGAGGACAGCCTCCCCACCCTGCCAGCTTGGAAAGCCTCACCCGAGCGATGCCAGGATGTGTTGCATCCCGTTGCCACGGTAACGGAGAGCTCCCGATGCTGGAGCGGCGGGTGCAGCCACGGCACGGGAACCACACACGGCACTGACCCCGCACCCGGGACGGGCACACGCAGGGACCCCGGTGGGACCCGGCGGTCACTGGGGCAGAGATGGGTGCGGGGCAGAGAGGTGGCACCGGTGTGTGCGGCAGCACTGAGCCCCCTCAGCACAAATCCGGAGCCTCGTACAGCCCGGCCTGAGGGATGGCGAGGCAGGAACCTGCTGGGATGGTGGGTCCAGGGCATCCTCACTGGGGTTGTGAGTGCAGAGGGGCTGCACAGGGCGAGCCCCGTGCACTGGGCTGGGCACAGCCGCTGGTGACATCCCCCTTCCACAATGTGGGGACAATCCTGACTGGTGCTGGGCCTCCCTTCCTGCACCAGCTGCTTTTGCAGCTTCCCTCCTCCTCAGCAAACCAGACTGGAGGATTCTCCCTAGAATCTCCCAAATCAGTTTAGACCCATCTGGTTTTGCTGCCTGAATGGGCACACATTGTGGCAGAGCTTGGGCTGTTCTCCCACGGTGTACAATGAAGGGTCCCTTTCCAAATCCTCGATGTCCATGTTTTCCCAAAGACAAGCAAAGGGCTGTGCTGCCCAAATGTGATTTGTGCCTCCTGGGATGTTTGGCACAGGGGACCACTCTCCGTGGGTGGATTCGAGGGAGGAGGAGCCTGTTCCTGTCGTTCATGATATTTAAGTGACACCTACGAGGCATCAAGGTCAAGGAAACCAAATTTTTCCATCTCAACTTGTTAGAGAACGGAAATGTTTTCCACCCAGCAGTGAATATTATCCCTTCTACTCCTCCCAGATGGAGTGATTACAGTTTTCCTCCCCCAAAAAAATGAGGACAAAAATTCGCTTGTGAATTTGCTATCATTTTCATCCCCCTTCTTTTCTTGGGGTAGAAAAGTGGATGGAAAGAAATAAGGTTTGAAGTAGGATAGAAAAAATCCTAGCCCCCAAAAAGCTGTGTTTGATTTAATGAAAAACTATGGGGGGAGGGTGAGGAGAAAAAAAAATAAAAAGGCTTCTTCCCATCCAAAATGAGCAACTTTCTCCCAACCTGCCTCATGTGAGAGAAGGGCAGCACAGTCTTTCCCCAGTCCCCCTCTCTGGGAGCACTGGCTCTTGTTGTCAGTGCTGAATCTCACTAGAAATTCATTTTCCAGCAGAATGTCTTTATGGTGGAGCCTTCCCCGTGTCACAGCAGCACTTTGCAGCCTCAGAAGCCTCTGAAGCCCCGGTTTAGAAGCAGAGTCATTTCTCCAGGCAGGAGCAGACATGATGCCAAGGGATGACCCTGCCCCACTGTACATCACACAGACAGGACAGCCCAAAGTGCTGCTGCACTGCAGAGCCTGATACAGCGCAAATCTTGTCTGGGGATACTCCGCCCCCTTCCCTCATTCCTCCCCCTCCGCCCCGCCCCCCCCCCCCAAAAAAAAAAAAAAAAAAGATTAATTCCTCTTCTAGCCAATTCCAGCTAATTTCTCCTGATGCATCCACCCAGCTCCAGTGAGATTTCACTGGAGGCATCAGGGTGGGGATATCAGGGTGGGGATTCAGAAACAAGAAGGAGTGAAATCTGCTCTTCTGGAAGCAATAAATGCCTTCTGCCTTTTCCAGGCAGTTCCTGACCTTGCTGCAGCTGATGGGCAAGTTTATGATCTTTCATTTTAGCTAAATGGAAGAGGCAATTATTCTTCCTTTTGGATTAAAGTAATTTTAGGAACAGGAATGCAAAGCAAGTGGAGAGCCTGGCAAAAGCCAGCCCAGGAGGAAAGCTGGGGTGTCCTAGGAGAACAATCAGAGGTGGAAGGGCTGGCAGAAGGCAACTGTAAAGCAAAGGGCAAGCAGAGACACTGGAGTGATGCTGGAGGAAAGGCAGAGAGACTGGACCATGACATTGCTATCAGGGGAATTGTCTTCTGCTATTTGTGCCACCTACACATGGTACAGACCCCCATCTCCAGTCCACATATGCCAAGAAAGGGTTCTGCCAGGGAAATCCCTGCTCCTTCATCGCTGGGAACAGTCTACTCTGGCCTCAGGGCTTGCACATCACTCAGACTAACGTGATAACTACACAGAAAAATCCCTGATGCGTTTGAGCATCTCTGCCCTCCCCTGCTCCCCTTGCAGGGCCCTGGCTGCCAGCTGCTCTCCAGCTTCCACCCCAGAGGAAAATACATCAACCACAGCAAGTGGTTGGGAAGAGGAAAGGGGCCTCTGAGCTCATCTGGACAGGACACAAGCACAGCTCAGGGATCAGAGGCCTCCCGAGCCCTGGAGCAGGGCAGATCTGGAGCAGATTTCATAGGAACATGAGTCCTCACATCCTCTCCACACATGTTCCCACCCATCAGCAGAAAGGCAGGAGGAGGTTGAGAGCACCAGCCCTGTGCTTAGATTGCAGTGAGAATTTGGGCAGTTCTTCCATCAACCCCCTGCTCTTGCCCCATGCTGTGCCCTCAGCTGTCTGACCCCAGTGATGAGGGAAGCCATGCAGGGCACTGGAGCAGGATGGTGCCCTTTCTCCTGCTCCAGGTGACAGGCTGGCACCTCCCTGTAGCCTGGCACAGGCTGCTCTGAGACAGCACCTGCATGAAGCCAACCTGGTGCTCCTGCACCTCACCACTGAGGATGTGCAACTCAGCTCGGGCAGTGCTGCCAGCACAAGCTCATCCAATGCCATCAGGAGGTGCCCATTTCTCATCATGAGGTGGAGAGAAGCAACATCTCAAAGAGAAGAGGCACCCTGTAACCCCTGCAGGGCCAGGCTGAGGGTCACTGATGTGCAGTCCTGCCACCTCATCATTATCATCCTCACTTCCTTCACACCCATGGGCAAACCTGCTGGGGTCCTGCAACAGAGAAAACCTCATGTGGTCACTGCTTAGGGAAAATGTCTGCCTCTTTGGTCCAAAATAAAGCAAAGATGAGTTAATGTGGATTTCCCTGTAGATCAGTTCTGACCCAGACCCTAAAACTTGCAACATGCCAGGGCCCTGCTGTTCTTCCCCAGAGCGATGCTGCAGCACAGTTTGTCTTGGTTCTTTGCTCTTCCCTCCCCAAGGACACCCTCAATCCTGAGCATCTCTTTCCATGCTTTTCAGTGCCTTTGCTGCCTGTGTTTCTGATCCATCATTTTGCAGCAGCAAAATCGTCTGTAATTGGCTCCTTGGGAGAGACACGGCCACGGGGTGAAGATGCAGGAGCACCAGGGACTTGAGGAGGCACAGGATTAACATCTCCTGAAATACAGGAAAATCTCAGGAGTCATTTGACTACTTGCTGGAGCCTCTCCAAATTACTCTGAACAAAATCTCCCCAGATGGGTGAAGATTCTCCAGCTTTACACAAACCCAGCACACAGACATGTGCTGGGGTTGTATCAAGAAGCACAAAAGAAAGGTGTTGACTGATTGGAATGAGTCCAGAGGAGGCCACTACACTGACACAGGGCTAGAACCCCTCTGCTCTGGAGCCAGTCTGGGAGAGCTGGGGATGTTCACCTGGAGAAGAGAAGGTTCCAGGGAGACTTGAGAGCCCCTTCCAGTGCCCAAAGAGGCTCCAGGAGAGCTGGAAAGGGACTTGGGACAAGGGATGGAATGACAGGACAAGAGGGAATGGCTTCTCAGTGCCAGAGAAGAAATTTAGATTACATAGATGGAAGAATTTCTTGGCTATGAGGATGGAGAGGCCCTGGCACAGGTTACCCAGAGAAGTTGTGACTGCCCCATCCCTGGAAGTGTCCAGGGCCAGGCTGGATGGGCTTGGAGCAACCTGGGCAGGTGGAAGGTGTCCCTGCCTATGGCACAGGGTGGAATGAGATGATCTTTGGGGTCCCTTCCAACCCAACTGCTGCTGGGGTTCCATGACTGTATGACATACATGTACTCATGTGCACACAACACACAGATCCATGTGCACGTGCAAACACACACCATCTCACACAGTTGTGTACACACAAGGTGCACCTTCCTGTGAACACACACTCCCACGTGTATCCAAGAGCAGAAATCAGGTTAGTTTGTGATCCCTGGTGTTTCAGGGTGGTCAGCCCAGAATCTGACCCCCCCCCATGCCCTGCCCGGGGCCGTGCCCATGCCCCACTGCCCTCTGCACCAGACGAGCACAAGGGTGAGGATTTAGGGATGTGCGAGGGGCTGAGTGCACAGCTCTGGTCACACACCATCAGCTCACTGAGGGCAGAGGCAGGAGCGGCCCACAGTGGCTGAATCGCCACCCAAGGGGTCACTGGCCTTTCTCCTGTGACCCACACACACACCAGCAAACCACAGCCCTCACTGCCACTCACTCTCACACCTGCAGCCCTGATGCTGCTCCTGCCATGGCACAAACTCCTCATCCCCTCTGAGGCTGCCTGGAAGAAAGGTTTCTTCTAGGGAAAAGTCCAAGCAAATAACAACTGTTGAATTGAGATGTTTTTCTTTTGGCAGTGAAAAGGTGCAGAACAAATATGCTTTTAATAAACATTTTGACTGAAATTGAGCTTTCTCACGGCAGCTATTTAATTTTGTCATAATTGCATTTTTCAACCCGAAAAATAGGTGTTTGATCAGGTGACTGGGATATCACTGAGCTTCACATCCTGGATAGCCAGGCCCTGTAGGTATGAGTAAAGGCTCAGGGCATGGCACTGCTGCCTGCCCAGCACGGGCTGGCAAAGGGGAGGGCAGGGCAGGGGTTTATTGCCCGCTGGCCCCTCATTTCCAGGGCTGCAGGTGAGGGCAGCCAAGCCCCTGCTCCCCTCAAGGCCCTGTGAGATGACAGGCTGTGCACAGGGATTGTCCCTCACAGACACCACAGTCCTGCTCTCCAGGCAGCCTTGGGCAAGTGGCACTTCCCGCTGTGCCTGGCCTTCACCTCTCATCTCCAGAGCTGGTAATATCAGTCCTGTAGTCCAGTGGAGCTTGCTGAGCTGGGGTGATGCTGGCACTTCTGCAGTGGGAAAAGCCTGGAGAAGAGGCTTTGGGGTAGCATAATGGCAGCCTTGCAGTGCCTGAAGGGACCCTACAAAAAACATGGAGAGAGACAATTTACAAGAGCCTGGAGGGGCAGGACAAGGAGGGATGACTGAAAGAGGGCAGGGTTAGATGGGATATTGGGAAGGAATTCTTTACCAAGAGGGTGCTGAGGCCCTGGCACAGGTTGCCCAGAGAAGCTGTGGCTGCCCCATCCCTGGAAGTGTCCAAGGCCAGGGTGGATGGGGCTTGGAGTGACCTGGGTAGTGGAAGGTGTCCCTGTCCACGGCAAGGGGTGGAATGAGATGGTCTTTGAAGTCCCCTCCAATCCAAACCATTCTGGGATTCCATGACTGTGACTGGCCATACCCTGGACCAGTATCCCTGTGGCACCTCTTGCTGCTCTACGTCAGACGCTGCTGGTATGGAAGTGGCTGGTATTGCTCTTAGTGCTGTGCAGACTGAAGGCAGTCCAGCCTTTTCCTGGTCCATGAGTTTTACAGACAGGCTTCTGCCCCTTGGTTTGCCTTTCTTTCTCCTTCCCAATGCAGCTCTTCCCCTTCCCCAGCCAGTTCAGTCCACGCAGGCTGCACTGAGATGGGGCACATGGCCTTTGTGCCCCCGGAGGGATGTTGGGAGTCCTTCCCTGGTCCTGCAGAACCCTGGCTCACGGAGGCTCGGGCTGGCTGGTGGCTTGGAGGCCTGATGGTAATAAATGAGTCAGGAGCACATCTGCACACAGCGGAGACGCTCCCTGCCAAGTCGCTGCACTGCAGGACCACTCTCATCTGTCTCTCTTTAACAGGAACAAATGGAAATGAGCGAATCAATTAACACAGCACATTAGCAAAATGTCAGAGCCTCCCAAACGCACTTAACCCTTCCCTCTGCCGGCCTGTGCCAGCAGCCCAGCACGGGCTGAGTCAGCAGGGGGGGCATCCCAGCCAGCTCCTGCCACAGGGGCTGCAGCCAGCAGAACCTCTGCCCATCTGCCCAGAGAGCAGAGCCTGGAGCTGGGATCACCGCAGGGACCACCTCATGGGGATAGCACGGCAGTGGGAGCTGTGGGGCTGGGGATGGTGGCTTGCTGCCAGGGGGACCACAGCACAGTGCAGCTGGCTTGCAGCTCCTGCAGACCCCCTTCCTGGCTGGGCAGAGGCAGCAGGGAGCAAGTTTCCTCTGGATCAGAGGGACGTGTCTGGGTGACAGCTCCTTTATTTCTCCACAGGCTCATCCTTGCCTGGAGAAACCCCAGTGAGGGCATGATGCGGCCGAGGTATCCCATATGCAGAAGCCCATGCTGGTGGAGAAAGGTGCTGAGCTGGGCTGGATCAGGCCAGAGAATCAGCATAGGGCTGGGCTTTCCTGCTGGGATGGGTTACAGCTCTGACCCGCTGTGCTACTGTGGGACATGGGATTGCCAGCTCTGAAGATCCCTTGTTACTGCAGAACAGCCCCTGCACACGTGTGAGCAACAGGAGCACTGAGCCCTCTCTCCTCCTCTGTGCCAGCAAGTGTCACAGGCAACAGGAGAGCTGTGCTAAAACATAATAAACCCTCATCAGCTAATTAATAATTAGAGACACTTGTGCCTGAAAGCCTGGCTCCATTGGTGGGATGATGATGCACCTCAGCTCTCCCACCAGGCACAACATCAGATCTCCAAACCATGCAGGATCTCAGGGCTGGCGTGTGCCCGGGGTGCTGGTGGTCCCAGTCTGCAGGACATGGAGAGCTCCCAGTTTCCCAGTTGCAGCCACAGTGGGCAGAGCACATCTCACTTCTCCCAGCATGTGTTTAAGTTACACGTGCCAGGGCCTGGGTGACCTCGGTCAGGGTCCCATTTCACCCCATGGAATCAGGGCATGGCCCTGTGCCTGGCTGCAATTCTCACACCGTGTGAGAAGCTATTCAAGCTATTCCCTCATTTCTGTGGGACACAAACAAGACCCTGAAATCTCAAAATGGGTTGAAATGAAGATTCCCCACTCAATGGTCCTTCAGAGCTCTGGCCTGCAAACAGAAGACCTGATGGGAGCAGTCTCTCTGCATCCACTCCCTGGGATTGTGAACTTGAAACTTCCTTAATAAAAGTCTTCAGGGGTGTGGAAATAAAGGCAAACTTGTAGCATAAGTAAGGGGAAACCACAGATGTTGTCAGCAGTGTCTGGTCCTTCAGTGGGTGTCTCTGAGCACATCTCCACTGTCACTCCTTGTCCCCATGAAGGCACTGGTGCCCTCACACACCGACGCGTGTGCACAGACCCCAAGTGCCAAGTGCCTCAACACCCACCTCTGTGCACACACACAGACACCCTCAGGCTCTCAAAAAGTGCTGCCAAGTGCTCTATCGGAAACAGAGATGGAAACTTTCTGAGAGACACTCAGAAACACTGGGAAAAGTGCTGTAAATAGCCCGAGGTTCAGCACACTTGAAGGAGGAGAGAGCAGAGCTGTCTGTGGATAAGAGAGCTGTCATCTCGCACACCCAGGAGTGCCAGTGATGGCAGGATGCTCTGGGATTGGGAGGTGGGGATTTGGGGAAGAGCCTCTGCCTCACAAGGTCTACTTAACCTGGGTCTGCCCATCCTTCCTGCCTGGGAAATCAAGGCAAAGTTGTGATAAGCCCCAGGAAGCCACACAGGGGTTCTGAATGACTGGGACACCTCCCCAGTTCTGCACCACCCTTCCACCATCTGTCACCACCCCTGCCCAGCCCAATGGCCAAGCATCACAGAGGAAGATGTGCAACATCTTTGTCTCCCCCATGGATGCAGGTGTGGGGCTGTTTGTAGCCAGGGCTGGATCAAGCCAGGTCCTTTCATCATTATTCCTCTGCTTTTGTTCTTGCTCCAGGGATAACCCAAAGACAGTGTGAGTCATCTCCCATGGTGCTCCCAGGGACCTTTTGAAACGTCCAAAGGGGAAGGAGGATCCCTCCCAAGCAGAGCTGCAGAGCAATCCCACCAGCCAAATTCCTGCATTGTGGTGTGGGGGATTACCCACGTCAATGGCCCCTAATCCACTGCCATGGATTCCCACAGGAACACCCGGCTGGAGCTCCCTGCTGCATACAAATCCCTCCTGCAGAATAGGGATGGATTGTCAAGGCATCACCTCGATTATGGGAAGTGGCCCTGATAGCTCGGGGGACTTTGTGTCCGAGGCTCCGCGGCCCCGGAGGGCGCTCGGTGTGAGAACGGCGATGGAAGCCGAGGGTGCTGGAACAACCATTGACATGAATTAATGATGCTCTGAGGGTCCGTGGGCTCTTCCAGCTGGAGATTTCAAAGTGGAGTAGACACAGCATGGAAGGAGGAATCCAGGCTCGGAGTGCTGGGAGGCAGTGATGCTGCAGGGTGCCACGATCCTGTGCCCGGTCCTGTGCCCAGACCTGTGCCTGGTCCCTCCCCGTTCTGGGATGGTCTGGAGGGGCTGTGACTCAGTGGGGGCATGTGTAATTTGTGCCTTGCTCCCCGTTTCAGGCCTGTCATGCTCCCCTGCAGGGGCTGTCAGGGCTTGGGGCCGATGCGCATCAGCGCCGTGCTTAATGGGCATGGCAGGGGCCCGGCTGTGCTGACTGACGTGTCAGACATCAAAGCTGTGTGAGACCTGGCAGCGCTGTCACAGAGTTGCCTGCCAACCCCAGCCTGGCCAGAAACCACCTCCTCCTCACCCTGTAACTCCTGGGAACACGAGAACAGTGTCAGTGAAGGGATGGTCGAGGCTGACTGCACCCCAAGTGGTCCCTCATCCCTGTGTGTGCTCCTGCCAGCTGCCTGCAGCACCCCTGGGTAGCACGGTGGCCTCTGGGGAGCCCAAGGGCATGTGAGTCAATCCGAGACCAGGGATGAGGCACTGGGTGCTGGGCACATCCCTTTGGATCCCGTCCTGCCTCCATCAGCCACCCAAGCCATGCAAGCTTGGGCTCCGGGGCAGACTGCTTTAAACACAGAGCATTTTGGGGTCTGATCCTCCTCTCCCAATGAGTCCGAATGTCCAGAGATGCCCATAATCCTTTGACATCTTTGGACAAGACGACAAACGACACCAGCCATACAGATCTGTTCCTCCAAGGCTGTGGCTGCAAACCTGCAGGGATGTCCCTGCCCAGTGCAGGGTCCCTGCCTGCCCCTCCTGCCTGTGTCTTGCAGCCCTCATGGCACAAAACACACAGATACAGCAAAAGGGGGCAAATAAAGACAGGAGAAAGGTGGCGCTGTGAGAATAAGTCCCACAGGTATCTGTGATGGACTGGCTGGTGGCATCAGCTTGTTGATATAGGGCAGCCAACCCTATCCAGGGCCAAATCAAGCACTGCTGGGAAAAGTGACTCCTTGGCCATGGGAGACAGTGCAAACCTCTTGGTTCAGTGTCCCCTGATGTGGAGTCCCAGCCCCAACCCACCGGGAGAAGGGGTTTGTTGGGAGATGTTGTGATCTTCCACACTCCGCTCCCCGCTCTGCTCTCCCAGCTCAGGAGCAGTGTTGATGGAGCTGGTGTCCATGGAGGTGGATACAGGATGTCCCAACTAGGACACCAGTGCTTTCTGAAGGATCTCCTGGCTGTTCACTGGCTCCCCAGGCTGGGACTGTGACAGTCTCCCAACCCTTCAGCAGAAACACCTCCAGGGTTGGACAAGCCCCTCTCACAGGGAAGGACAAGGACATCCGTGTTCACCAGCTCCCCAAGAGCTGTGTCTGCTGCCCTTCATGAATGACACAAAACCTCATTCACTTGCACTAGAAATTTATGTAAATAAGTATATATTTCTACATATGTACATATTTCAGTTACAGTCTTGTTTGCAACTATTCCAGTCCTCCAAGGGAGGGTTACGGAGAGCAGTGTCCACACTGTCCTGGGCAGCAGTCATGGCTGGGCATGTCTATAAAGCAGCCAGACTGCATGAGTGCCCATTCACCAGCAATGCCATGTCAGTCCTGACACCCACCCTCTGCAGTATCACCAGTGCAAAGATACAAATACAGCCCTGCTGGGCCCTGTTCTCTGCAAGAGATTCTGCACGAACCTTTTATTTAAGAAAAAAAAAAAAAGCCACATGATAAGATTCTTATTTCCAAGCATGTTCACAATCCTTTACTAATCTGTCTCTCCATTCATATCTTTTATCTCTCCACCTTTCAATCCTTCCCCCTCTCTCCAGGGCTTCACCCTTCCTCTCTCCCAAAGCCTTCCCCCCATCCAGTTCGGCTGTATGGAGCCATCTGTTTGTCTGTCTCTCCAGCCATCTGGGTGTCTGCCTACAGTGTTTGCTGTGTCTCTAAAGCATATACAGCCTGCATGTATAGGTCTAGCAAGTCAGTCTCTCTAAGCTGTGTTCTGCGGGCTTCATTAACATGCAAATTAGCAAGATCTGACTGGCTCACTTAGCTGCTGCTTCTCTTAGACAGCCATGCAACAATGCAAATAATAATGAGGTTCTGGAAATGGCACTTGCTCCAGAGCTAAGCAAGCCTCCACACAGAGCAGGCACTGGCAATGCCAGGCATGCCAGCCATCCACACACCTGCTGGATGACTCAGGACAGACAGGATGGGTGATGGATGGATGATTAGGGGCACTGATGTGGAAAAAGAGGTGAGAATTCCCTCTCTGATGGGGATGCCAACACCCCCAGCCCCAGGATCCTTGGCTCCAAGATTGCTTTGTGCTCGTTGCTGCATGCCAGTGCTCTGGACCCCAGCCACCCAAGGGACCCCCACTCAGGAGTACTTTGGCTCCACCAACACAGGTCCATGTTGTGCTGCACTGGCTTCCCACTTCAACACGCTGGGATGGACTTTCAGCCTCTCTTGGGTTTGACAGCTCACACAGAATCACAGGACCCACAAGGATCATCCACTCAACCCTCAGCCGCCCCCAAGAGTCACCCCCTGTGCCCCAGAGCATCATCCAAGCCCTCCTGCAGCTCTGGCAGCCTTGGGGCCGTGCCCA